>OY757904.1:26057841-26147841 GCA_963585895.1 Sepioteuthis lessoniana
TCAAGTTCAAATGAACAGCTACAGCAGCAATTGGAATACACCCTACTAAAGTCTGATTGTCAGAGCTGCTGAATTTCAAAAATGCAATCTGGACGTGAGGACACTTTAGAAGAACAATATGCAATAAAATTATGTTTTAAACTTGGAAAAAATGCCACAGAAACGTATGGAATGCTTCAAACTGTTTTTCGACCTTCTTGCATGAATCGAGCATCCGTTTTTGAGCGGCATAAGAGATTCAAGGAAGGCAGAGTGTTTGTGAGCAATGATGAGAGGTGTGAGAGGAGTAAGGAAGTCAATAAACCAGAGTTGATTGGCCAAAGGGTTAGGTTAGGGTAACTATGTTGAGTATTTAAGGGAGTTCACCAAGAGATTCCGTCGGAAGACGCCAGCACTTTTCAAATCAGGTCTGTGGCATTTCCACCAGGAAAATGCACTAGTCCACAATTCCATTCTTGTCACAGACTATTTGACCAAGATGGACATCAAGACAGATCCTCAACCTCCTTATAGTCCAGACGTTGGTCTCTGTGACTTTTGGTTACTCCCTAAGCTCAGAGGCTGTCGCTATGAGACAATTGGTGAGATGAAAGAAGCTGTGACGAAGATCACTGACACGCTCACACAAGAGGACTTCCATGGGGCCTTCCAGAAGTTGTTGAAACGGTACAACAAGTGCATTTTAACTGGAGGAAATTCCTTCGAAGTGAACTAGAGTTTCATGTGTGTACTATCAATAAAAGTGCCCATACGGAAAAAGTCTGGAAACTTATTTAATGATCCCCGTATTTGCTTGTTATTTATTCAAAACATTTCATTGATAGTTGCTCACAATAATCGTATCTTTACATCTATACTTTATCATAATTGTCTTACATATGCTGATGTACGTGGCTTTCGGTGAATTCAGATTTAAAAATAGGAAGACATTGATTGAAATTCTATCTGATGATTTGTCAATTAATGCACAATATAGCCGCGATATATTCTTGGCATTTAAATACGATATTAAAACTATCAATTCATAATTTACAAGGACAACGAAAGCCATCATGTCTTTATTTGTCTTTCTATATCTATAAACGTGTTGTAATAGATAAAGTAGCAATTATATCTGAACGTGATTTTTCTTTTAAATTGCATCATAATAGATAGCTAATTTATTTTTAGATCAGATATTCACACGTGATGATTCGATCTGAATGTTTTTAAAAAGCGGTTCCTTGAGGAGAATCATTTACTACAATTGATTGATTTTAGCGGTATTTTAGTCCTTCCATAGTGTTTATAAGCCGAGAGGTTTGAGACTAATGTACATAGTATGGAAATATTTTTGTCAAGTTATTTTTTTAAATTTGTTGTTGACCAAAGCAAAAGGATATCAAGTACATTAAATTAATACTTATGATTTTTAGGTTTTATGTAATTATTTCTTTTAAATAATTGTCCTTTGTGTACTTACAGTCATATGGTTTTAAATAACTACAATTAATAACCTCCTATTGTAACATATTGACCTTCGGCCCAGCCGTCAATCGAAAAACAGGTGCATCCGGTCGAAGATACCAAGATATAGCCTTAGCCGTGGACGGGTTGAATTGGGTGCAAATGCAACGCTAAGAAGAAGCAGGAGGACGTAAAACATTGATATAAACCGGTGCGACAGAAAGTTCAGTTAGTTGGAGTTAGTTGGAGATAGATGATGTAGAGAGAACCAGCACCCAGCAGAGGGATAGGCGCCCACAGGACCCCCGATTGAGCTGCCCAGCAGAATGAGAAAGAAGTGCTGCTAAAGACAAAGGAACTGGGGGTCAATATGTTGCAGTTTGTTCAGTCTCCAAATCGCCTCTCCCACATAACACTTTCGCAACCACTTCGCAACCATTTCGAAGAAAGTGTGAGAGGAATATTTTTCTAAATAAATGTTTTCGTTCGTCATTATTGTATTGACTATGTTTCCGCATGTATATGTATCACGACTATGCAACACTATAAATTCAAGTAACTATTCTTGATAAAAAAAAAATCAGTTATATGACACCAAACATTACTATCGAATACAATTAATCTTTAAGCATATATTTTATCCATGGATCGCACCCTAAGAGGCATGAGTCAGAGTGTAGCTGGGAGTAATGGCAATAAAGAAGAACTCCCTCTGGCCAGATCTCCAGATGATTCTCATTATTATAGTCAATGCATGTCTTCTTTTTGTTTATCAGGGGGATTGATGAATTACTTCTTTTGAAAGCGGATAAAGTCTGCATATTCTAAGCCCTGCCAAAAATGTGACTGTGTGTAAACTGAAAATCTATATTAATAAATATTTCCTGATATATATATATATATATATATATATATATATATATATATAAACATCCTTGCTTTTCTTGTTTATATCTGTTATCAGGATCGCGTTATAATTTCCATTTAGAATCATAGACCGACTTACTGTGAGTCGGTCTGTATAAAATATTGTATAGGTTTAAGCAAGATCACTTGTATATATATATATATATATATATATATATAGTAAAAAAAAGATACTTGGTTTCCCGTTGATGGTGGTCGATATGACTTTTTAAATTATTTAAAAGAATTTCCACTACAACTAGTAGAAAGTATGTAATTAATAACAAATATTATCTCGAAACAAGCTCCTCTCATCAATTATAAGATTATATAAAAATACAAAAGTATCGCCAGCAAGTTGGTTGAAAAACCTGTATATAACAAAAGTGCTGTAATCTCCCGTAACTTCGACTTATTATCATATTTATCAGATTATCTAACCAAGAGAAAATATATTTACTCACTTTTTTATCATTCTGAATATGAAATATCGAGTTTTTCAAAATATATTTTGATTGAAAATGACATATTTTCTTTTTGATGGATCTGTTCCGGAATCGACGAAAAAGGGAAAACCACAGGGCTATTTGGAAGATTTTATAAACAAGTAATTTTATTTGTATTCGTCTGAAGAAACCGTTGTGGTGTGATGGCTAAACTGTTGAGCTTCGGACTCGCAATAGGCAAGTTTATATTCTAATCGTAGTATTACGTTTACTTTCGGACTTTACTTTCCATACCGGCTTTGGATTAAATGTACCTTTATTAACTTCTACAAGAATGGTGTTGACATTAAATAACCCATTAAGTTTGGTAAAATATTAAACAAAGAAACAATACTAAAGTTTTTATACGCCTGAATTGGATTATCCCTCTAATAGAGTTGGTGTTCCCTCATAGAGTGTTACGTTACGTGATCATGAATATTAATAGATGTTATATTTCTTCAAAATACAGAGGGGACCCACTTGTTTCAAATATGAAAAGTTTATTCCCTGACTGTAACATTTCATAGCAGCAGTCCCCAAAACATGAGATAACAGATAGAGAGAAATAGACGTAAGTTATTACATAGAAACGCTATAAGTTTCATTAATGGTAGACGAAATAAAATAACGACTTCGCTTTTCTCTCCTCACCTGATGCTCACCCTCAAGTGAGACACTCAAAAATGCCCGGACAAACTCATTGACTATCATCCTGACTCACTGAACTCCGAAATTCCCATGCTTATATAATATCTTAATTATTCGCCCCAACTAATGATGATAAGGACACGTCATTAATTTTTAGTATTATGTTATCTTAAGTCAGCTGATATAGTATTCAACTTGTTTACTTCTTAACAGTCTGTCTACCACCCCAATTTCAACACTAGAACTCTTTTTTATGACCTCACATCCGGTTGTGGTATGTGCATTGGTGTGATCTTTTCAATGCGACCTACTTAAAGATTTTAGCCAACCCTTAATTTATTAACAAAAATAAAATAATTAACTAATTTACTTAACTACTAACTTTAATCATATTACAAACATAATAAGTTTGATCCGCAGAATGTTTAGTTTAGTTTGATTTCTTTGTTTGATAGCATATTACCATATTTACCAACCCCTCTGCTCTGTCAGGACATGACACAAGGTCAATTTTTAAGCGGAGTTTAAGAGGTTTGAATTCAGAGTTTTCCTTGTCATTGACTAGTTGCCTCACCAAGGCTGAAGAACCTAGTTTGTCCTACTATTTACCCATAGCTGGAGGGAGAATAATTGGATTCATACCTTTCCCAAGGGTATTAGTACAATGTGAAATGTAGTCAGGACTTGAACTCGTGTCGCCGTGTCCATTTCCTACGACGATAACCATTACACCACGGGCACCTGCATCAGTAGGCTGATTATCTTCACAATTATTTCACTCATCACTTAGCATGTAGCCTACTGGCTACTTTCGTCCGAATACCATGGATTACGAACCCTTCGGTGTTGTCAAAGGGGGGACCAACCAGCGATATAATAATACCAATGACACAGTGAAATCCGTCACCTGGAATGTGATGAACCATATCGAATGGGTTTACAATAGTAAGACCTCCCAAAAAAGAGAGTCCTGTTGAGAGAGTCTGGAGAGTGTGTAGAAAGCCCTTTTGGCCAATTCTACTAAGTTCATGCACATCTATTATGTTATCGTCTCAAGCAAAGATAAAACAGAACCGTTTGAAAATTATCTATATTAGAAAAACTTGATACTATATATATATATATATATATATATATGTCCGCACAATGTTAAAAAAAATAGCTACGCTATAATAAAAATATGATCATACAATTTACGCAATTCCCTTTTCTGTAGATTTCAAATAACTCCAGGCAGGATAACATACTGTTAAAAGCATGTGTCAATTCAACAAGAAGGAAAAAAGTGACCCACAGAGTCTTCTTTCTGTAGGAGAAGGTGGGCGCTATAACTTCGTTTTCAGGTAATATTGGAACTTTTAGAAAATATTGTAGGCGGATCTTAATTTGAAATAAAAACAATTTGTAAAATAGTATTTATATTTGTTGGTATTTTTTAATCAATTTAATCCAATTAACATTTTTCATGCGAATGTTAATGTTAAAGGCAAAACAGATGAATTAAATTTACAAAATAATTTCCATAAGAGACATCATATAAGTGGATCAAAGAGAATGTGTTTGTTTTTTTTTTGTCTAAAATGTTCTGTAAATAACTAGCGAGGAATTTACAAATTTTGTATTTGTTTTAACAAAAGTAGATAATTATATGTCATTCTCGTATAACATGGATATTTGTTCGAAAGAAATATTAAAATTGTTATGCAAAATTATTTGATTTAAAAATAAAAGAATGATAAAAATTAGAATCATGCCATGTGATTTTTTTGTGCAATTAAAATACGTGTCTGAATCCCTAAATGTACAAAATTAAAAGAACACCTTTCAAATTATATGAAGGATTTATATCAGAATGCATAAATGTACAAAATAAAATGATCAATACCAAACACAACAACATTCCAGATGATTTCTGTCTCGAGAATTTCAAGTCAATATTTTTAAAAAATTGATTAGATTACATCTCTTGCTGTTTAATCTGAGTATTGTGCATCTATGAATTGGAATGACTAAAATTAGTGTAATATAAGTTTTGTTCGCTTTGTAGACTATATATCAAAGAATTAAAAAAAAAAATTCCATCAAGCAGTACATTTTTGGCTTTTGAGTCGCTTGAGGACCAAGGGCCACACCTTTCCCAACTCTGCTATAGCAAACGGAGATCAGAGGATTTGTTGATATATAATAATACTGTAACTTGACTCTCGCCTTCTTTTCCTAATGTACATCGTTCATGGGCAGTCTTTTAGGCAGAATACCATGTTGTAAAAACATGGTATGCATTAAATCCTCCTCACGAGCCAATGCTGGCATGTCTATGTGTAGGATTCCACAGGAAAACGCCGCTAACTAGTTTGTACTTACTGTTCAAGTAGTGCTCACTATGTCGTGTTCATCTTTGTGACGGTTTGTGTGATTGGAGGTAACTAGCTGTACATCAGCTTTCTGTGGTGCTGCTGGCTGGTACAAAACAGCGCATAGCATTTTCTCGCAGTTTTCACCTAGCTTTTTTTCCGTGCGCTTCATTAGTGCTCAAGTTGTGAATCCATTTAATAGCATTGACTCAACCTTAGTTTATAAAGATCAGATTTCTATAAGATAAGCACACTAACAACAGTCTACCCATTCCGAATTCGTATATGGACATCACTTTCAAAGATGAGATATCTCTATTGAGGTATCTGAACTGGTCTACTATTTCTAGATGCTAGCCACCAAAAGTGGAGATGGATTTTCTTGCTTAAAATACATGAACTGCATTCATGAACAAGTCAATGTTTCCTGTTGTTTACCTTAGGCTATGCAGCAGGGATATAAATTGGACAGTGGTATGTGCAAGAATTGCTTCGGCATTATCGTAGTCTGCAACTGTCATTGGATTTACAATATGTAGTCTGCTTCTTGTCTTTTTTTTTTTAATGTGATAACCATTAAGTGGATTTTAATGTTATTAAACATTCTACATTGGGACTAGACTTGATAAAGTGTAATTAAAATTTATTGATCAGCAGAGAGTTAAAGCACGGGGCATTTTTGTAAAGATTCTTTCTGCAATTTTTGTATTTTCGTATGAATTAAACATTGATACAGTTTTTGAGAGTGGGTGTTTCAGAAAAATCAATATATTTTTGGGACCAAATAACTTGACCAATTTTCTTTCAAATGATTTCAAATTTTAACAGCATCAGTTGAAAAAACTCCGAATTCTCTATTTAATGTTTTTGTTCGTTGTTTTTTTTTTCTTTTTTGTTTCGTGTAGTATTTCTTCTTTTTTTTCGGTGGGGGCAGAGTATTCCTTTAAAAATGGCGGTTAAATATTTAACTTCGTGGTACGGTGTATTTGGCAACTCATCTAATGGCTAAACTTCATTTTTACCACGAAATAGAAAAGCTTGCAAATAAAAAATAGTATTAAAGATAAGTAGAGATATACAATTACAATTCTTCAAATGATTCAGAAAAGTAATTAAATGTTAAAAGGGACGTATTTGGTTGTTTTTTGTTTGATTCGGGTTATATCACACAAGATTGTTTATAAAGGATTTTTATTCAGTAATACTTCAAAAACGACTGTTTCACTCCGAGATTAAAAGTAATAAAGGATTTCTTTCATTTCTAGCACCAGAATATGACCAACAAAAGTCAATTTTAGATAGTATATCGCATAAGATCAAACTTTTGTAAGTAATGTGAACTAAAGTTGAATTTCACCGACATTCATTTAGTATAATTGGGCTACTTGGTTTTCTTTCCCCATAAAACAGTTAAATATATATATTTGTTTGTTGTTCCGACACATGCAGTTAAATGTTGAGTTAATTTGAACGGGATTGGGTCAAGTTATGAGGCCGGAAAATAATATTTTTTCGGAAACACCTAGTATGTTGTTTTCTTTTGAAATATTTTGGTATTCTTATATTAAAATGAGTACTCTGCTCTTTGGCCCTGTATGTATACCGATTTGTGTCATGATACGCTTTGGCAATAAAGAACACCTTTCAAATTATATGAAAGTTTTATATCAGAATGCATAAAAATTTGCGACAATTACAGACAAGTATAACGACAACCATGAGAAATATGTCTTCTTCCGTACACGCCATTTCTCATTTCTTGCCCTGGCAGACATTTGGAACAGAGGCACAGAAGTCATTCGTCAAAGATCACCCCATTCACAGATATCCTACCGCCACACAAAAGAGACTCTCGAGAAGAGCGAAGTAATAAATTATTTCATTAATTTCAAATATTTTCCCTGCCACATGGATTGAACATTTATGATCGAATTTCTTGACGCTAGATTTCCACGCAAGTTTTCGACCGGCAATTTGTGCTAAAATAACTTCCGGTTGATTGAGTCAGCCTGGGAATAATGGCGAGAAGAGCAGTTGTAGTGGGAAGATGATAGGAAGGAATATTTTCAATTTGAAAAAATATTACGGAAATACTCTTCATATTAATTAAGTTTGTTTAATTCATATCTCCCTATGATTTGATTTCGAATAAAGTCAAAAAGATTGTTTGTTATTTTATCCATATTTACCGACCCCTCCGCTCAGGCAGGATATGACACAAGGTCAATTTGTAAGCGGAGGTTTGATTTCAGAGTTTGATTTCAAAGTTTTCCTTCTCTTAGACTAGTTGCATCACCAAGGCTGAAGAACATAGTCTGTCCTACTATTTTATCAATAGCTGGAGGGAGAATAATTGGATTCATACCTTCCCCATGGGTATTAGTGCAGTGTGAATTGCAATCAGTCTCGTCCAGGATTTGAACTCGTGTCGCCGGGTCCATTTCCAAAGACGATAACCATTACACCACTTTATCGATATAGAAATGACTTTGTATATTTCCATATCTGTGGTTTTGTGATGTAATATATGAAAGTTGGAAGTTGGTTTAGTTTATTTAATGGCATAATCCATTAAAACTTACTACCTGCTAAAATTATTCGTAACTTTTTTTTTAAATTCATCAATATTTATGTGCCCGTGGTGTAATGGTTACCCTAGGGAGGTGCCCATGATGTAAGGGTTATCGTCGTAGGAAATAAACACGGCGACACGAGTTCACACCTGGACGAGAATGATCGCAATTCACATAGCACAAATACCCTTGGGAAAGGTATGAATCCAATTATTCTCCCTCCATCTATGGGCAAATAGTAGGGCAGACTAGGTTCTTCAGCCTTCGTGAGGCAACTAGTCTAAGAAAAGGAAAACTCTGAAATCAAACATGTTAAACTCCGCTTAAAAATTGACTTTGTGCCATATCCTGCCCGAGCGGAGGGGTTGGGTAAATATCAATATTTATGTTTTCTACTTTCCATAATTTTCAGACACTACCTTAATCTCTACAAATAATCTTTCATTAACCGTTATATAATTTCGTGTATACCTATGTAATACTGATAATCTGCTCACAGATGGTTTCAAGTAACTATTGTTATATAATAATATCCATTTCTGCACAGAAATATATGGTATTATGTATTCCTATCTAATAATAATAATTTTGGAACAGAATAATTTGATGCCGTCATAGTACCAAGAAAAATATTACCACTTGGGGTCGGAGTGAACCAGATAGTAATGGCAATGAAACAGCTATTCTAAATTCCTCCAAACTCAAGCAAGGAAGTCTTATTTCCAAATACAGTTTAATATCATCACTACAATTTCATTGGAGGAGGAGCCTGTCATGTCCCTCTGTAGAGTATGAATTCCATGTATTCAAAACCCAAATAATGAGACGGATATATAAAAGACTTTGAGCAATAATTATTTTCATCTCATGAATTAATTTTTATCTATCTATCTATCTATCTATCTATCTATGTTGTGCATGTGTGTGTTTACGTGCATAAGTGTAAGCGACTGTGTGTAAATCATGAATCTACGTATTTGAAGTAAACTCTTGCTCAGAACAGTTAAAGAAAAATGTTAAAGTTCTACTCATGGTATGTTCATATGGTCATCATGAAACACACACACACACACACACACACACACACACACATATATATATATATATATATATATATGATTGTCTATTGAGTAGCGTGTTCACCAATGGTCAGGAATACCGGGATTCAATTTCATAT
Organism: Sepioteuthis lessoniana; assembly: GCA_963585895.1. NCBI lineage: Eukaryota > Metazoa > Mollusca > Cephalopoda > Myopsida > Loliginidae > Sepioteuthis > Sepioteuthis lessoniana. The sequence goes on from OY757904.1 coordinate 26,067,434, forward strand.
CGGGTAATATCAAACACTTTAAAAATGGTACTTGATGCTACCTTGCTTAACACTCAGCATCATAAGGTAGGGATCAAGGGTATAGTGAAGAAATCCAGGGAATAGAGTAGTGTCCTTTGCAAAACATTGATGAGGAAGCTATTGAGAAGGGACTCTTCGGATCGCCTTCGATTACGGTCACCAACTTTACTTTACGTATATATATATATATATACTTTCTTTAAAGAAAAAAACAAAAACCGATTACTTTAGGATTATAAATTTATTTCCATCCTGTTTTGTGTTTCTGATGTAAACCAAAACCCGAAGGAAAATATAACAAGACTTCTTCAGATCTTATGGATAAAATAAATCAGAAGAGACACGGGGGTGGCAGAGGGGTGAAGAGTTATCTCCTCGTTTTTTTTAAACTCCCGTTTTTTTATTTGCTTATTTATTTTATTCATTTTAATTTTTCTAATTTTACCGTCGGTTGGAATTATGGTAATTTAACTTTTTTATTCATTTTATTTATTTTCTTTTTTTGTTAAATTCGATAATTAACTTTTTTTGTGTTTTGTTTATATAATAAATTATTTGTAAAAGAAATATTAATACTTTTATTAATATCGAGTCTATTTCCTCAGTTACCTATTTTTTTCGTGTACGTATATTGGATACGTTTTTCTTTTCTTTATTTTTCTTTTATTTTATTTCAGTTCATTTACCTTATTTCTCATTTTATTTCTATGTTTTCTTTGGGACAACTCTTTTTAAGATAATTAGTCAATAGTTTTAATTTAGCCTTATGTCTACATCTTGCTATTAATTCACATCTCTTATTTAATAACTTTTCAGGAAGTGGATAAGTCATTATTTGTATTTTTTTCTTATAAGCACAGGCTACATCTACCGTCAAAACTTTTTGGAGTATTTGATTTTTTCAATATAGACCATTGAATCTCAGGGGTTAACCTTTTATTTTTCAAACTCCAGAATTGCTTAGATAGTACTGTTTGGTGTTTTAGATGTTCGTGGGAGAAATAATAATTGTGATTTGCGTACCTCTCTTTCCATTTCGGGGAGGAAATTCCAATATAGGTTTTTCTATCCGTTATATTCGCTTTTGGGTAAATTATACCTTGATATACTATATTATTTAAGTTACAAAATCCATTCATGGGACAATTAATGACAATTAATTCGAGATTTATAATTACATTATTTTTTTATACCGTTATTATTATTATTATTATTGTTATTATTATTATTATTATTATTTGTTCGGTCCTGAAAGTCCTTAATTATATTTTTATTATGACTTTTGATTATTTGAAAAATATTTTTCGTGCAAGAGTAACTAATTTTTAACGTTTTTCTATTAAATATTTTATGCAGCATATTATCATGCTTAAAATGCTTATCTATTGGCTTCAAAATATATTTTCCTACATTTATTCTAGCTAGCCTACAAAACGGGGGGTTGAACCATATAACTTTCCTTTTTTTATTTTTCCGCCTATTTTCCTTATTTATTTCTTTATTACTATCAGGAAAATTTAAATCTTCAGATTTTGAATGATTTTCTTGTCCTGAAGGAATTACTCCCAACTCTGGTTTAACTGGACCGAATAATACTATATATATATATATATATATATATATATATATATATATATATATATATATATATGTATATTTATATATATATATATATATATATATATATATATATATATATATATATATATATATATATATATATATATATATAGGCCAAATTTTCATTTAGAAAATCTAAAGTATGAATCAAATCTCAATCTATCTACACAAGAATACTGAATATTTCTGAATCGTAGTAGTAACAGAAGTATCAGGGTCTAGTAAGGCTTTTAAATGTATCTACATAAATACTAAGAACATTCACACATTTTAATGTACTTAAAAGAATCATGTCTTACTTTTTATCATAAAAAGTAATGTTTATGATATTGGTAAATATAAAAGGAAATATTTTTTAAAAAATAAAGATTAGCATCAGCTTCAATTAAATCAATTAAAAAACACGTTTAAGTGTTAGGAAATTCATGTAGTTATATATTTCATTCATTGTCAAATAAAATATTTTGGAAAATGGAAAAATCGCTGAATACAAAACGTAATAAAAACTAACTAGATTTATCTATTCTAAATTAAAAGCCTTTTGAGACCAAAATACTTTTAAATTCACACACACACACACACACACACACACACACACACACACACACACACACACAGACACACACACACATATATATATATATATATATATATATATATATATATATATATATATATATATATATCAATAAATGAGAAGGAAAAGTATAGATATAAGGCTAACTTTGTAGTGATTTAGAGAAACATAAAAACGAATATATAATCAGTTTCATATACATAGATAAGAAGCGATTCATATTAATAGAGAAAGTAACACACACACACACACAAAGAGAGAGAGAGAGAGAGAGAGAGAGAAATTTGGAAGCAAGTGTTAATTTTGTTGTTGAGCAATTTAAGCTTTTCAGAATTTCACTTTATTTATTTTCAGGTAATAGAATCTTAACTTCGTTAATTTGAAAAAAAAAGGGCATCAATTTACAATTTTTAAAATGTTCATTCGTATCAAGGTGAAGAAAAATAACTTTTCTGGCACTATTGCATTTAAATATGGAGCCGAGACACAAAGCGATTAAGACATCGACTGATAATTATTGTTTAAAAAGGGCAAGTCACTATGCTGAAAGGAAGAGTATATACTGAGTTTGTCAGGAACTGTTTATCTAATAAATAACACTGCGGAAAATGAGGATTTATGAAAGCCTTGTTAGATCAGTGCATACATGCACAGTGATGGCTCCGGACATTAATTTACAGAGAATCTTCAACAGAAAGTATACAAAGATTATTTTATAGTATTACACACGTTAAGAAATAATTAAATCATAATATTGCACACATTAATTATAATATATTATAGTATTACACAGATTAAAAAATAATATATATATATATATATATATATATATATATATATATATATATATATATATATATATATATACATTACCATTGTTTAACTTGTTTTCAGAGAAAGCAAGGAGAACTTGATTATTTAAAATCTTTTCACTTAATAATGTTTCAAGAAAATAATTAGAAAATAATAGTTATATCACATCATCATCACATTCAGTGGATGAATGAACGCAAACTCCCACACGGATAATCAGATTGGAACTGAACAAGCCATAATTCTGTGCCTTCCCAAGGCCGCTATCTTCTGGGGCATTTTTCCAACAAAGAAAATATCCCGTTAGAACTGTAGAGACGACTCTTCCATATATATGGCATATTTGTTTGTTATGAATAAGAGTTTGATAACTGGTATTTAAATTAAATATTAAATATATTTTACAAATGTAAAGATTTTTTTTTTTCTGGATAAAATAGGGAGTGCCATGTTGTCGATAGTCGACCCGTCACAGAACATGGTGGTTGGTGATATTGCTCAAGAGAGACCAACTTGCATTGCCAAACCGACAGCAGGAATAAGGTGCTTTATCGCATTGCAGGTTTCATTTGCACTGGTTTGATTTATCTACTTATTTGACATATCTACACCTTATAAATCATTTGATGCGGAAGTTCGATCCCTTTTTTTGAGTTCCTTCATTGTCCATTTTAAAATAGTCCCAAATATCTAAAAAAGAGTACGTTCCAGGTGTTTATTTTTTATCCTTTTGCAGAGCTTGTTTTCAAAAAGTATTCTTGATATTCTGAGGCTTTCTTTTCTTATTTTTTCTTTCATTTCTGTTAGTTGGATAGGGTCTTTTTTTCAGTATTCCAACGACTTATATTTTTTCTTCTCTGATCACTTTCTGATTTGATAGTTCTATTCCTTCTGTTGTCTATCGTTTCCTTCTTTTTCACCTATAAGATTATCAAATTATTTTACTCACTTGAGGGTTTTTCTCACCAGCTTTAGTTGATGGTTTTCCACTTTAGTCTGAGTGACAGCAAGTTCGCTAAAGTCCCCAGGACACTTCTAAGTTTTCTGGCCGATCTATTATTATTCGGAAAAGAAATATGGAAAAAAACCAATGCTTAACGTTATTTGCAGTCTAATGTTTCGCTCAATCTCATAGGATTTTCACAAATAAAATGAATGCCCTTGTGAAGATATCGAATGTAGATATAAGATTGTAATCTTAACAGAATTTGCCCGATTGCATTTATTTTAAATTTCACTTTTTTATTTACCAGAGACCATTTCTTTCTCTGTTATAGCATATCAAGTATTTCAACTAAATAGAAATAATTTTTTTCTGATCTGAAGTAGAACCCGTTAGAGAGATGATCAAATATTTTTATTCCAGCAATAAATGCATGCATACATAAGTGTATGGATGTACGTATGCATGTTTGTAAAAAGAAAAAAATAGTCCTGTGTGTACATATTTATAACTTTCGTATGAGACGGTTACCGATTTATTTTGCATTCAGGATTTAGAAGTTTTCTATTTATTTATATTTTTCCTATTTCACAAGGAAAATGAATGAATAGACTAATTATGGAATGCGTTTTGTTGACGTAATTGCCTTAAGCTAGGATGGCTTCAAAGTAATAAAATATGGGATTTTACGTAATTGTAATGAAAACGATCTGTAATGAACCACAGTTCACGATGAAAATATGTTTTATTGTGATTCATATTTTTCAGAACGCTTTGATTATTTGTAACTCTGAGTGTTTTCCTAGTGATTAATTAATTTATTTTTGAATAAACAAACTGTTGCTCGAAAAAAACAACTGCTAAAGTAACAAGAGCGATTATATATATATATATATATATATATATATATATATATATATATATATATATATATATATATATATATATATATATGTGTGTGTGTGTGTGTGTGTGTGTGTCTGTGTCTATGTGTGCGTGTCTGTGTGTTCGTGTGTGCGTGTGTTCCATTGAATATATATATATATATATATATATATATATATATATATATATATATATATATATATATATATATAAGTTACCTCTGTGTCTCATTGTATGAATAGGATATAAACTGACAATCACCAAACATCGTTCATTCTCTACCTACGCTATAGAAATTTCGTAATTCATAAAGCTTTTTATTTAGTTGTGGCACACGGCCATATAAGTGGAACATCCTTTGGGACACGGACTGTTTAATAAAGGTTTGCTAGTGTAGTCTGCAAGGTTTGCTAGTCTAGCTTGTGCTAAGCTGAGAGAAATAGAATTTTTCTATTTCAAAATGAAAAGTACACTTTTCATTCAATATGTATATATACGTATAGTCATCCACAGACATATCTGTTTCGTTCTATCAGAATTCATCAGTGTGGCTAGACATACAAGCTTCCCGTAGCTGAGATCGAAACCCGGTTGACTCAAACGCCAATCCGAGACACTACCTCTCATCCTCGAGGAAATAATAGCAGAAATTTTATAAATGGTTATAAATCACACACACACACACACATATATATATATATATATATATATATATATATATATATATATATATATATATTCCCTTCTTCTAAACCGCATAGAACCCAAAATCGAGAACATACTTAGGAAAAACCAAAATGGCTTCCGAAGAAATAGATCCACGACCTCACAAATATTATCCATCCGTAGAATCCTTGAAGATGTATGGGCAAAAAACTTACAAGCGACATTAATATTTGTTGACTTTACCAAGGCTTTCGATTCCATTCACAGAGGAAAGTTGGAACAAATCCTACTAGAGTATGGTATACCCAAAGAAACCGTAGCGGCAATAACGATTCTCTATAGAAACACTAAAGTAAAAGTACGATCAGCAGATGGAGACACAGAATACTTCGACATTGTAACAGGAGTATTACAAGGGGACCCGCTGGCTCTGTACCTCTTTATCATTTGTCTAGACTACGTACTAAGAACATCGATTGACAAAATCAGAGAGAATGACTTTGAACTGACGAATAAAAGAAGCAGAAGGTACACCGCAACAACAATTACCGACGCCGACTACGCCGATGATATAGCGGTACTGGCAAATACACCTGACCAAGCCGAAACACTACTGCATAGTTTGGAACGAGCAGCAGCAAGCATAGACCTCTATGTTAATGCACACAAAACGGAATATATGTGCTATAATCAAACGGGGGACATATCCACTTTAGAAGGAACCCCTCTTAAACTCGTTGACAAATTCACTTACCTAGGAAGCAGCGTCGAATCAACCGAAAAGGACATGAAAACGAGGTTAGCGTAAGCATGGACAGCTATCAATAGGCTATCGATTATCTGGAAATCCAACCTAACCGATAAAATGAAACGCAGTTAGACGAACCAGACATGCAGGACACTGCTGGAGAAGCAGGGACGAACTCATATGAGATGTACTCTTATGGACCCCCACACATGGCCGTGTAAAAGCAGGACGGCCAGCACGAACATACATTTAGCAGCTATGTGAGGATACTGGATGTTGTCCTGAAGACCTACATAGGGCGATGAACGATAGGGAGGAGAGGCGAGAGAGGGCCAGGGATATCTGTGCTACCAGCGTGATATGATGATGATGATATATATATATATATATATACAGCGAGGATGACAAAAGAAAAATAAATTTAAAAAGCATAAGTATTCCAAAAGCCCGTGCTCTATCATCACCCTTTGCTCTATCATCATCTCCTGGCCCTCTCTCGCCACTTCTCCCAATTGTTCATCGCCTCTGACAGGTCTCCAGGGCTACATCCCGTATTCCCACATAGCTGATGTATGGCTGTCCTGCTTTTGCTCGACCATATATGGGGGTCCATAAGAGTATATGGACTACAAAGGGGAACAATTAGAAAGTTGACCTAGGAATGTGAAAATTAGACGGTACCGATCCGTGAAAGTTTGGATTCGGGAGGGTCCTTTAATTTTGGATAATGGTTTACACATATAAAAGAAATACACGTATATGGCGGATTGATTGTTTAGTAATCGACAACTCTAGATAGGTTGCAAATACCAGAATGTATTTAGTTGTTTGTTTTTTTAAATTTCCTTTCAATTAGGATAAATTAAGAAGTTTACATGTGGTATATGTCCTTAGAGTAACATTAAATTTGAGAGACAAATCCTATAGGTCAAAGTCAGAAGCAAATTACACTTCCATACGTATAAACAGAGATTTTAACCATCTCCCAACTGTTAAAAGATATATATCCACTAATCAAATGCAAAGAGAAAACGTAAGATATTCAATAAATCTCAGACCGGTGTACAAGAAGCCATTGAAGAACAGTGGAATATATGACAGCTTTCAATTTGTTAACGATAATAATAGCAAGAATACGAAAACAAAGCACATTCGTAGCTGAAATAAATGTTTTACTTGCTCACTGAACAGATTCATGGTGTCTAATAGGTGTAAATTGTTCGTCAATCTGATAAGAATTTCATATATTCTGACTGATTAAGCAAGCTGTTCAACTGAAACAACCTAAAGTTCTTCTTCTTCTTCTTCTTCTTCTTCTTATTCTTCTTCTTCTTCTTCTTCTTCTTCTTCTTCTTCGTTCAATGGCATATCAACCTTTGTGAATTATTTGATACGAAATCAATCGTTGTTGAAGAAAATTAGCGGAACTTTTTCACCGAGAGTTTGGGAATTAGTGAGTTCATAGCTTTCTCAAAGGTATGAGACTGAAAGTGTATTCGCTTACACTGTCGAGCAGGTTAACCACTGCGCAACAGTGACTTCTCCTAAGAAATGGTGGAATCCTTTATCAAGTCGTAAAAATTCAACGTTAGAATGGCAACTTAAGTATTTTGTGATTACTTGATTAATTTTAACGTCATGTCAATCCATAATTTTTTTTTATGCCTGAGGGTTTGACAATCGCATCCACGTTTATATTTTTACGGTGTTATTTTTTGTGATTCGCAGATTGATTTTAACGGCATCCCCAACCATCGAGGATTATTTTATGCTGAGAGGTTAAGTAAACATGTTCATTTTAAGTTCACGTTTATATTTTGTTTAATCATTTCTTAAGATTTTTTGGCACACAGATTAATGGATTACGGATCATTTTAACCCGAACTCTTTTATCTATAGATAGGACTGTAATAGATACCACCATTCCGGGTAAAAATAGACCGTAGAGTCATGGCAATGAAGGGGTACTCCACACTACCCAGATATCGTTCAATGTCCTACCTCAGACACCCCTTGTGGACAGGTGATCTTAACTTTCATCTGGGATGTCATTTTGTATATTTTAAACCTTGTCAACATGGTGATACCCAAATGACAACTAAAGTACCACAAATATCAAGGTTCTGTTTTAAATAAAGGTATATTTCTCCTCTTTGTGTGTGTTAAACTATAACTATTTTCTATGACTTCAGTAGAAAAGGGAACCTATTCAATTATGCTATCAACAGTAGGCTTTACTGCTGAGATAATATTTTTTGGGATCATAAGTTCACTCACGGTGGGCCAATCTTTTTCTCGTCGTATGATATAAGAGTTTGTTTAACACATTCATGTTTTCTCAGAAAGTTAGTCACAAGCTTCAAATGAATATTACGTGATTCTTCTCTGTAAGATTTTTTTCGGAATGACAAGACTTCAAGAGATATCTACTGAAAGCTTACGTAATTGCTGACAATAGATAACAGATTTGCAAAATTGTAAATAGTAGGAAAGACTGGGTTCTTCAGCCTTGATGAGGCAACTAGTCTAGGAGGCTCAGATGTAACCATTTCATCAGGTAGGACGTGTATCAATATATATTTAATAGTGAAGCCAACCACTGTGAATCGCTTGTTGATGAAACATATAGTAAACTTTTTTTCAGTCTCCCTTAATTCGCCTCATAAACGTCTCAATTCAGCGTTGTGCAGATTAAGACAAAAATTAGTAGGTTGCAAGTTTGTGTCGAAACTGTGCAAGCCACGTTTAAGCTTTAAAGGAGGAATTTATACAAAAAAAATGAAAGAAAAGCGAAACAGATTCCAATAATATATTTGGTGTTTCTTTTTTTACTCCTCGAATTCTTTCAGGTTTTTGGGGAATGTTCACGTTTGACACTTCGCAAAATAGACCTTGGCGCTTATTCTATTCTGTTGCAATTTCAGGCGAATGGGGAAAAATTTTATCCCATTCTGTCCAACGGTCAGATACCTCTGTTATTCAAGTTTTCTGCTGGGACTAACGTTAGAGGACTGGGGGAGCGTACTGGAAGCTCAGCCACCACACCAATGTGCTATAACACACCTATTTTTTTACTGTATCCCTGAATATATGGAGCTCTTGATTTTGAAAAAAAAAAACTTCGTACATCTCACAGAAATTTCCTAAAACTAAAGTACTTAAAAAAAAAATGTTGAATTCTTAGGAAAGTATCGCTCCTGTTGTTGTCGGATATAAAAAAAAAAAATTCTTCCATCAATATCGAGAAATTCTTTTCTTTCTATTTTGTCACCTATTAAAATCTGATCTTCCTCACTTGTTTAACCTATTTTGTATATTTTCATACATACATAGATATATACATGTTATCCCTATCCATGAAAAACCATACTGACACACTTGCAACCATATGCATATAGATATATATTACAATTTTACGAATACATGTTAATTTTGACACGCTCTCACCTATATGTATATGGAACATTGCATATTGATATAAAGACCCTGCAGGAATTGAGTTTATTGTGTCATACTAAGACCGAAATATCTCAAAACTAGACAACGATAAGATTTAGTTTCATTTATTTGTCTCGTTTATTCCAATTACACATTTTCTTTTTGTTTTTTTTTTCGACATTCGTCCTCTCAAATTTCCACGAACACTCATCGAATCAATACAATTTGAATAAAACGGATATATTTCAAAAATATGGATAGTGATGATTTTTTAATGGTCTTATTTTCTTGAGGCTGACTATCAGCTTTTTATTTAATCCCTGAACCAAATTCTCCAAACAGGAAATATCCTTCTAGTTGAGAACAGTTCAACTAATACAGAGATTTCTTCATTATGAGGAAGGTCATAAAAATTTGTTTCCTCTATTCATCTCATTTTCTATATATTCATTGTCTGCAATGATATTTAATTACTCATCCAAATTCTCCAAACAGGAAACGTCCACCTAATCAAGAAAAGTTTATCTTGGACAGATATCTCTTTAAAATGGTGAAGGCGATATAACACTGTTTCCTCTATTTATCTCACTTTCTTTATACTCTCTCTCTGCAGTAATATTTCATTTCTTGGTTTCGTTTAGTTTTATAGCATAATAACCATTGTAGGTTATTTAATGCCAAATCCATTTTCATACATATAAACAGTTCTGTTTAGAATAAGTAAGCAGTTTAAATGCCAAAATAGTTCTATTTCAAACAATTCACCTTAGCATAAGACAGTTTTTTTGGCGGGAAGGTGCCCGTGGTGTAATGGTTATCGTCGTAGGAAATGTTCACGGCGACACGTGTTCAAATCCTGGACGAGACTGATTGCATTTCACATAGCACTAATACCCTTGGGAAAGGTTTGAATCCAATTATTCTCCCTCCAGCTACTGGCAAATAATAGGCCAGACTGGGTTCTTCAGCCTTGGTAAGGCAACTAGCCTAGGGGAAGGAAAACTCTAAATTCTGACATGTTAAACTCCGCTTTTAAAAAGATTGACCTTGTGCCATATCCTGCCTGAGCGGAGGGGTTTGGTAAATATGATAAGACCGTTTTTGTTTACACACAATTAAATGACAAAACGGTTCTATCTTAAACAACTGAGTCTCGCATAAAAACACTGTCTAGTACTATTTAACTCATAGATAGGAAACTGTTATGTGCTATTACTCTGGATGTATATTGGGGAGTAATTACTGAAGCCTTGCCATCAGATTGTTTAGTATCATATCAAGGACAGTCTTTGAGGGAGTCTTACCCCACTGCAGGGATGCAGTTAGTGTATTCTGCAGCCCAAGCCGACTGGGTCAGATATTTCATCACTGTTACTAATCCCCCCCCCTAAAAAAAAACTTTGAAATTGGAAAAATTGACTCAAAACAGTGATTGCTCTTAAATCAGGATGGCAATGATTTTTTCTTCTTTATAATTACCACTGTGTTATGATATTCACTTCTTTTTCGTATATTTAGTCTCTCACCCATCCTCTCCAAACCGGAAATACTATTCTATTTGATAAAAATAGACCCAGTGGAGAGGTCTTTCTAAATATGGGGATTTTATAAGTCCCGAAAACCCCGATTTATTCCTACGTTTTGTAGAAGAATAAAACGTACTTCAACAGCAGTAGGGAGTTGGTTGACCGCTTTTGAAGAAAGGAGACGAACGACTTTTAGTGCAACAAAATTTACATACAACAACAACAACAACAACAACAACAATAAACAGGATTTTACACCAAATGGAACAAGAGCAAAAGTTCAAAAAAGAGTTCAAGGTTCCGATTGGTGGTAGGATTGTGTAAGGTTTGTAAGGTTTAGTTGTAAGGTTTTTATAAGGTTGTTATAAGGTAAAGGTGTAAGATAAAGTTATAAGGTAAAGGTTTTAGGTAAGGTAAGATGAGGTTTAAGGTAAGGTTTTGCAGATAAAATGCTAGCTGGAAGTTAGCTGTGTGGCCTGTTCCTTTTAACTCAGCACGTGCGTTCGTCGCCCTTGGGTCCTGGCTGGTGGAAGGTACCAAATACGTTTGCCGTCAAGAGCTGCTACGAATGGACCTGTTGCTAACAGCGGTGGGAGTGGCAAAAAGAGGGGGAATCTCCAGTTGTCGCTCGACCTGGGACTGAACCCAGGTCTCCCGGGCCATTGGCGAACACTCTAACCGCTAGGCCATGCATGTTGCTTAACCAACCAATTTTGGATCGTTAATGAATGACACAACACTAAAAATATTTATGTTTAAAAAAATTAATTAATTAATTAAAAATAATAATAATAATAATAATAATAATAATAATAATAATAATAATATAAACTCAGTCTGGACACATCGATACAACGACTAGACTACTACATAGGAAAGCACGAAGGAAGACTGATTACAGCTATCAAAAACGATACTGACAACACGATGTCCAACAAAATGACAATAACTAGGAAACAAGAAAGGCTGACGTGGTTAAGCAAAGGAAACCTTAAAAGATAAACGGAAACTCTCCTAATAGCTGCACAAAACAACCACATAAGAACGAATCAAATCAAAGCAAAAATAGATAAGACGCAACAAAATAGCATTCATTGGTTATATGGTCGTACAGACGAAACCAATAATCACATTATAGGCAAATACAGCAAATTAGCACAGAAGGATTATAAGACAAGACGCAACTGGGTGGGCAAGGTGATACACTCGGAAGTGTGCAAGAAATTTAAATTCGACCATACGAAAAAACGGTATATGCACAACCCAGTATATGTCCTGGAGAATAGCACACACAAACTCGTATGGAATTTTAACATACAAACGATCACCTAATCTTTACCAAAAGACCAGATCTTATAGAAATCAACAAATAAAGAGAACCTGTAAATTGTGGACTTTGTTATCCTGGCTAACCAATGAATAAAACTGAAATAAACTGAAAAGAAAGATAAGTACATCGACCTAGCTCGGGAATTGAAAAAACTATGGAACATGAAGGTGCCGATTATACCAATCATGATTGGTGCTTTTGGTACAGTCATCAGAATTATTAAAGGGACTGGAGGACTTGGAGGTTGGAGGACGAGTGGGAACTATCAAACCTACAGCATTATTGAGAACTACCAGATTACTTCGAAGGTTTATGGAGACTTGAGGAGACGTGTTGTCACTCATACTTCAGTCAATGACCATCAGCAAACACTGATGTGAAAAACTCCCAAGGATTAAATAATAATAAGAACCGCAGAGACTCGAACAACTGGTGAGTAGGTATAAGGAACAAATGTTCGCAATGTACTATATTCTATGCTAAAAGAAAAAAAAGATGCGGGTAGTGAAAACTGTCTTTAATTTAAAATAGGGTTTGTTGTTTGGGAAATCTTTTTGTAAATCTTTGTAATCTAAATAAGGACATTTTTCAAGAATTTTTTTCACAGTTAAACTCTTTCGAAACCACAAATTACATTTGAACATTTAAATTTTCTGTGATAAATTCCATATTGTCTAACAGTGCTTTATCTCGATTGATGAAAAAGTAATTTATTTGGGATAGTCTGAAAAAGCAAATAAGGAAAAATTAATGTTCTCAATTAAACCGGTAAGATATGTAAGGAGCCTACTCTTTACTCTAAAAGGATTTAGACATTTTAGAAACGAAGTCTCAAATAACGGAAATAATTATTACAAAATATTTACCATGACGGTTCTCGGTCACATCTATGTCAGGCGCGCAGATATTATTCAACCACTGAGTCTAGTTTAGCCACAATATACTGCCCATGAAAAATGATAAATCGAAAAATATTTCAACATTGGGCCTGGACGAAATGTGTGGGTTCCATGATCAGCAAGTGCTACTTTGATAGCCAACATGGGGATCCGGTGTGGATCCTGCGAATTTTGACTGTTCTTCTTCAAACTATTCTTCTTTTAGGTACACAAATCGACCACTCAAACCAGAGACTACAGAGTAGAATATGTACTAGCGAAGATATCACACAAGCATTATGATATTATTTTAGGAACAACCCTACAAAAATACGGTTGAGAAAAAGAATGATAGAAATCTGGACAGAATTCACTGGATTTAAGACAACAAACCAAAGGCTCGCTGAATAGGTTAGGACAATAACAATGGTTGGTTCTCTGACCTTGAAATATTGTATATCTACCGAGAAATAATAGGCAAACATATCAAGAAACGTTAATACAGCAACCGAGAAACTAAATTCAGGAAAGCCTGAATTTCTAAACCAAATATTAGATGACAATGACCAATACACTGCAAACACACAGGCGCATAAATTGACCCAAAGGAAAAAAAAATGAATGTAGATATCATGAAAGAATCATGTCTGAAAAAAAACCCACATTACCTTCTCTCAGGAACAAAGACTGGAGGACAATCAAGTCCGAAACCGAGAAAATGAACGACTTATAAACAAATATCCCGACAAATGACATCACATACTTAAACGATTCACTATACGCAGGAGAAAAATTAGTCTGTGAAAAATTGGCGTCACCTTGAAGACCACAGACAGAGAGATAAATCTTTTTTGGGAACTCAGAGTTGAATAACTGATGCTACGTGTGTGTGTACACTACTACTTTGTTAGAAGAAGAGCATCTCTTTTGTAACACATCCTCTCATGAGGATGGTCAAAAGTTGGGCAGAAAGTACTTTGGAAATAGACAATTATGGAAAATATGTCAATCAATTCCCGCCGAATACTATAAAATCAATACGGCAATATGAAAGGATCAACAAGAAAATATGTTGACAGAAAATATCTATTATGTTCAACTAAATTTGTAATAATGAAGAAATTCTGCCAATATATATATATATATATATATATATATATATATATATATATCCTACGAGGATAGCTGTTTCGCAGTCATTACCGAAATTAAGAAGAACCTTGTTGTCTAAATGCTGTTTTTTCTTCTTAGTAAAATAATAAAAGGACATTAGTACAGCTTCATCAAAATGAGTTCAAAAAGCTAGTCATGACTCAATTCATCAGTAATGTGCAGGAAATTATTAGCCGGTAAAAAACAATAAAAATATCTATCAGCGTTAAATCACGGCTGCAGTGTTTTAATAGAAAGACATTAGATAAGGTGACATTTTCCATTTATGAGATCTCCATATGACTGAATCGCAACACTGGCAAAGTCAAAGGAAAATCAGGATAAAATGCCAGATCATTTTTCAATTTCCCAGATGATTCCATTCATAATTATGACGCACGATTTTAAATGACACCGGCCTCTAGAGGTGCAAACATTGTTATCCAATCGATGAAATCCTTTTGTCAAGGAGAGTAGTAGTTAAAACGTTCCATATAATTCGAATTTTCTCTCGTCTAGTTGCATCTTTTCATTCATTAGTTACTATTTCAATATTTTTATTTCGCTCTTTTCGGAAATTTAAATTATTTTTTGTTTTTCTTTAATTTTAGCATTCTGTTTGCTGCTAAAAATATCCAGGTATTCTTCCCTGACAAATTGCTAAATCTGAAGTAATCTTAATTTTCCACGATTCCAGATAAGTGAAAGTCAAGCGGGAAGTTTTTGGTTTAATCTTAAAGTACACTTACGGTTTGTCCTCAAGATGTTTGACCGATTATAGAATTGGGCAGCAGCATTTTATGAAACTAAAATCAATTTCTGATTAAATATAGTGACAGTTTTTGATGTCCATAAGCAAATGATAACAGGTATATATCTATCATTTTTTTGAAAAACAAGGAAAGCAGTAAGCATATTAATATATCATTCATTTTTAACGGAATCTTTGGATGGGTTGAATAAAGTTCTTTACTTTTGACCGTTAACTCCAAGAATAATTCAACCATCTGTTTAATTCTGTTTAAGTATATCTATAGACTTAATTAATATATATATATATATATATATATATATATATATATATATATATATATATATATATATATATATATATAATGATGGGATAGGTAACAAATTATGAATAACAAAAAATAGTTGAAACAAAATATTGAGACAAAAGTGTTAGTCGTATAATATGTCATTTCTGCTGAAGTATAGTGCAAAAAACACTGCAATTTATTTATCCTCTTTCACTCAGACATACTCACTCTCACACACATACACTCACACACACTCGCACATGAAATCCTCACATATACTAACAGACATACACAAACACACTGAGATAGATAGATAGATAGATAGATAGATAGATAGATAGATATGTACTTCAAATGTCCGACGATTAATTGATAAAACGTACGCAAAAAATTGACTTCAAATAGTTTAAAAATCAAAGCAAACCAACCTAAAAAGTACTGGTTTTAAATGAGGGATAGGGGATCACACATAAAAATATCAGGCCAAAACAATTACCGCTCACTGAAAAACCCACCATCTAGGCCGATCTTATGCAGTCGAAATGGAGATATCAGTATCAGGTGTGTGCAATTGTAGAGATAATATAATCTTCTAGTGAAAACTCTTGTATACAAAAAATAATTTACGAAAGAATATGAGAGTTTAGAAGATTTGTTGAGGTCGATTGTTTTATCATATAGGAATTATTATAAAAACGTTTTTAAAACTTTTTGTAAAAGTAATATAAATGAAAGTTTGATTCAAATGTCAACAATAGTTGAGAACAATATATATATATATATATATATATATATATATATATATATATATATATATATATATATATATACAATTTTTGAATAAAATGAAGATAACATTTTTAAACAAGCATGAGATCATATATTTGCTCACAGTTAAATAATTTTAGCTATTTATGTCTAACATAAATTCAATTAGTTTTAAATCGAGTAAATGTTAAAATCGTATTATTTATCACATTGGCGGGATCCTAATAGGTGATACCACTCAGGGTCAGTATATACCAGGGAGTAATGGCAATAAACTAAATCAACAGGACTGGGTTATCATCATCACATAGTGTTAGATCGATGGCGTGTTTTTACCCCTTTGATTTTATACCTTTGCAGAAATGCTGTCGGCGTATTTACAGCTATAGCAAAGGTGTCTGTATTCGCACAGAATTCTATAGTTTCAAGTATTCTTATCCAATAGTAATAATCGTCAAACAGCTAAATTTGAAACACAGATGGTCTCAAACATATTCAACTTTGCCGAGTCAAATTTGACCTGAGAGAAATGGCAACAGAGAAGTACTCCATCTTCTCATAACAGCAGAACTATAGCTAATCAATATCATTGAAATACCTAGTATATCATATGTATACTTTTAGTTGGAAGCTTTTACTCTTCTACGGTGATTACAGTCACAGTATTGTAAGCCCAACCGACAGTAAGTATCATTTTAAATATAAAATTAAATCTCTGTTCCCCCTGCGCAAATTAAGCCACATGAAGAACATCAGTTAAATAGATCAATGACATATTTGATTTGGGAGAATAATTTCAACGGTACCAACTCTTTAAATTTTGCTGCAAACCGAGGTTTGAAAGTCGTGAAACGGAATATATTGGATTTTTCAAAGGTTTGTTAACTAATATTATATATTTGTATACACACACACACACACACACACACACACACACACACACACATATATATATATATATATATATATATATATATATATATATATATATATATATATATATATATAAATTATATATATATATGTTACAATCAAAGCCGTTTGAGCAGCAAGGTTTTCCTACCAGTTTTATTTTGTTGTATTCCATAGATTTTATTAAGTATATGTTGTTATTAGATCTTAGTTATATATATATATATATATATATATGTGTGTGTGTGCGTGTGTACTTGTGTTTGAGTGCGTGTGTGTGGCCGTTGTTTAATGGTAACTCTCGGAGGAAATGTGCACAGCCCGACAATTTCTAAACCTGGACAAGGTTAGTTGGTTTCTTTGTTTAATGGCATATCAACTTTTTTAAGGTTATTTAATGCCAAAGCCATTCTCCTAGAAGAACAGTAGTGGTACTATTTAACCCATAGCTGGGAGAATAAGAGGGTTCAATACCTTTCCCAAGGGTACTTGCCCGAAAGTGAACGTAATGGCGTGACTGGAGTACGAACTCGCGTACTACGATTCTGCAGTCCATCGCTTTAACCATTACACCACGAGGACACCCCCTAAACCTGGACAAGGCTGTTTCCATTTCGAATAACACTCCTAACCTTGCGAAAGATATGGATCCAAATATCCCTCCCAGCAGTTATGAGTTCATATGAGGGGAGACTGGTCTCTTTAAACTTTCTATACCGATAGGTTTTGGAGAAGGAAAATCCTGAATTCAAATTAGTTAACTCCGCTGAAAGATGACAATGATTCGCATCTTGCTCTCATGGAAGGGCTACAAAAATACTAACATAAACACACACACACACACACACACACACACACACACACACACACACACACACACACACACATATATATATATATATATATATAGTGTGTGTTGAGGGTGTATTAGTGAGTTAGTGTACACATATCATTGCATGTATGTTATTTTTTTGTGTGAAAGAGAGTGAAAGATATAGAGAGAAAGTGTGAGTGTGTGTGTACAAAAAAAAAAAATGGAAAAAGCTGACGCATATTTATGTAAGAACGAAGTATTATTAAATATGTTTGCGATGTAATCAGGCATAACAGAAATGAGAAAATCTAATTAGTTGGGGATTTAATGGGAGGACTAATCAATTTATTAGGGCTAAAATAAATATATAAACATATAAATGAATAAGAAAACAAAGTAAATTAATCTATCCCACAACTCCATTTCGCCGGAATTTTTCTTTTCGGTCCCCCAAAATTATTTTCGTATCTTGCAAACTATGAAAACCCAAGTACTTTTTGCCGCCAACCAAAATGAACTCTCCTTGTTCAACATATTTTATAACAATCATTCAGAAGCTTTGTGAAAGAAATGAATGGATTCCTTACAAAATGTTGTTGGAGAGTCCGTCTGGTGCAGTGTCAAATATTGCTGAACTGTGGCTTAAAAGTAAAATAGTTCAAAATCCACTCGAACGATTACGTTCACTTTCGGAATAGGAAAAGCTATGAACACCTTTATCTCTCAAGCTATGTCTTAAATTGATTCACTGCTGTTTTTTCTGCAAAGATGGCTTTGGAAATAAACCTTCCATGAATGTTGATATGCCATAAAGCACAAAATCAAAATCAAAGGAAACAAAGAAGTTCATAACATAAAACTGATTAAGATAATTTTCCTGGCATTTTTGTTTTGTCAATCTATGCTTCCATCATATCGATATGTCTGCAGATGAGTAAGACGCTCTCAAAAAGTGTTGAGGTGGATATGTCACTAACCTGCAGATTGGAGTAAGTTCCTACTTTAGGATCCGTTTGCATATAATTTGCGTTTCAATAGAACTAGTTAATATTATGTAACTATTCACAAATATCTCTGAGAAAACTAAAGAAGAATATTATATAAACGTCCAATGTACACAATTCCCTATCATTTAGAAATAAAATAATCCGTAGTAGGTTGACGTACCGTTAAAATAAATCAATCCCCTTCAATGAGATATACGCATATGCATAAATACATATGTCGAAATACACACCCACATAACCATATATATATATATATATGTATATATGTATATATATATATATATATATATATATATATATATATATATATATATATATATATATATATACGAAGAGAAAACCCAGTAGGTAGGAGTATCCATTTTAAATGTTCAGTAACAACCGCTATTGACGTATAATTTGGGATTTAAAATACATCATAATTCAACGTCCAAAGTCAAAAAAACTTTTTTATATAAAATACAAAAGAAGAATATTCACTTTTTTGGGGTCATTATAAATTTATTTCTAGTTGTGATGACCATCATCAGATGTTGCATGAAAAAAAATATTTGGGTGTTCTAATTTTTCTTCCAGCTTGAAAAAAATAGTTTTTCATTTTTCAATCAATATAAATTTTTCATATACTATTTAACATATTTTTTTATTCAAGAATTGTTTTCTTTACGGTGGAGATAATATACATATTGTTTTTTTACTGATACAATGTTTATACAGTCTTTAAAAAAACGTTGAACCTGATTTAAATTCTACTGAGAATCTAAAAGATTAATCGCGAAAAAAGAAAGATAATGGCATGCAACTTATTCAAAATTATGAATAAAAATATGAATTCATATTTCCGTTGAAACTATTACATATTTTAAATATTAAATAAAATAATTCGTGTTATCAGAAAATAATAATTTAGTACTAATATTAATTTACCGAAGTCTATTTCTGATTTTTACAATTATCGTAAAATTTAAGTTATTTATATTAGGAAGAGATTAACATATCGAATGTTAAGTTAATCGTAGCAAGCAAATAATTAATATGTAATAGATGTTTTATTATGTAAGAAATATTTCCTAACTGATGATATTAATAAATTAAATATTAGTTTCTTGAAGTGTTTTTTACATTGTTGCGTGTAATATTGTAATCATGTGATATTTAATCAATATCAGTTTTATTATTGTATGTTCATTTGTTATTGTGTTAAATGTGTTCACCTAAAAAAGTTTAAGTTGGAAATGTGTGTAGCAGTCAACAAGTGTTAAAATCAATGGTATTATCGATTTTTTATGATTACTGTTCTACTAGTTAACGACTGTGGTAATGTTTTGTATTTTAACTCTGATTTATAAGTAAACTTCTTGTTTTTTAGAGATGTTTTCAAACTTAAAAAGGCTACGTCTATGTTGCAATTAATGATACGAAGCAGCCAAAAATGAATTAATAAAATAATTCTATTAATACAATTTTATTTTCCGTTGCGAAACCGTTTGGATTTTTCTATTAATTAATAAAAATAAATAATAACTATATTTATTGAAAAAAAAACCTCATGTAGAGTAACAGAATTATGTTCTTTTTACTTTTGCGAAATATTATTTTTCATTGTAAAAATAGTGTCTCCTTACTGCTCTTATATATATATATATATATATATATATATATATATATATATATATATATATATATATATATAGGTGAGGGGTTTAATATATATAAAAGGAGTAATCAGAAAAATGATATGAAGATGATCGTTTAGTTTACAAGCTTCATGACATTCAACCTGTTATAAAAGATCTAGCATGTGTTCAAATAAGGATAGGTTAATTTACAGAAACGCCCCCCTCTTGGTTTCTTAAATTTATGATGACAATTTAACCAGGTTTTAGCTTTCTTTTTATTGCCTTCTCTTTATCATTTGTCTAGACTACGTACTTAGAACATCGATTGACAAAATCAAAGAGAATGGCTTCGAACTGACGAAGAAAAGAAGCAGAAGATATCCCGCAACAACAATTACCGACGCCGACTACGCCGATGACATAGCGATACTGGCAAATACACCTGACCAAGCCGAAACACTTCTGCATAGCCTGGAACGAGCAGCAGCAAGCATAGGCCTCCATGTTAATGCACACAAAACGGAATATATGTGCTATAACCAAACGGGGGACATCTCCACTCTAGAAGGAACCCCTCTTAAACTAGTAGACAAATTCACGTACCTAGGAAGCAGCGTCGAATCAACCGAAAAGGACATCGAAACGAGGTTAACGAAAGCATGGACAGCTATCAATAGGCTATCGACTATATGGAAATCAGACCTAACCGATAAAATGAAACGCAGTTTCTTCCAGGCAGCGGTCACATCGATACTGCTATATGGATGCACTACATGGACGCTAACAAAACGGCTCGAGAAGAAACTAGATGGCAATTACACAAGAATGCTGCGTGCAATCCTCAACAAGTCCTGGCAGCAACACCCCACAAGACACCAACTGTACGGCCACCTGCCCCCTATCACGAAATCTATTCAAGTTAGGCGAACCAGACATGCAGGACATTGCTGGAGAAGCAGAGATGAACTCATAAGAGATGTACTCTTATGGATCCCCACACACGGCCGCGCAAAAGCAGGACGACCAGCACGAACGTACATTCAGCAGCTATGTGAGGATACAGGTTGTTGTCCTGAAGACCTGCCTAGGGCGATGAACGATAGGGAGGAGTGGCGAGAGAGGGTCGGGGATATCCGTGCTGCCAGCACGATATGATGATGATGATGATGATATATAATGAAAACCAACTGATTTCCAAAATATGAATATGGAACTGTTTTGCAAATATATGCTCGCGAAGCAGTAAGTTTTAACTGTTTTTTTTTTTTAGTATTTAATAACCAACCGAACCTTTCATTTCAAATGCTCTGAGAAATATTTTCCCTTTTAGATTGTTTAAAATTTAGTTTTGAAAAATTAAAATGATATTAATTAAACTTATTTTCTGTTTATTTTTTAACCTTCGTCAAAGCAATTAAATTAATAAAACTTCAGTTGAATATAGATTGTTGTCTATTCCTCTTCATCTTTTCTCTTTATTTATCTAGTTTGTAAATCAAATGCCCTTGTCTTTCTAGAGTGAATTTAATTTCAATATTGCGAAATAATTTTTCATGGCGAAAATATCATCCTGTTAAACCGTTTTTCCTTTATATTTTTTTGCTGGAAATATTTTTACAATTAAAAAAGCCTTGTTATTTATCAAATGCATATAAATTTACTTTAGCGTGAAAAATTTGTTGCTTGGTTTGGTTGGGTTTTATGGCATATCAATATTTGTAGGTTAATTAATGACAAATCCTCTTTACGCATATATATTAAATATACATGATCCGTGAAAATATTTTATTAATCATGTTTTAAATTAATTGAAACTCATATTTTGCATACAGTTAGATAGTTGTAAGCATTTCTTTAAATCAATAACAATTCAATTAAGTATTTGTCAGTTGTTTACACACAGTTAATTGATCTAACAGATCTATTTCAAGCATTTCAATTTAGCATTGGTTATTTCATTGCACACAGATTAGATATTAAACACTTGTGTTTGACCTATAAATACGACCCTATTAGGTGCTACCCATCTGGGCCAATGAAAGGGTAATCCGCATTTACAAAAGCTCCAGCATTTCTGAAAGCTCACGATAAGATTGTTTAATTTCATATACAGGAGACAGGTTGGTGGTGAGGTCTTCCTCCTCTGAAGAGATACAGTCGTTGTATTCTACAGCTCATGTCGACTGGGCAACAAAAGTATGTGATAAATACATTTTTATTACTTATCACATATCATTCTGAGTGACATACATAAATATCGTCTAAACACAAAAAAATGTCGTAAATAAATAGATTTAAAACAATACAAATTGCTACTTGCATATTTATATCTGGTAATGTAAATATGTCTAAATATTAACGATGCAAAAAATATTGTCTTCTTTTACGAAAAGGGATTGTAACGTTTTTTCCTTCTTTTTTTCAAACAAGTTAAAGAAATAAAAATTCTTGAATGTTCAGATATATGATTTATACAACCAATTATATACTTTTCAAATATATATATATATATATATATATATTTATATATATATATATATATATATATGGGGGTGACCGCTCTCTGTCACATATATGAAGTAGCCGCTCCACCATGTATTCGCATATTCCCTCCGAGAGAAATCAAGAAAAATAATGTGGTTGTTGAGGGTTAAATCTATAGCTTAGTAAATATCAAAAAAATATTTTATATAGGTTTTATTGTTCATATTGAAACTTGCCTCAATTCATGCTTGTATAATTTTTTTAAGAACATGGTACCGGCAGCAATGATACTACTCCAGAGGAGTGAATAAACATTATTATAAGAAATAATGAAAAATCTCGAAGAATTTAACAGCAATAACAGAGTCAAAAGGAACAATAAACACAGCAAAAGTCATTTAATGCCTGAGACAAACCAAAATTCTTTTAAAAATGCTCACCTATTCCAAAGCATAGAGCCATCCAATGCAAAAATATAAATGTGGCTTTTGTAATATAATTATAAAAGGGAAATCCCATAACTTCGAAAAACACAAAACGACATTCATAACAAATAAAAAAAAAAAGATGCAATAAAAAAACGTATTCTACGTAATCGAATGATGGAAATGTAAAAAAATACATAGACACTACCCAAGCACTTAATACCAGAATAACCCTGCACAAAAGTAATAAAAAAGTTTCCTGAAAACAGAAAACTATGTTTTAAAACACCTATACAAATGCAGTAGTGTAACGTTTAAAATAATATTCGTATGCTAAACATGCGACTACACATTACTCCAAATATAAGAAAAAAATTCATAGAAATAGTCAAAACCACATTAAACAGACTTTAACTCACTCTCTGTATATATATATATATATATATATATATATATATATATATATATATATATATTTGCAAACGCACATTCAAGGAGAGAAAAAGTTTGTAGTCAGTGGAATTTAATGGCATAACAAGTCTCACAGATCATTTAAGATAAATGTGAGATGTAAAAAGAAAAAGGAGTAAAGAAAAAAGAGAAAGAGACAAAAAAAAACCCAGCTACGGAGACGAAAATTTGTCACAGACCCTTAATTTTAGCTTACAATCATTTGACCCAAATCCTGGAATTAAAAAGAACCACGATCTTATAAAAAGCAGTCGTCATTTTAGAATTCAATAAGAACACCATTATCAACTATTATGACTTCTTGAAGAAAATATGAAACATTAAAATCCTGTGTTGAAGACAAATAACTAGCTTAAATAAATCCCATTTTAAAATATTTACATTTTTCTCTCATTGGACCAACATAAAATTATATATATATATATATATATATATATATATATATAATTTTTGAATGGAGGAATTGATATTATGTTAGAAATACCATGACCAGAAAATCTGGCACTGAACAGCTGTTTAGACCTTTTTAGGTTTCGTCAGCAGTGGTAATTCTAACATAATATCAATTCTTCCATTCAAAAATATGTAATTATATTTCCTGTCCATGAGGCTTATATTATGACAACTCATAACTTCGACTTGGGAAGACGTAGCCCTGGAAATGGCCGTGTCCCATTTACCTATAAGATACATTAGGTCAAGTGGTCGCGCAATTCACCAAGACTTGTTAATTCGGCTTCGCTTATAAGTAGCGGGAGCCAGTGGCCCAGTGGTAGAGTTTCGGCTTCTGCATAATGTGGTTGTTGGTTCGATCTCCAGTGGTGTAGATCATGGTGTGCACTGCTAATGGAACCTAATAATGTCAAAGCAGCTGTTCAGTGCTCCGTATGTAGGTGTTTGCCGGATTTTCAGGTCATGGTATTTCTAACATTAAATATATATATATATATATATATATATATATATATATATATATTCACTCTCATGGGGGAGTTGCATTATTCATAAATATATACGTTCAAATATCAATATGGGGTGTCCCGAAATATATATATACAGTCTTTAATTTATTATAAATGCAATATTTATTAAGACATATTTAAGCTTTATAATCCAAGTTGAATCTGACAATTATATAATAACGTGAGGTATTGAAGGTGTTCGAACTGATGACTCTCCTAGCTCTGTCACTGATGATAAAAAGTACAATCTAAATTGTCAACACCAGTGTGCTCACAAGTGTTTATATAGACGACTATTCTAATTAACTACATGAGATAACACGAAAGGATTGAATTTTAAGTTTGAAATATGTCTCAATAATTATTTGGTTGTTTTCTAATTTAATTACTGTTCCGATCATACTGAATTTGCTTTAACATTAAATCGCCTATTAAAAGACACAGTTGCAGCTAAAATCCAGTTCTGAAATTCGCATTTTACTGTTAAGGAACTCGTGAAATAACAAGTGATTACCAAGTGGTGTGGGTAATCAGATTTTGATTTAATTGTCCAATTCTTGTTTAAAAGCTCTCGTTAAATTGCGTATACATTTTTGCTAATACCTTGTATACTCAGTCATAACTCTCGGTTAAAATATCATTCCTTGCTGGGGAAACATTTTCTATCTTATCGAAAATGTGACAGTCATTTCAAAGATATTACTCATATCCTACTGTACACAAATATAAAACTTATATCACGTATGAGGTAATCTTTCAAAATGATATAAGTAAACACTTGCTAAAGTCGAGACATCTATATCGAATATACGGAAAATTTCTTGAAAATGAAGTTTTAGGAAATCGTGCCCGTGTAACAATGTGTCTCTTTTCATTAAAACAGGGTTAAACTTATGGCTGAAATTCAGTATAGCGTTAAGAAACCCACCTCCCTTTATGTGTAACTCGATCAACACAAAGAAATTTATTGTGAATGTTATCTTTCTAGAAACACAGAAAAAAACAAATTATATATATATATATATATATATATATATATATATATATATATATATATATATATATATATATATATATACCCACAAATATATTTTAGGATATTTGATATTCCAGCTTATTTATGCAAGGTATTGATCCGTATATATATATAATGCAATAGTCGTATATATATATATATATATATATATATATATATATATATATATATATTATATATATATAGAGAGAGAGAGAGAGAGAGAGAGAGAGAGAGAGAGACTGGCTCTCTCACACACACACACACACACACACACACACACACATATAATATAAATCATTCAAAAATACTGTTGTCTAGTCGGCTGGGGCGGTAGAATACACCGACTGCACCTCTGCAGAGGGGCAACACCCTCCAATGAGTGTCCTGATATAACACAAAACAATCTGATGGTGAGGTTCCAGTGATGCTGGGGCTTTGAGAATACGTAGTACCCCTTCATTGGCATTGCTCCCTGGTCCACTCTGGCCTGGCGTGGTCGCACCTGATAGGGCCCTATCTATGTGTTAAATAGAACTAACAGCATACTTATGCTAAACTGAATTGTTTGACTAAACTGAATGGCTTGAAATAGAAATGTTTTCGACAATTAAACCACACTTACATTTAAACTGTGGGCTCTTACTAAACCAAATTATTTGAAATAGATCTGTTTTTTTTTTTTTACATTGAAACTGTACTTACACTAAACTGAATTGTTTAATATAGAACTGATTTGATATTTAACTATGTGTAAACAAACTCTTTACTAAACTGAATTAGACGAATTAGAAACGCTTGTCTAAACTGAAAGCTTGAAATAGAAATGTTTTTTTACTATTAAACTGTGTACTCATGCTAAACTGAATTGTTTGAAATAGAACTGATCTTTACATAAAAACGGATTTGGCGTTAAATGAACTACAAAGGTTGATTCGCCATAAAACCCAACCAACCAACCAAGCAACCAAAATATCGCTGACACAATTTATCAGTATAGTTCAGATTTTTTTAAAAATTGATGTAAATCCTTTATCTCTAATATGTATGTTCCATTTTTTTATTGCATTCATCCCACTTATATTTTGTCGTCTAGACTAGGCCATATATATATATATATATATATATATATATATATATATATATAACATTATGAAATTATTTTTTTCACGTGAGGGGAAATTTTTTTAGACAAAGTTTTAAATCAGTTTTAATGAGCCTGATTTTTAACATGAGGAATCGCTTGAGGGAAGCATTGTTAAAATTCTTCATTACATTTGGTAAAATATAATTTCTACAATGATCGTTTCATTCCAGTACCCTGTACACTTACTCCTTTTATTCTAAATGGTGATGTGCTACCATCTTAAATGTAACCCGTTTGTCAAAAACTCGAAAAATATCCAATTATCTTTTTCGGTTAATTCACAACGGATATTAAAATCCACTGGAACATGTGACAAATAGACTAGGTATTGATTTCTTTTGTAACCCGCACGAGCGCACAGGTAAATCTAATCAAAGAAACAAAAGGGACATTGGTGTTGCTCATCGGATGAAGTGGTCAATGCCGAAAGCAGTTCGATTTTTATCATTCAGAGCTTTAGTTAGCAACCGATTTTAGACTTTGGTATTTCTAAAATTCTGATCTGCCCTACTTTAATACATAATTCTACAAAGTCATTATTTATCTTTCTACATAAGCCCCACCAAAATATTGAATGCCCCACCAAAATATTACGATGGCCAACCGGTGCGGCATGCGCTCCACGTTGGAGCTATTGTGTTTAATGTATTGGTATCATTGTCGTTACCTTTCTTTTTATATATACAAAGGTTCGGCCGAAGCAAATTTCGGCTTTCTTAAGGTATTTCTAGTCAAACTTGGGAGCCTACACGTAACTTCGAACCGAAACTTTTATATAATCCACGGAGGTACAGTTTTTCAATTCCGTTAACCATAACTCGATAAATCTGAAGGTACGTTCAGTATTCCTTGTTATTTTTTCCTGTAGTCAGGATTGAACTTGCAACTTTGAAATTCCCAGCGCTATGCATAAATTAACCAATATAGACGTTTCGTTGAAGAACTTCTGTATACGTTTGCCTTTGTGTAAGTAAAAAGTTGCGGAGAGTTCATTAGAATATGATATAGTTCCCTTTCTGTTAGTTTTCATTGACACTGTCTCGTTTGCAAAACTGTATCGAGTCTGTGATTTTTACGCGTGTTAATAATTTCAATCAATGTTTACAAATTTGCTGATATCTTGACAAAATCAATATTCAATGATATGTATACTATTGGGCAATATACTTGAAACAAACTACGCTAATTATCATTCAGGAAGTCTCAGATGTATAATTAAAAAAAGGCCAAGGCTGTGACATCGTAGTTAGCAAGTTGTAACGCAAGTAACTCTGTGCCGTACAGTTTCGAAATATTTCCGCTGGCAAAAGTATCAACCTATTTATTACCCAAGCTATGGGTGAACAACTAACACTAATCTTCTTCTCTTGGTAATATTGCACCACGACTGCTTTTGCTTAAACATGGTCTTCGCACTAAATAACCCATGAAGATTGATATGTCATTAAACCAAGAAAATAAACCTCTACATAGAAATCAATTTTCTGGATTTTAATCTTTGTGCAAGAGAATTATCTTCTGGGAAATAAGTCACTGGTCATTAATTCAACAACAATCAAATGTCTGAAGAAATTCCGTTACATAATTTGTATCCGTTCCAGATTAATCGACTTCTTGAATCGTAAAGGTTCACCAAGGTTTCAAAGTAGAAATATCTCCTTCATATAATCTCGTTTCCTTCTAATTTTTCAGGCAGACCGGTATTTTTGTATATCTCATATATCTGAAATTTAGTGACATCATTCATTAATCCAGACAATAATTTAAACCTATTGTTCATAAAGAATTTGTAAATATGACTCATTGTTCGTCTCTGATATTTACTCTCATAGAGAGACGATTGTTTATATTTCATTATTGACATACCTAGCATTATTCAAACTATGAATAGAGAAATTGATAAAGCAAGGGATAAGCTTTCTTTGCATTTAAAAAATGTGGCCCCGTCTATTAATCAAGTTGCAACTACTTCCATCCAGAGCAACAATTTAAGCGTCCGTGAAAGCAACGTAAAAACACACACTCACACACTCAAGTACGCACAAACACACACACACACAAACACACTCACACACGTATATATATATATATATATATATATATATATATATATATATATATATATATATATATATATATCTGTGTGTGTGTGAGTGTGTGTGTGTGTTTATACGAGGATCATTAAATAAGTTTCCAGACGTTGTTCGTATGGGCACTTTTATTGATAGTTCACATATGAAACTCTAGTCCCCTGAAACTCCTATTCCCGGCGGGAATGCAGTTGTTGTACCGTCCCAACAACTTCTGGAAGGCTCCGTGGAAGTCCTCTTGTGTGAGCGTGTCAATGACCTCAATCACAGCCTCTTTCATCACCTCAAATTTCTTATAATGACAGACTCTGAGCTTCGAGAATAAGCAAAAGTCACTGGGAGCAAGGTTTGGACAATAGGGAGGCTAAGGAACTGTCATCAAATTCTCTGTGACAAGGATGGAGTTGTGGACTAGTGCATATCCTGGTGTAAATGCCACAGATCCGATTTGTAGAGTGGTGTCCTCTTCCGACGGATTCTCTTCCTGAACTCCCTTAAAACCTTAACATAATAACCCTAACCCAAACCCTTTGGCAAATAAACTCTGGTGTATTGACTTCCTTACTCCTCCCACACCTCTCATCATCCCTCACAGACTCCCTGCGTTCCTTGAATCTCTTATGACACTCAAAAACAGTGACTCGATTCATGCAAGATGTTCCAAATGCAGTAATTTTTTCAAGTTTAAAACTGAATTTTATTGCATATCGTTCTTCTAAAGTGTCTTCACGTCCAGATTGTATTTTTGAAATTCTCCAGCTGTGACAATCAGACTTTAGTAGGGTGTATTCCAATTTCTGCTGTAGCAGTTCATTTGAACCTGAAATCATAAGAATTAATCAGTCATCTCATAAGATATATATATATATATATATATATATATATGTCTGGCATGTACAACATTTACATATTTGTACACTGTCAAAATGCAGACCTTTTAAAATATGGAAAAATGTTAATTTTTGATTGTTTTTTTAAATCAAGTTTTTCAATGGAATTTTGTTAAACATTTAGCAGTAATAATCAACCAAAACTTTTTTAGTTACCATTTCAAATTTTACAAACAACCTGTTTTTTTTTGTTTTTTTTTTGGTTAATTTCGTTTTTTATTTTTTCATCCTTCAGCCACCCTCTTGAGTTTATTTATTTTTTCTAATAAGTAAAATGGAAATAGAATATTTCGTGTGCCTCTTAAAACAAAATACATTAAAAATAGACACAGTTTGATCAAAACTGGTTTTATTCTCTTGATTATTTTAAGATTCATAAACATGCATATCATATTTTTAAATTCCTTGTTGCTTTTTTTTTTTTTAGGAATGTGGTCAGGAGAAAAAAGAAAACGATTTCACGTGGATTTTTTGACATTATTTTCAAATTGACAATCATTGTTTAGTTCGTTAATTATATGTAAAAGACTGAAATTTTCTCAAAATTTCACCGATTTAAGTGGAAAATTGTTTCTTCAAAATTATTTTCATAATTTTTAAATCCCTTTTTTCGATTCAGGATATTTTCGATTGACGATATTTCTCTTATGGCCATTCACAAGCGCAATACACAATACGAACCAATTATGCATATGATGTGATACAGAAAATGTTTAACAACATAAAAACCATCATCGGTAATCTAATGTCTAACAATTCCTTTCGAAAAAATAATAGTGGTGCTATCTCTCCTACAGGTCATTTGTTCGAAAGTGAAAATCATAGCGTGACACGATTTTGAAGTGGCTTATTACGATGTTTCTGTCGAGTTCGTTACCTACTACGCCAAGGAGACTTGCTAATTATATTTTACATTGTCCTATCGTAATGCAAGTGAATTTAATCAAGTGGTAATGGCATTTATATTTAGGTAATATCTTAATGTTTTATTTTTCAAGTACAATAATTTACGGTCATGGCTTCGACCGGTGCACAATGTGCATTTGCTGTTTGAAATGTTTAAGATGAATGAATCTGCATTTGGTACACAAAAATCTTTTCGTGTTCATTTTATATTATGTTGGGGTGATGCAGATCCAGTAAAAAACTTAAACGCGTAGAATTATCTGCATTCTATCCAGAACAACAAATAATGTATATCATATTTTGCCTGTTCTTTTTTGTTTGTTTTTTTTTTAAATGCTCATGCATTTTTAATTCATTTTTTTTTTCATTGGTAAAACCTTTCCAGTGACTTGGTTTTTCAAGGTGACTCCTGATATGATACAACCATTTAACATAAAGGAATAATGAGCAGATAGAAATCTGCATCTTAGTTGCTTTCATAATATTCAAATTGACAGTTCATATAAAATTTTTCAATTGCCTCTATTGAGATCCCCATGACCTAATATATCACGTTATCTTTCATCTACTGCCTAGGTTAAAGTTCAATGTTGTATTTTGACGATATACATAGCTTTGTGAACAGCGTAAAATTGTAAATTGCTTGGGAGGTTGATTGATCCAGAAATTGACATCTTGTTTGCTGGTTTGTTGGTTTGTTTGTGTTTTATTGCATATCGATATTTACCAACCCTTCCACTCGGGCAGGATATGGCACAATGTCAATTTTAAGCGGAGATTAACTGGTTTGAATTCAGAGTTTTCCTTCTGCTAGACTAGTTGCCTAACCTAGGCTAAAGAACCTAGTCTGCCCTACTGTTTACCCATAGCTGGAGGGAGAATAATTGGATTCATACCTTTCTCAAGGGTATTAGTGCTATGTGAATTGCAACCAGTCTCGTCCAGGATTTGAACTCGTATCGCCGTGTCCATTTCCTAAGACAATAACCATTACACCGCGGGCACCTGTTTTATTGCATATCAGCTGTTGTAGGTTAAATCCTGTTTATACATATATATTATGTATTTATGATTAGTATACTCCATTTTTAGAAAACAATTTTAAACGAGCCTGAACTCATTTGTCAACACATCGTTGACTGTTTTCACGTATTTCTAACACGAATAATTCTAATATAATTAATCATTTTTAGTTAAATGATTTAAAGTATCGCTATGTAACATTAAAAATTTAATTTAACAAGAGTCATTTGTTTCCACACATTTAAATGGTTATACATATATCATTTGTACATGATTTTTTTAGGGAAATTTATCTTTAAATAGTTTGGAATTAATGTATTTGGACACAAGTATTAGCATTGTTTCTACACAATCAAGGGTTTCCGTTATTGCGGTGTAACAGTAATATTTTTATTTAATATTAATCATTTCTTTGCACACGATGATATGGTTTGAATTATTGCTATTTAACACTAATTATTCTACTCAATTCAAATAATTTATTTGTATACAGTCAAATGGTTTCAAGTATTGCTATGTAATACCAATAATTCTATTTTGCATGAAGGTAAACGGTTTCAAGTATTCCATAAAATTATATTTATTTACGCACAGTGAAATATTTCCGATCATTGCTCTCTATCACTAACTATTCAATTAAAATCAGTCAGTTCCTTACACACAGTCAAATGATGAAACATTTTGATCTCTAAAAGTTTGATTAAACGTAAGAGAATTGATTTCACTCTGTTTAACTCGTCAAACAGTTCTATTTGACCCTTAAACAGGACCCTATCAGTCTTTACCAATTGGTGTCAGAGTGGACCTTGGAGCAATGGACAGGAAAGGGTACTACATATTCGCGAAAGCTGAAGTCTCACAACTAAATGATTTAGTTTCATGTCCAGGATACTTATTGCTACTGTCTAACCCTTCTGCAGAGATGCTTTCAACGTATTCTACAGTCCCAGCCGACTGGAGAGTTATATGTTTTTGCATCAAAATAAAACTGTACATGACATAAAAAATAGCTCACCAGTTTCTGCTTGATTGTTGAAATACGGTCATCTTCCCCAAATTATTGCACTCTCAGCTTATGATTGCTATTGATTGTAGCCAGCACCAGATCGATACTCTCTTGTGAGTAATAGGCTTGTTAAAATCCTTCCTTAAGTGATATTGAATTGTCGACATACTAACGTCATGAATATTTTATCTGGCCTTTTTGAATGATCTCCGAAAATTTCTTCAGCATTTGAAGATAATACAAATATTTCTTGTTTACAAACGTCCAATTTTCCAGCAAAATGATACTCATAAAATCATTCAATTTCGTTTTCCTGCTCATGACAGAAAGTCACAATTCTAAGAAGTAACTGTTAGACTGACTTCCAAATTCTTGCTTTTTGACGGAGTGATTTTTTAGTTCACAAAAGACAAGGTTAAATATATTATTGAATATTGCACCATGTTGTATAAGGGTGCTTGCAAATAGAGCAAATGATTAATATTCTACGAAATACCAAAAGTATTAATTATTGTATGGCACAAAGACTAAAACACAAAAATGGAAAATCAGAGGGTTTTTTTTGTATTGTACTTGGAGGTGGAATATTTATTTTCTTTTTGCTTATTAGCACTAGGCCTGGTGTTCATGTCAGTATTCAGTAACCACCTAATGTTTCAAAGAATGCATCTCATTTTTGTGCTTGTATCATTACACAAATTATTTTGAAAAAAATCCTTTTTGTAACATTTTTCATATATGTAAGCAAGCATCGAATAATTAGAACATTGGGAAATCCTTAACTCTTTCAAACGAATCAATATGGATTTGATTCGTATATTATCGCAACATAAAAAAAATATACATTCTATTATTTTAAAGTCTGTTCGATTTTTTCGCAGGAGTTTTAAACGGTTGATGTTGCTGTTGTCAATCATCAGTCTAGGTCTTTTTTTTCTCACCTGAACTAACTGATTTTTTTTTACGTAAGTCTGAGTGTCAGCTAGACTCATCAGGTTTCCAGGATTCTTCACGGAATTCTAGCCGATCTTAACTATGTTTTTTCCAAGAGTACCAGCTACAACTGGTTTAACTCTTATCAACTTGATGACAGGTTATTTTCTTTTTGCTTATTAGCACTAGGCTTTGTATTCTGGTCAGTATTCAGTAACCTACTTATGTTTCAAAGAATGCATCTCCTTTTTGTGCTTGTATCATATGTCAGCATAGTCCTATTGTATTTTTTGGGCAATTTCAAGTTTATAACCTTTGTTACATATCTGACCTTTCTCAGGCCATGTAAGTTCGTGGATTCAAAAAGCAAGATTCACCTTGTCTAACGATAAACAAACGACAGCAGAAATACCACGGGGGTTGCGTGTGTGGAGTGCTGGAAGGAAGAGTAACCACTTGGTACGTGGGTTTCAGAAAAAATATATGACGACGGAAGTTTTCTACCCTGGAACAGTGTGCAGAGAGCCGCGGGCAAAGAGCAGTGGGCAGAGTACAGAGAGAGCAGACGTTACGCCGGCACGGGCTTAGGCCCACATAGGGGCCAGCCGGTTCCGGGTTGAGAGGGAGAGAAAAGTCTCATTGTTCAAGACTAGCAAATGTTGAAAGTGAGTATGATCACAGAAGAGCATAGGAGAGCCTACGGAGACCTCTCAAGATAAGTGTCCTATACTAGCCTTGTGGAGGCAGAACAATGAGGAAATAAAGATGATTAAATATTTTATGTCGACCTTGTGTCAGCCTCGTCGGGGCAGAGAGAAGAATTAAGGCTCTCCAAAGATACATTCGCAGACTTTTATAAATCTTAACCTTTCCTATCTATACCGACTCTCTCATTCACACGACCATTTCGTACATTTCGTAATAAAGAAGAGAGATGTATATTTTTATATATCACTGTTATTGTCTCTTCGTTCCTGAATAAAACATCATTCCCACTCTCTAATGTCTTATCTTGTATTCCTTTTGTGTCAGTTCATAGCATTTTCTTCTAACGTGATTAACCGTTTTAGCTCTGCCATCAAAAAACCTACATTAGCATATTATGAATTTTTGCTTTCATATAATTCGTCCTTAAGTCATTATTTTGAGCTGCTGTTCAAAAAAGATTCAGTTTCTCTCTTGATAATACCCATTCTTGATCATTTCTGTGTCAACTAGCGTGCACTTTCCTTTATAGACTTATAAATTAGAAGAAGATATGCGAATAAGAGCATCATCAACATTTAAACCTTTAGCATTGTTATTTGTAATATATTTATAAACATCATTATGAAAAGATAGATACGATTGAAAATAAGATTAAACTGAGTCGTAGTGTAGTTCACAAAATTGTTACTTCTTTTCTACGTTATATTTGTACAACTGGCCATCATTTTAACTTGAGAAAAGAAAACGATAATAGAAAACGTTATATTGTATAATCAATTCACTTTAATGCCTGCATTGTTGCTTCGATCTTTGAAAAATATCGATTATTGATCCAAGTGTCCATAAATGCATTGGTCACTTGAGACGCTCTCATTCAATGATTCAAATGTTTATCTTAAGTAGTTCCAATGCAAAAGAATTGTAAGTAAATCAATATTTTCCATAAACGAAGATGCAAAAATGGTATCTCATAAAGATACATTCAAATGTGAATTCTAAAGAGACATTTTTGTAAAATAGATGTTTAAACTGTATAAAAAAAATGTCAACACTGCAAAGCTTGCCTATCAAATACATTTTTTACTTTAAATTAGCAGAAATTTACTAACGCACCTCTCATGAGTAATTGTACTTTAGAAATTTATGTAATGCACTGCAAAACATTAAGAGGGCGTCGATGATCTTAGGTATTTAAAATTTTTCGACAGCTGTTGGATGTATCACGGCTTCCTTGCATCTTTTAATATCATAATTGAGAACTGATTTTTGTGCAATATGGTTTTATTTCAAGAGAACATACACCGTACTTAAACCCGTTCTCTGCAATACAAACGCATATTTTTCAATTTTGTATTCTATTATTTTAACGCATAACGTGAGGCTCAATTTAAGAGCATGTCCCAGAATTGTATGCATCAACTAATATGTTACTGATATTATAAAAGACAATACTATAAAGAAGAAAGCGAAAAGGTAGACAAATACCTAGTATTGTATGAGCGCTAAAAAAGTTGATGGTGAGGGTGAAATTAGTTGTATTAAGAATGGTCATCAAGAACCTGAAAGAACACTAGAGAAATGATCAGGGGAATAATAGATTCTTTTGAAATCTCAGCACCTTTAAGATCATCACAAATACTCAGATGAAACCATAACAAGTTGGTCACTCATTCTCATGTGAATAAAGCAAAAGTAAGAGCTGGTTTGAAAGTTTAGCGAAGTATAAATTACTATTACTACTGCAAATAATAATAATAATAATAATAATAATAATAATAATAAGAAGAAGAAGAAGAAGAAGAAGAAGAAGAAGAAGAAGAAGAAGAACTGAAAGAATGTGAAAAGAAGGATAAGTACCTCGAACTTGCAAGGGAATTGAAAAAAAACTATGGAACATACAGGTGACAATTATGCCAATTGTAATTGGTGCGTTTAGAGCAGTAACTAAAGGATTACTAAAGGAATTGTAGGACTTAAAAGTTGGCGGATGAGTGGATACGATCGAAACTACTGCATTATTGAGAACGACCAGACTACTGAGAGGGGTCCTGGAGACTTGAGGAGACTTGCTGTCACTCAAACACCGGTGAAAAACCATCAGCTAACACTGATGTGAAAAACTCTGCTGAGTAAATAATAATAATAATAATGATAATAATAATAATAATAGTGAAAAATGTACAAAGATGATAGTTAAAGTAGTATAAGAGAAACCACGTAATTAAAAAACTGCCGATTCAGGAAAGTACAAAAACTCTTGGAGAGAAGGAAAATCACAAGTACTTGGGCATATTGGAAGTGCGCACCATAGAGAAGGATTTTTCTTTCTTTTAACTTAAAAAAAAACAGTACTTACAGTTTTCTGTGCAAGCAGTTAATAAATGAGAAATAACGAAAATGAAATGAAATTTTTTCATTTAATTAACCAAATACAATACTCGCTAGCAGTGCGACGATGATAAACCACTGCTAGTGGCATACTTCTTAATCAGCGTATTAACTCTTCTCACAATAGTGTCCAACGTATTTCGGATGAATGAGGCATACTCATGGATTTTCGTAGGTACAGTATATAACAGTCCATCAGAAGAAGGAGAAAGCTACTCGAAACCAAATCTGCACCAGAAATCTCACTAAAATGACAAACACCAAGGAAGTTCCACTTGTAAGATTCAAAGATACTTTCTTATAATGAATTAGGGAAGAAGTCAGATCAGTGGAGCTGTGGACAATAAAGTTGATGGCTATGCACAAGGTCTAACATTAACAATCAAGAAAAAAAAAGGAAACTTGGGACGTGCCAGCATAAAGGATTACCTACCAGCTTAATACAAGGACTCGGCAACTACACTAAAAAGAGCAAAAAAATTATTGATTTGTACATACATATTAATAAACAGAATTAGCAATGCAATATCAAATAGTATAACAAAAATAATATTAAACGGAAACCGGGAGATAAACAAAGCATTGATATTCCAAGCGACTAACAAATACGTATGTATATGAGGATCATTAAATAAGTTTCCAGATTTTTTCGTATGGGCACTTTTATTGATAATACACACATGAAACTCTAGTCCCCTTCGAAGTAATCTCCTCCGGTTGCAATGCACTTGTTATACCGTTCCAACAACTTCTAGTAGGACCCATGGAATTCCTCTTGTGTGAGCGTGTCAATGGCCTTTGTCACAGCATCTTTCATCTCCTCAATTGTCTCATAACGACAGCCTCCGAGCTTAGGGAATTATTAAAAGTCAAAGGGAGCAAGGTTTGAACAATAGGGAGGCTGAGGAACTGTCTTAATGCCCATCTTTGTCAAATAGTATGTGACAAGGATGGAGTTGTTGACTGGTGCAATGTTCTGGTGGAAATACCACTGACCCGATTTGAACAGTACTGGCCTCTTCCGACGGAATCTCTTCCTGAACTCCCTTAAAACCTCAACATACTAACCCTAACCCTAACCCTTTGGCCAATCAACTCAGGTGTATTGACTTCCTTACTCCAAACAAACCTCTCATTATTCTTCACAGACTCCCTGCCTTCCTTGAATTTCTTATGCAACACAAAAAGTGATGCTAGATTCATGCAAGATGGTCAAAAAGCAGTCTGAAGCATTCCATACGTTTCTGTGGGATTTTTTCCAAATTTAAAACATAATTTTACAGCATACCATTCATTTAAAGTCTCCTCGCGTCCAGATGGCATTTTTGAAATCCACAAGCTGAGACAATCAGACTTTAGTAGGGTGTATTCCAATCGCTGCTGTAGCAGTTCATTTGAGCATGAAATCATAAAAATTAGTCAGTCATCTCATAAGATGTATAGCAATTTCATATTGAATTTTCAAGGGTCTACGGCTATTTTAAATGACTGAACAAATAATGTCTGGAAACTTATACAATGCACCACATACATGATGACCTGTATATGTCTAAGAAATTGAAACCTCAAAAAGAAGCTGAATCTCTTCTCATTGCAAAGCAAAAATAACACCATAATAACCAATTGAATAAAAGCGAAAATTGATTATATGCAACAGAAGAGTAAGTAAGAATTTATTAGGAGAAAGAAGTGAAACGGTTAATCATATATACGAATGCAAGAAACTAGCAATAAAGACTACACAATGAGTTAGCAAGAAAGTTGAAACATTACGAATTCCTCAATATGATAGAAGTTGACCATATTATAACATTGTATATGCACAAATCAGAATCCGTCATCGTGAATGGGAAGCATAAAATTGTCTGGGATTTTGACTAACATACTGATGACTAAATCCTGCTCAGATGACCAGACCTAGAGTTGATTAACAAGACAAAAAAGAATTTGCCATTTACGGAATTTTGCCATTCAAGTGGACAACAGGGTGAAATTAAAAGAAAGAAAATGATAATTAAACGTTGACAAAGAAGCAAATAGATTGTGGAACATAAGGGTAGTCGTGATACAAATTATGTCTTTTGCTCTTTGAACATTCATAAAGACTTGGAGAAATCAGAAATTAGAGAAAGCACGCAGATATTTCGTGACCAATCAGATTCGTATATTTACTTATGTTAGAGCCTAAATATTTTTCTGTTATTAAGTTTCTCAGGCAGATTTTCTAGAATGATCTTATTTTATGTTTTTAGCTGATTGGGTGGAAAATATAAAAAATGTAACTTTAATGTTAATGCAATTTTGATCCAAAATTTCTAGAATGTTCTTATGTATGTTTTTGGAATTGGTTATTTTAAGGCTAAAAATATGTGTATTCTATTAATCATTGGTGGAAATTATATGCTATTTAAATGAAAAGACAAATCAGTTAATTTGAAGTCTATTTTTCCAAGTGAATAATTTTAAAAGGAAGTCAAATGCCTTACATTTTTAAAAAAAAAATTCTGTCTCAAATTCTGTCAAGTGTTCTTTTGAATAGATAAGTTAGTGTAAAATATCCGATGCTGAGTAGAAAAGCCTAAAATACCATCTGCATAAAATTGGATATAAATATGGTGCATGCTATGTCTGGAGACAAAAAAAATTATCTGTGACAGTTTCTTCTTGAATTACGATATGAGTTTGAAAGGGCCGGCACGAAACTAAGTTAATTTTGTGAGACAAATCGCTAACATTCAGATAAATATCGTGGAAATTAATCTTCCGTTAACAGTGAGATAATAAATATGCTGGTTATTCATGAGGTGTTAGATAATAAAATAATATATGATGGCCTCGTATTGCCAGTATGAAACCAAACTATCTCCAATATTGTGGGCAAATACCGGCATAAATATGATGCAAAATTATATTCAGAGTTTAAGTAGATATCAATACTTTTTTGTCGACGGTAAAGAGGATCATTTATTATATATTACTCGTCATGAAGGCGTAAAAATCATAGTAGCGGTGTGCTTTTGAAAATACCCCTTCTTATTTCTTTGATCTGCTAACTTAATCCAGGAAGTCCTCCTTTATCTTGATGACTGTTAATTTTTTCGTGACATATTGCTCGCGTGCACGAAAAAACACACACACACATACACACACACACAGATATATATATATATATATATATATATATATATATATATATATATATATATATATATATATATATGAAGATCATTAAATAAGTTTCCAGACTTTTTTTTGCATGATTACTTTTATTGACAGTACACGCATGAGACTCTAGTCCCCTTCGAAGTAATCTCCTCCGGCTGCAATGCACTTGTACCGTTCCAAC
Organism: Sepioteuthis lessoniana; assembly: GCA_963585895.1. Taxonomy (NCBI): domain Eukaryota; kingdom Metazoa; phylum Mollusca; class Cephalopoda; order Myopsida; family Loliginidae; genus Sepioteuthis; species Sepioteuthis lessoniana. The sequence goes on from OY757904.1 coordinate 26,107,985, forward strand.
AAATTCTGAAAGGCCCCATGGAAGTCCTCTTGTGTGATCGTGTCAATGACCTTCGTCAAAGCATCTTTCATCTCCTCAATTTTCTCATAACGACAGCCTCTGAGCTTAGGCCTTAGGGCACAACCAAATGTCACAGGAAGCAAAGTCTGGACTATAGGGAGGCAGAGGAACTGTCTTGATGCCCATCTTGGTCAAATAGTCTATGACAAGGATGGAGTTTTGGGCTGGTGCATTGTCCTGGTGGAAATGCTACAGACCCAATTTGAAGAGTGCTAGCTTCTTCCCTAGGAATCTCTTCCTGAACTTCCTTAAAACCTCAACTCTAATCCTTTGGCCAATCAACTGTGGTGTATTGACTTCCTTACTCCTGCCACACCTCTCATCATCCCTCATAGACTCCCTGCCTTTCTTTGAATCTCTTATGCCACTCCAAAACTGATGCTCGATTCATGCAAAATTGGCGAAAAACAGTCTGAAGTATTCCATACATTTTTGAGGCATTTTTCCAAGTTTAAAACATAATTTTATTGCATATCGTTCTTCCAAAGTGACCTCACGTCCAAATTGCATTTTTGAAATTCACCACCTGTGACAATCAGGTCTTAGTAGAGTCTATTCCAATTCCTGCTGTAGGTATCCATTTTAAGTTGAAATAATAAAAATTGCTCAATCATTTCATAAGATGTACAGCAAAAACATGCTGAGTTTTCAAGACTCTACGAAAATTTTAAATGCCAGTATGAAAAAGTCTGGTAACTTATTCAATGCATCACCTATATATATGAAAATGGTGTATTTAGGCAGGATATTTTTATTCAAATAGGTTTGTTTATATATAATTGAATCCTTATCATTTAGAAGTCTTTCTTTTCATTCCAGTGTTCGAATATTTCTCTTGATGTTACGATCTTAAAAGGTATTAATGATTTCTCGAAGAGAGTCATTTATTGTTATCTGAATACTTTCGGTTAGTATCCGAGATATTGACAAGGTAAAATATGTATTATTTTATAGTTAAAACTATTTAATATTCAAACTAAACAGTTATTTCGGTTTTTGGTTTTTATTGCAAACGTCAGGTGAGGCTAAGCGGTTGAGGCGGTTGAAACTAGTAGACAAATCCACCTACCAAGGAAGCAGCGTCTCATCAACCAAAAAAGACATCGACACGCGATTAACGAAAGCATGGACAGCTATCGATAGGCTCTCGATCATATGGAAATCAGACCTGACCGATAAAATTAAAGGCAGTTTCTTCCAGGCAACGGTCGTATCGATATTGCTATATGGATACACTACTTGGACGCTAACTAAACGGCTGAAGAAGAAGCTAGACGGCAATTACACGAGAATGTTGAGAGCAATATTGAATAAGTCCTGGCAGCCACATCCCACACGACATCAGCTGTACGGCCACTTGCCTCCCATCACTAAAACTATACCAGTTAGACGAACCAGACGCGCATGACTGTGCTGGAGAAGCAAGGACGAACCAATCAGTGATGTACTCCAATGGACCCCCACATATGGCTAAGCAAAACAGGACGACCAGCTCGAACATACATACAGAAGCGATGTGAGGATACAGGATGTAGCCCTGAAGACCAACCAAAAGTGATGAATGATAGAGAGAAGTGGCGAGATAGGGACAGGGATATCCGTGCCAGTGGCACGACATGATGACAATGATGATGATTACGTGGAGTAAACGAAATGTTGAATAAAATTTGTTCTATCAATCTTAGCCTCACCTTGGGGATATAAATTAGCCTCACTTTGGTGATAAAAAAAGTACAACAAAACAATTGTTTAGTTAAATTTTAAATAGTTTTAACGATGAAACAATACACAATTTATCTTGATAATGGTTAGAATACGAAATGAAAGTACTCGGTTTAACATAAATGACTCTTTTGGAAATATCATTAAAGCCTTTCATGTTTGCAACATCAAAAAATATTCTGACACTTGAAAGAAAAAAAAACCCTTCAAAATGAAAAGGGTTTTCTTTAATTTAATACGACCTTTTTGAATATATATATATATATATATATATATATATATATATATATATATATATATTCAACCTGGGTATATTCGTATATATATATATATATATATATACGAATACACCTAGGTTGAATATATATATATATATATATATATATATATATATATATATATATATTATCGTGTGTGTGTGTGTGTGTGTGTGTATGAAGCAAACTATTATTTATCGGGGGAGCTTATGCATGATATGTCAGACTGTGACATCGTCGTAAATAAATTCGAATTCCAGTTCTGTAATTACGTTGACTTTTGTGTTAATACTTTTGGGAATGATATGAAACTCCTTATCTCTACCAGTTATGCGTTAAAGAGTACCACAACTCTTTTTTTTACAAAGATGGCCTTTTTTTAACAATGAAAGAATGTTAATTGCTAATCACTCTTTTAGGCAAAGACACTGGTTAAATAGTGTCTATGCTGACGCTTTAAAACTCAAAACAAATGATTTTTTCAAACACGTCGTAAACAGACACTTTTGAATGTAATCATCATAAATGTCAGATAATTTAATTTATTATACACCATACAATGTCCTGCGATTGATCAGCTTTTACATTTCCCACCACGCAAGCATTTTAACGAGGGGACGGGTATCAGATTCAAATTGGTTAGGGAGTGAAAGTAGCAAAAATATAATTATGACAATTATTATAGCCACAGTCATAGATTCATATTATGTATTTGAAACACAATTACTCTCATTTCAATTGAAAATAAATCTAAAACCACGTTATGCTCAGAAATTGCGAAAAAGTCGATAATGTAATATTGAAATAAGTAATGCGTCGTATTTGAACCAATCGCAGACAATTTTCGTGGTTAGTGTGAAGAAATTAGGATTTTCTTATTCAGCTGACCAAATAATTCTGAGAAATTGTAACGTTAGAGTCACGGGGTCAATACACGAAGAGCTCTGATGACAACCGGAATCTCCCGAACAATAGCGATATTGACTAACTGCTTTACAGTCCACCATGAAAGCAATTATTTTTATGTCACTTAAGATATACCTTTAAATTCAGAAATGCCAATCGTGCCTGATGATTGCCTTGATGGGTGTGATGTGTAAGCCTAGAGTTGATCTTTGATTTAAATAAAATGGAAAATGTTAGCGTGACGGGGATTGTCAGAATTTGTCTGTTTTTATTTTGTACAGTCTGAAGTTAATACTACTCAATTGAAATGATATTATTTAATGTCAAAACTGAATTAACATTCTTTATCAAAACATCGTTCAAGATAAAGAGAGAACAAAACATTATTAACAATAGTCAAGTGGTTGCTTATTATTTAACAAAAGCGTGTTGATTGCACTCATATCAAATAAAATTTTTTATCAAAGTATATATTTTTGAGGAACATAAGTTAAAAGACACCAGAAGATATATATATATATATAGAGAGAGAGAGACACGCTGAAGAGTTCTGATAGAACGAAACAGTCTGTCTGTGGATGACTATATATATATATATATATATATATATATATATATAAACTAATATCCATTTACACACATATAACAGTCATGTAAGGGGAGATTAATTGTTGAATTTGCTGTATATCGGGTGTAGGAGGTTCTAAAAAAACATCTCTACTCCTTTTCAATGATATGTTTTATTCATTTTTCTCGACTAATCAACCGCCTTCATATAGCATATCTTCATCACAGAAAGCCAAGAACAAAATTTATGGTATTTTATTATTATATCGTCGAGTGATTGAGTGAATTTTCATGTAGGCATAAACGTACGTAAGAAATTACACTCACACAACACGCCAAATAAAAATAGGGAATGTTTTGCATATTTTTTATTCGAAAAGACTTAAATACAAAATTTCAAGACACGTAGGTGAAATTATGGACATAAAAGTACCAAAGAAAACTCTAAAGCACAGCCGGATTATAAATTCATAAAAAAAGACGAGGTTAAATAGTTCTTTATATTGTGAGACATACTCTTCTTTTACGGAAGTATCTTCAGATCACAGAATCGTCTCGGCAATGGTTCACTTGACTCTATGCAGAAAAAATAGTAAAAGGCTAATAAGTAAACTTAAGAAAGTCCATAGAGAATAAATACAGACCAAAAAAGAGCAATTAGAATTAATAGGAGCAATAAAATAAAAAATTTGGTAAAATATAGACAATCATTGTTAGCATAACGGTCAGTAAATAAAGTGAGCCATAGGAAAAGCAACCTGAGGGCGAAATTAAAAACCTCCAGCCTCGAACAAAGATTAAAGAATGGAAAGAACATTTCAAGAATTTTCTTGCTAACCCTCCTGAAACTCTGATAAACCTGTCAAAATTATTAACAGCCAACTAGACATCAAACTGAGGCAGTTTATGGCGGGGAGAAGTTGGCACATAATTAAAAAAAAACAAAAACAAATATACTGTAGATCTCGACGAAATACCACTTGAAATGTGGAAGACAATAAAATTTGACGACGTACTCTCCGATTATGCAACGTTGTGTATAAATAAAACACATTAGATGAATAAACAAAATACTGAAACCTCTGCTTTGCCATGAAAGGGCATTACGGGTTCACTAAAACTTTAGAGGCATATCTTCAACTTATTTAGCTGCATAACTTTATAATGTCATGCTTCTAAATTTTATCCCATCTGAAATTAGGAAAACTTAAAGGTAAAACATAATTACGTTATTCTGGGTAGAGAAAACTGTTTCCACATTTACATTAATATCATAACAATCAGGCTGAATTTTTCCTAAACAAAAATATTCTTATATCACAAACACTTCTGACGCCAGATATGTAAAACACAGGTTTATATTGCTAAGGCTTCTAGTTCCATGCTTCTGAGTCGTATCCAACTTGAAGTCGGGAAAATACTTAGGAAAAATTCGAACACTTTTCGGAGAGAACGATACACAACATCAAAGATTTTGTTAGTCCAGTGGATCATCGAAAAAGTACGTACAACAATTTTCGAGGCAACATTTGATGTTCGTAGATTCTTCCAACTCCTTCAATTCCATATGCAAAGGAAAACTTGGGAAAAAAAGCACATAGAATTCCTAAAGAAAGTGTTACGGTTATAATGATGATGCACTAAAGCACGAAGACAATGATTCGTTCCCCTACTGGCGACACAGAATTGTTCAACATTGTTACAGGATTCTTTTACGGAAACAGCTGGTTTTTTTTTTTCGTAGACGATGACCTTCGAACGTCAATAGATCTAATAAAAAAACGTTTTTATATTAAAAGGTAAGAATTTGAAGAGATTCCTCAGAAACTAAGACAAACGCAGCCTACAAAGATGATCTAACGCTTCGCGCATGTACACCTGAAAAGATGAATCCCTATTTCATTGGCTGTATCAAGCAGCGGGATACATTAGCTACAACATAAATGCAAATAAAGACGTTCATGCGTTTTAGAGGAAAAGGAGCCATCTCCATTTGAAGTGGAGAGCCTCTAATTAGTAGACCAGTACACATACCTCGGCAGCAATATCTTATTTAGTGAAAGAGATGTCGACATACACTTAGCAAAGGTGTTCGCTGCGTTTTTCTTGTTACGGAAATCTAACACATCCAATAAAATAAAACGGGCTATCTTACAAGCTGTGACTGTCTCAATATTACTTTATTGATGCACCACATGGAAGATGACGAAATGCATGGTAAAAAATCTTAAAGAAAGCTACATCAAAATGTTAAGTATCTTTGTAAACAATCGCTGGAAACAAAATAGTAACTGTCAGGCCACCTACCTCCAGGGTAAGAAACCATCATCAAGATACAACATTTTTTAATGGATTCTTACACGTGGCTGATCCAGTGTTGGCCAACCAAAAGAGACAAAGTTTTCAGCTCGCTATAGATACTGGATGCATTCTAGAACGCTCTACCAGCAGCGATGTATGATAGGGATGGATGGTGAGAAAGAGTCAAAGAAATCTGTACTCTTAGGGCGACTTGATGATAATGATGATGATGATGATGATAAAGAGAATCCTATTCTTAAATTGACCCACTTTATTAATCGATTTACCGTCAAAGCCTATGTGACTGTTTATTGCTAATGTTTCTTTATAAACTACGATAAATAACTCAGGGGGAACAGTATTTCACTAAAAAATACCTTGTTCTTGGGTTTAAAAAATGCTTCTTCACTTCTCCGGAGGCTGAAATGTCCTCTAAACAAAGATATCCTCACAGTATTCGCCTTTCTGCTACGGGATACATAAAGTACATATTTATACTTACAATATGTGAAGGTAATTGAATAAAAAAGATGAATAGTGACCAAAAAAAAAAAAAATGGAACATTACCACTCTAGACGGAGCCTCTCTGAGGCTAGTGGACAAATTCACCTACCTAGGAAGTAGCGTCTCATCAATAGAAAACGACATCGACACACGGCTGACGAAAGCATGGACGGCTATAGATAGGCTCTCAATAATATGGCAGCGGTTTTATCGATACTGCTATATGGATGCACTACATGGACGCTAACCAAGCGGCTGGAGAAGAAACTTGACGGCAACTACACAAGAATGTTGAGAGCAATATTGAACAAGTCCTGGCGACAACACCCCACGAGACGCCAACTGTACGGCCACTTGCCTCCCATCACGAAAACTATACAGGTCAGACGAGCCAGACACGCCGGACACTGCTGGAGAAGCAAAGACGAGCTCGTAAGTGACATACTACTATGAACCCCCACATATGGCCAAGCAAAAGCAGGACGACCAGCCCGAACTTACATTCAGCAGCTATGTGAGGACACAGGATGTAACCCAGAAGACCTGCCGGAGGCGATGAACGATAGGGAAAAGTGGCGAGAGATGGTCAAGGATATCAGTGCTGGCGGCACGACTTGATGATGATGAGTACTGTTTACAGTTGCACCTTTTTTCAAGAAAATCATATTCCAAAAGAACGTCAGCATTATTTTCCTTACTGGCCGCTGCGTCCAGAACATTTTTTTTTTTTACTGGTGAGACAACGTGTCTACCTTCAATGGAGTCTCTTTTCGACGCAGGTTTGATGTGGCAAACTCATGTTCCTCCCATTAAAAAATGGACTAAAAGTTGATTTTTGGCACAAATCACAAAACCATCTGTAAATTTAATATGATGTGCACTTCCCATCCACTAAGGATTCAAGGAGAAACCTCTGATTTAATTTCTTCCTATATTGAATAGCCTCAGAACTATTATTTTTCAAAGATCTAAACATTTATTAACGTAAAGGAATTTTAAAAAATAGAAAGGTTACATTTATTGGGGAAATATAGCGAAAACAAACAAGAAAAAACGTTTACTGTGCTTTTTCAAAAAAAATTCCCATTACTAAATAACGTAAAGTTAGGCGGGTTTCGATCCCTGCTTCAAGCATCCTACGTGTATAGCCACATTGAAGAGTTGTGATACAACGAAACAGTCAGTCTGTGGATGACAATATATATATATATATATATATATATGTCCCCTTATTTATTGAAAAGTCCCTTCTTTATTGAATAACCCTCGTATAATTATGGTCTGTATAGACTAGTATATGCATATTACCGTTCGTGAAAAAATTGTAATTCACTTCCTATTTTCTTGCAGATTTGACACAGCAACGAAAGAAGCATACAATCAGTTGAGAGAAGACATCCAGCAAGAACCTTAAACAATTATTGGTCGGCGTCACAAGCTGCCGCCATCCTCACCTCGGACGCAGGTTTTCAACAGATTTTTTTTTATACATAAAATCTGGTATAAATCATATTTTTGAACGAACAAAATAACATCCCAAACAAAAATGAATTCCTTCTTTTTACAAATTCAATTATATTTATTATTTCATTAGTTCTCACTCTTTTGAAGTTAACAGGAGTTACGGTATCCTAAGACGAGTAAACTCATAATGTTGGGAGGCGCACCTACGGTTATATTTTTCTTCTTAAGTTACAGAGTCTGCGACCCGTGTTCAAATCCTGGATGCGGTTGTTATCTCCACACAGTTATTGACATATAATAGAGTAAACTTGGTTCTTTATTCTTGATAAGACAACCAGTCTAGGAGAAAGCAAATTCTAAATCCGAACCAACCCTACTCAGCTTAGAAATATACCTGTTTCACATACTGAAATTGAGGTGTTACATAAATACCTATATTTGTAGATGGTCTAATTTCCTTGTTGATACTATAACTCTCACTGTAAGTCTAATATGATAATTTCATTATTTTTCTCAAAGATGCCTCAATTGATACACATTTCAACAATTTAATGACTATGTTTAGGAATTAAAATAAATGAATAATGAATAAATAAAACATATTTTATCATCAGTAGGATTTCCTATCCAAAAATAACTGAGTGTCAGTCTCCAAATCGTCGTTGCTAACACGCTGCATTGCGATATCATGGTAAGTTAGTTATATCTCCGGTAGGGCAATTTCGTTTACTTTCCAACTAATACCTTGTTTAAGGTATGAGCTTACTCTTCGTCTAACAATAGATTAGATATTACCGCTATTGTTCATCTGCCGGGATGTACTGTGCATCATATCATCATCATCATCATCATCATCATCATCATCATCATCATGTCGTGCCGCCAGCACGGATATCCTTGACCATCTCTCACCACTTCTCCCTATCATTCATCGCCTCCGGCAGGTCTTCAGGGTTACATCCTGTGTCTTCACATAGCTGCTGTATGTAGGTTCGCGCAGGTCGTCCTGCCTTTTCTCGGCCATACGTGTGGGTCCTTAGGAGAACATCACTTACGAGCTCGTCCTTCCTTCTCCAGCAGTGTCCTGCGTTTCTGGTTCGTCTAACTTGTATAGTTTTCGTGATGGGAGGCAAGTGGCCGTATAGTTGGTGTCTCGTGGGGTGTTGTCGCCAGGACTTGTTCAATATTGCTCTCAATATTCTTGTGTGAGCATTATATAACCGTGGTGTAATGGTTATCGTCGTAGGAAATGGACACGGTGACACGTGTTCAAATCCCGGACGAGACTGATTGCAATTCACATAGCACTAATACCCTTGCTAAAGGTATGAATCCAAATATTCTCCCTCCAGCTACGTGTAAATAATTGAGCAGACTAGGTTCTTCAGCCTTGGTGAGGCAACTAGTCAAGGAGAAGGAAAACTCTGAATACAAACCTTTTAAACTCTGCTTAAAAATTGGCCTTGTGTCATATTCTGCCAGAGCGGAGGAGTTGGTAAATATGACTATATAACCCACGAAGCAATCAAGAAAAATGAAGCCAAAACTATCTGATATTTAGTTAAATATCCTTCACAATTTTTGGCAGCACAAAGAGAACGTATTAATATTTATAAATCATCGCTCCTATCAAACTCACCAAAGGCACAATAGAGAAAGTTACTCGGGTTACTTATTACAGTTTTCTTGGTATGATGCTTGGGTAAAATCAGGAGGATGAATCTGAGTTGGCACTGAATAATATTTTCATAGAAAAAGCGGCGAAGCGTATTATAATGTATCAGAAGTCAATTATAAATTCAGGTGAGAAGCAGAGCAGAAAATGCAAAGCTATGGAGGTTTGAAAGATAATGGAAAAGAATAGAAAGGTGCAAAAGAAACAAGGGAGTGTTATTCATCTTTCTAGACAAATGGGCTTATAGAATGATTGCTGCAAAGGACAGTATTATACTATAAGGCATAGTTAAATAAGAAAAGAAAACGGTAATGGCATTAGAATTATATAAGCAAAAAGTAAACTGAAATATAAGTTAATAAGTTATGTTTCACACATATATACACGTACTTGTCAAGACAAAGATTAAATATGTTTCATTTTTTGGCTTAAATATTGATCATTTCTAAGCCTTCACCTTTTGAATTTCTCTTCAAAATACCAGCACACTGGACCAGAAAAATATTAGCAATTTTACAGAAGTAACGAATGATATTTCTGATTCAATTTCGTGAATCAAGTGTGACATTGGTTTTGAAGGAAATTAGAATGGATGTATATGCCTACCTCTTTTTATAACCAACTTAATTACAGTAGATCTATCTTCTTCATCCCAGAAGGGATATACTATAATAATAATTATTGCAAAAGACAGTCTTACATATGAACAGTTAAACCAGAAGATAAAGATAAAGGTACTAATATTATATAAGCAAACAAATCCTAAAAAAAAAAGATATTCGTTAAATATTTATAAAGTGTTTAAATTTTAGATACTTTGAGACGTTAATAATAAATCTAATTGCATTTTTTTATGCTGTACGTTTAAAATTTGCTTTTCTCTTCGCAATTCCAGCTCATTGAACAATAATAGCACTTTTCTAGAAATAAAAACAAATGCTGTTTTACACTGACGGTTTTTATTTACGAAGTGTGTCTGATTTAATATTCCTTTCTTTTATACTAGATTAATTGCAATTAAATTTTATCTCCTTCAGACTAATTCTCTTAAAAATAATTAAACTGCTTAGAAGTTATTTCTACTCATTGAAACTGTACCAGAAGTACTTACCTGATTTTACTTTGGTCTATTTCGTCAAAACTAATTTGATGTTATCAATATTTAGTAACTATTGATTCCTGTACTGCATTTTGATTTTTCGTAAAGGAAAATTAATTAGGGTATTCTGTTGTTGAAAATAAGACTGTGTGGATCTTTTGAACAAATTTGGCGCATTTTCTGTGCGCTCAGGTCTTTATCTAAATATCATGAATAGCAGGCTGAATAAAAATATCATTTAACACCAATAACTCTTACTGTAGAAAATTCAGTTCCGTCTGAGGAGGACCTGTAATTTCATTACATTTTTTTAAGTTCGTAAATTCATTAATTGACCAGACTAGAGTTCATATATGAACTCTTATCTTACAAAAATGTTTTGTTCAAATAAAAAAAAATGTTGAGACAATAGAACTTGATCTGCATAATGGTATTTTTAATTGATTAAAACTGCACTGTCCAGGAGTTTGACACAAAATGTGATCTTGTTACTCGTTTTTGTGGTACTGTTAACTTAACACGTCAGTAATAATTTCCTATCTAAGGTTGAATTCTGTGAGAAAAACATGAACTGTTTTTAACAAGTGATGTAGGTGAAAATTGATTTGTTGATTTACACAAAAAAAGCAAATGCACCCAAACATACATTTGATAACGAAAAGAAATAGAGCAATAACAAAAATCAAATAACTACATGGATAAATAATTTAAATACTTACATCACTTTTCTTATATTCAATAATTTGTGACAAAAATGATCAAGTAAATAAAATGAGAAAAGGAAATGAACAGTCACTTAAATAGTTATTACTGAAAAGATAACTTACGTATTGAATGTAATTCATTAAAAGCAAAGCACACACAGAGACACGCATATATATATATATATATATATATATATATATATATATACATACATATATATATGTGTGTGTGTGTGTGTGTGTGTGTGTGTGTGTGTGTGTGTGTGTGTGTGTGTGTGTGTGTGTGATGTGCGCGCGTGTGTGTATGTGTGTAGTTGGGGAACAGTCTTTCATTTAAATCTTTTTGATTGAAAAATAAAGACACACTTTGTCTATATACTTTTATTGCGATCCTTTCAAGTTTCCTGATAAGTGTTATGGTTTCAGGTAAAAATTGGTGGTGAATTCACCAAAAGTGTCCGTGAGCTTTCGGCCCATTCATTGGCCATCATCAGGGGTTGCTTGCATGTGTAAAGAGTGCTTTTTAAAGAGGTTATAAGTTTTTTTTTTATAACATAACGAAATTACGGAAATTCAGATAAGATAAAACTGAGATGCTGATGAATATAAAAAAAACGCAATCAACTGAAATAGAATATTATAAAGAAATATATATATATATATATATATATATATATATATATTATATATATATATATATATATATATATATATATTTATATATATATGAGGATAATTATATAAGTTTACAGGCTTTTTTCGTATGGACACTTTTATTTATAGTACACACATGAAACCCTCGTCCCTTTCGAAGTAATCTCCTCGGCTGCAATGCACTTGTACCGTTCCAACAACTTCTGAAAGGCCCTATGGAATTTCTCTTGTGTGAGCGTGTCAATCGCCAACGTCACAGCCTCTTTCATCTCCTCAATTGTCTCATAACGAATAACCAAAAGGCACAGGGAGCAAGGTCTAGACTATAAGGAAAGGTGAAGAACTGTCTTGATGCCCATCTTGGTCAAAATGTCTCTGACCAGGATGGAGTTGTGGACTGGTGCATTGCCCTGGTGGAAATGCCACTAGTCCGATTTGAGGAGTGCTGACCACTTCCGCCGGAATCTCTTCCTGAACTTCCTTAAAACCTCAACATAGCAATCCTAACCCTAACCTGAGCCATTTGGCCAATCACTTCTGGTGTATTGACTTCTTTACTCCACACACACCTCTTATCATCCCTCACAGACTCCCTGCCTTCCTTGAATCTCTTATGCCTCTCAAAAACTGATGTTCGATTTATACAAGATAGGCGAAAAGCAGTCTGAAGCATTCCATACGTTTCTGTGGTATTTTTACCAAGTTTAAAACACAGTTTTTATGGCTATCGTTCTTCTAAAGTGTCCTCACGTCAAGATTGCATTTTTGAAATTCACCAGCTGTAACAATCAGGCTTTAGTAGGGTGTATTCCAATTCCTGCTGTAACTGTTCATTGGAACCTGAAATCATAAAAATTGGTCAGTCATCTCATAAATTTATAGCAATAACATACTGAATTTTAAAGCGTCTACGACAAATTTAAATGCCTGTAAATAAAAAAAAGAAGTCTGGAAACTTATTGAATACATTACGTGTATGTATAAGAGCCCTATTCTTGTGTTATCTGCACGTTCCAAATCTTCACAGATATCAACAAAATTCCTCGTTTAAGCACTCAAGCATTTTATATTTTTACTGAAAACTCTCATACATCGTGCTAGAGTGACCGGGCACATCTATATATATATATATATATATAAAATTTAAGTTTGCAAATAAACTTAAAAAGAATAATCCAAATACAGTGCTTAAAGTACGGCTAATAAATACTTTAAAACATAGACAAGACATATTTCTGTTCAAATCCCATCTGAAGAACCAGTTGGTGAAATAAATTCATAGCCGAGAATATCAATTAATTTTCTTGTTATTAATGATATATATATATAGAGAGAGAGAGTGAGAGACGGAGAGAGAGAGAGAGAGAGAGAGAGAGAGAGAGAGAGCGGGGAGATTGAATATCATGCAGACAGATAGAAAACGAGGAGGAGGAGCGAGTCAGAAGTGGGAGAGACTGTGTCAGAAAGAGAAAGAGACCGACAAATGTAGACATACAAACGGGCTAATGGTGGTTACAAAGTTATTGGAATGTCTTTTAATAGAAATTATTTTCTTCCTGGCAATTTGAAAATTATGCATCTTAATTATGTTTCCCATTGCCTACTAATTTCCTATCTTTTCATAATAAGGCAATAATTATTTCTTCGATTATAAAGCGCACAACCGTCAACTTTATATTCCTGAGAAACATATTGCAATGGATATATTATTTTGTTCTTCCAATTCACATTATGATACACTGAGAAAAAGCCTAGCTCATAAATTTAGACTTCTGAATTCATAATATATACACCTGCCCTGCACACCTGGCTATTGTCTTCTATTTATGTCACAATGGGGTAAGCGTCAGAATTTTTTTTTTTTTTTGAAAATTGCGTATATGCCAGTATTGTCTAAATTAATCCGTTTCCTCTGAATATATGGTCCTGACGGTTGGGGGGAATAAAGCTCCGACTGCATCTGTGCATAGGGGTAAGACACTCCTCCCGAGTGTCTTGTTTATGACACTAAATAATCTTATGGTAAGGTTTCAATAACACAGTGATTTTCGGTGTACACGTTCATTGCCAACGCTCCTAGGTCCACTATGGCTCGAAGTAGTAGCCCAAGACAGGTTGTTATCTATTGGTCAAATATAACTCTGTAATTTAAATTGAGTGAAAACAAATGATTTATGCTAAACTGAATTTGTTGAAATAGAACTGTTTGATCATTTTATTGAGTGTAAATAATTATTCTCCCTCCAGCTATGGGTAAATAGTTGGACAGACTAGGTTCTTCAGCCTTGGTTAGGCAACTAGTCTAGGCGAAGGGAAAACTCTGAATTCAAACCTATTAAACTCCGCTTAAAAATCGATCTAGTGTCATATCCTGCCCGAGCGGAGGGGTTAGTAAATAGGGTAAATAAATGACTGGTGTCTAATTAAATTGTTAGCGATGCGCAGTATTACTCGGAAATTTAAACTTTGTTGACATGCTATACTGAATTATTTGAAATAGAAGTGTTTGAATGTTTAAATGTGTATAAACAAATAACTGATGTTTTATTTAATTGTTAGGGATACATAACAATATTTGAAACCATTCAACTGTGTTCAAGAAAATTAATAGTAAATAGATTTTTTCGTATCAGATAGTAATAACTGAAACTATTTAACGATGTAGAAGAAAACGAGCCGAGCCTCTATCAAATATGTCATCTAAAAATATGTTCAGAAATTGCTTATTAACTATAAATATATAAAATGAATTTGGCATTAAACAACCTACGATTGTTGATATGCCATAAAACCAGACTAAACTAAACTAAGGAATATCTCCTACATGTCTTTATTGTTTTATTATTCACTTCAGATAGGTTTCAATAATCGTTTTAATAATTCATTTCTATTTTTAGAGATAGCATAATGTGCATACAGTATTTGCATGATCATCCCATCATCATCATCCTCATCATCATGTGCCGATAGCACGGATATCCCTGACCCTCTATCACCACTTCTCCCTATCGTTCATCGCCTCCGGCAGGTCTTCAGGGCTACATCCCGTATCCTCACAGAGCTGCTGTATGTATGTTCTAGCTGGTCGTCCTGCTTTTGCTCGGCCATATGTGGGTGTTCATAGGGGTACATCACTTATGAGCTCGTTCCTGCTTCTCCATCAGTGACCTGCATGTCTGGTTCGTCTAACTTGGATAGTTTTCGCAATGGAAGGCAGGTGGCTGTATAGTTGGTGCCTTGTGGGGTGTTGCCGCCTGGACTTGTTCAATATTGCTCGCAATATTCTTGTGTAATTGCCGTCCAGCTTCTCCAGCCGTTTAGTTAGCGTCCAAGTTGTTCATCCCTACAGCAGTGTCGATACGACCGCTGCCTGGAAGAAACTGCGTTTCATTGTATCGGTCAGGTCAGATCTCCATACAATGGATAGCCTATCGATAGCTTTCCATGCCTTCGTTAGCCGCGTGTCGATGTGTTTTTCGGTTGTGAGACACTGCATCCCATAACTTACTAAAATTATCACGAGAAATAAGCCTCTCGTATTTTATGCGTGAAATGTTCTCTGTATAGGAAACGTACAAAGATTGGTAATATGTCATTTTGATAAAAAATATTTCGCTTTCTATTTTGATTTATTTTAAGAACTTCTCTCCAAAAAATAATATGGAACGTTGTGACTAGTTCTATTCTCAGACTTACAAATAAGATAAAGTTATTCTGATATAGAAACCTGCAGAACATAAAAAAGAACTCGGTCAATTCTATGAATTTAGTCATGATATAAATTTGAGTATAGTTTTCAAAACTTTTAACGTGCTTCTCAATCATGCATTTTATTTCTCTATATTTTTTCATCAACATTGTTCTTTCTTTTCTGATGTTTGGACAGAAAAATATTTACAACAGTAACCGCATCAAAATTATGTACATAACTTTCAATGCTTTCACTATTTTTACTGTAATATATATATATATATATATATATATATATATATATATATGCTATTTTTCACTGTAATGTATATATATATATATATATATATATGCTCCCGACCCCTATAGGGTTGAGCTCTCTTGTGAATGAAGTAATTGTGTTGCCATTAGCGTATATGCAAGGCTCTTCGTATGGATCGAGCTCTCGGTAGCCGTTAAGTGGAAATATGTAAACAATAACAATTGTGATTCATAACCGTTTAAATTTACTTCGCTGGCGCTGGCTTCCACGTGGCTGAGTGGTAGAATCTTCAATTAGCGTTTGAGTTAACCGGTTTTCGATCCCAGCTTCGGGAATCTAGCCTGTCAAGCCACACTGATGAGTTCTGATAGAACGAAACAGTTCTGTCTGCGGATGACCATATATATATATATATATATATATATTGGATATCACAAAAGTTACAGGTCTTTATTATTCATGGTTTTCGAACTATTGTCTTCATTTTTATATTTATCACGTTTTGGCCGATATGTCCTCTGGTCGTCTTCAAGTGTTTCGTGTCGAACTCTAGAGCCTATATGGAATATATAACCACGTCTTTTATTTATTCTACGGGGTCACCAGTGCTGATTCTGTTTACCATAACTGGATACAAGTGTTGAGTATTCCTGTATTGTTATTCCCCAGAAATCTGGATTTAACCATCACCAGTCCATCTTCTGGTCGGTATATATCAAATCCCATCTCAAAGTAGTTTCCACGCTGAAAGTTGTTTCCAATCGATTATCGATCTGGATGCAAGTAAATACCCTACGAAACTAACAGTGGCTTCCTGAAACCGGGAAAGTACACTAAAGGAGGATACCCCAAAAAACACCACAGTATGTCTGCCCTATGCCAAAGGCATATCCGAAAGCATCCAAAAGTTATGTAGTCCATATGACATGAGGACAATATTCACGAATGGCTAAAATCTCCAGATGCATCTGTTTTGTGTCAAGCCACCAACAAAATTCAACATGACGAAGAACTGTGTGTACTCCATTCTTTTGTATCAATAGTAAAGTATGCAAAGGCTAGACATGCCACCCACTAAAAATAAGGCTAGAACTTCGAAAAAAATTGTACGAGGTGAAATTGAAAAGTCAGTTATGGCAGACTCTATATTGAAGGAAAAGGGAAGCCATCTGCCTTTATAGGATGTAGTTAAAATAATTGATAGAGAAAACATTAGGGAATTAGACGCCTTAAAAATCATCACATTTGATGGGCTACAGTGAACTGCTGAGTAGACCAAGTATTGAGATTAAGACAATATATGAACCAATTATAAAAAAAGGTTAGATAAGAACGATCATAATATGAGCTCAATAAAAAAATCATGCATAATAAAAGAAATCATAGATATTTAAGAATATTAAGATTATAATCCAAAAAACTCAACCGGGACTGTCAAGTAGGACGCATAGCGTAACCGTTATAGACATTGTTTTCCTAAACTTCTAAGAAACCGTTATCTGGATATGGAAGCTTCAATCTTGACTTCAGGCGATTAACAATACAGGAATTCTAAATATTTATACCCGCTAATGTTTAACGGAATCAGAACAAGGACCCTGTGGATCAAATAAAGGACATGGGGTTCGAGGTTCCGTAAAAACTTCCGAGACAAAACACTTGAAGACTGCCAGAAAACATATCTTCCGAAATGTTCTGAATATAACTATTAAGATGAAGACAATAGTCCGAAAACCCTGAATGATAAAAATCTTTCAACTTAGTCTCAGAAATTCAGACAACTATTAAGTTATAGGTCATTTTGAAAATCTAACAAACGTTGAATAAAACAATTTTGATGAACATTTTCTTTTAATTATATTCTTTTTTGACTCAAAGAAATATTTTGAAAAAAAAAAATTTGCATAACATCCAAGAAACATTCTCATTTTTCAATTTCACTGATTTGATCATTTTCAAAGGTGTGTTAAATAACAGCTTGTAATGTTTCTAGCACCAAAGCCCTAATTTCTTGTCGAATATCATTCTTCGTTTCCTGGAATTTTCGATGTTTGTTTATGTAAATACTTCATTTAAGATAAGTCAAGATATGAAATTTGGGAGTAATAGAATTTAGCAAACATGGAATTGGTTCATTTTAGTTACATGGGAAATTTTCCTGCTCTAAATATTCAATGACTAAATTACTGTGTATCATAGAGAATGAAAATTGGGCCTAGCTTGCTGAAAATCATATGCCAGAAGGTCTACATTAGTATGGCTCGTCAAACTTGCAATAATGGAGTTTCAGAAGTTGCATATTCACATATACGGTTGGAAAATGACACGGATTTATTCAGTACGCAACATGTAAGCGTACCAACTATTATGACACAACCGACTTCTGTAGGTACCAATCACAGCTTGAACTGCTTCAGATACAAGACATATTCGCAACAAAATAGCATGTTGTAAAATATTGGTAAATTTTTAATCACCACAATATTTTGTATCCTATATTATTTTTTTGTATTTATATTTTATTGCATATAAGCTTTGCTCGTATTGTTTGGATATTTTTTAAAAAAATCTTTAGTGGTTGGTTAAAATAAAACCAAATACCTCAAGGAATTCCGATGCTATACATTATTTCTTATAGAAATCTTTTGAATCTGTTCTCATTTCTTATTCTAGCCTATAATTCATTAAAAACTTATTCTTTTCCCCCAGCATTTTTGGTTCATTTTCTCTGTAAGCACAAAAAACAGATTGTGTGTCATGAAGAAGGCTGTATTTTTCATTAGATATTGATAGTGTGAAAAGTAATTTTTCGAAACATTGAACTTGCTCATTAATTCTACAGCGGGATTTTACAACAACCTTTATCGATCCAACATGATTGTTAGAACTGCGGCAATGTGAATTCATCACGTGAAAACCATGAAGATTTACATATGCAGGACTAAAATGACAAATAAGAGTGTGTTTCGAAGAAAAGAAAACAACCTAGACTTTTGTTCGATCCTTTATTAAAATTCCAAAATCGTGATCTTCAAATATACCGAAATATATCAGAATATATCATAATCTAAGTATTGATACAATTGCAAATTTAAATCTGAAGATTAAACAGTGGACTTAGTAATGTAATTGGAAAGCTTACACATGAATCAGAAATTATATAAGATCTATATTGTCAAGTGTAGAAATTATAAGTTTATTCTACAGTAGTTTGTATATTATTCTATTATTCATTAGTTTGTATATTATTTTATTATTCAGCAAACATAATTTTTTGATATTATAAAACTTTTTCGGATATTGCATTTTTTTCATACATCATATTAACTCCATATGACTTTTTCTTGTTTACTAACTGAAGTCTTAGGATACGTAGAGGGTTTTAAAAGTAAGGCAAAAACACAGTTAATCACCATGTCAGATACGAATGTTTAGGCATTTTTCTAGGAAAGGAATACCCTTTTGAATGTGTCTGTTGAATATTTTATTGAATATTCTGAAGAACACTAACGTTTAAATCGTTGTTAATTATTGTCTTCGTAAACACAGCATCAATCTCAATACTATTTTTTACAACGCCACGTATTTTGAAGAACATTAACGATTCCGTCTTTATAAATGAAGTTTCAGTCATTTTATATTTTGAACACGTTTCTATATGGATATCCGTTTTCAGTATCAGTAGAAAATGTGTAGTTTATATTCAGTCAGACATTCGTCGCTTATGACCATCGTTGTATAGAAACATTTCAATTCAAAGTATACCTTCTCTATACATTTAATAACAAATTGTCTATCTTTCCTGTTGAACAGCAGACGTTGTTTCACGTCTTTATTAAGGGCAAATTCTTTTTACACACAGTGCATTATAGAGCTATATATGAAATAGTAAAAGACTGACCGCTCAGATTTTTTTTCACTTTTGTTTAAATTCAGTTATATTGTATACAGAGATTGTTCACTTGGATTTACTGTTGTTGTTATTGCCGTCATAATTCTTCTTTCAAAACCAAATTATTATTCCATATCATAACTTCGTTGTAGCACTTTACGGTCCTTACAAATCTGATGCAATTGGTAAGTTCATTTGTTTCGCTATTATTAATAGACTAATTTATACGCTCCAAGTCTTATCTTGATAAACAACCTTCCATTTATTTTCATTTCTATTATTTTTTCTCTCTTTCGTTTGCTATTCTTTGTAGAGAACAAACAATCAAACTATGCCCTTGCACCGTTTAATTTCCTCTTACTGCTTCAGTCTTTAGCTATGAAACAGACCAGAATACGTTACTGTCGTTCTGCAATATCCTGTAGATCGATCAGTAAAAAGAACAAATGCGTAAATAGGTAGCAATAAATCTATACTGTAGTAAGACAGAAAGAAAGGATGGGGGTGTCCAGCAGATATATACATATTTTTGGGAGTTTGCTAAGATTGTGTTGAGCTCTCAATATCAGCAGAGAAAGAACCTGTTATTCAGAGTAGTCATATTCGTAGGTGTTCGGAGATAAACAACAAAAAGAGAGAAATGTTTAAAAAAAACAGTTGTTGGAGAACCCAGTTAAGAGGTATATATATTTAACCAACTGTCACGTTAGTGCAAACGGTCAATTGGTAATCGGAGCAATGTTGGTTTAAAATCAGTGTTTTCTTTTTCCTAGACTGGTTGCGTACAAGCATAAAGATCCCCAGCTGCTCTACTATTTATTCACAGTTGAAGAGAGATAGGGATGCGTTTGTTCCTCATCAAAGGAGATCAAAATGAAACGCAAATGGTTTCAACCAGGATTTTAACATGGAATTCCATTTCTAAAGTCATGTTAGAGGAGGTAGAAAGTGTATGGCCTAGATAGATAGATAGATAGATAGATTATATCAGCAAATAATATAATTAAATCCTTCATTAAACATGTTAACTAAATTATTGATTGTCATCATCGTCATCATCACCTTTATCACTATTTAGCTGTTCGGTTAGCACCAAGCTGCCCAACAGTCATTGTAATATTTCAGTTGCTGCTTTTTTTAATTCATAGACACCATTCTTATCGATGAGTTGCTCACGTTTTCTGACTAAACTATTTGATGCAGGCAGTTAACCTATCAGGTTACTCCACCCAATATTTATTGAAGTAAGCCGTTGACCTGGGTTTAGACTAATTCGCATTAGTTCACATCCACCATGCTGCATCCCCAAAGTATCATTGCTCACCCTTTGTATGGCTCGTATAATACACTTCTTTATTTGAGACTGTTATCCTATGACAAGCCAAGTTCAGACAACTATTGCGGATCTTAACCGGTCCGGTCTTATTTTTGTGGGGTTATACATAACTAGTTTTACGTGATTTTTTCTTACGAAAAAAAAATGGTTTATGGAAATTTGTAAGTTTCAACTTTGTAAAATTCAAAGTATCCCATTTTTACTTAAATACTAATCAGGATTTGTGATCGTATTATTTTTGGTGAATAATTAACTTTATTTTTATTCGTGTTCTATGTTTTACCAGAATGAAATAATCAACTTTTTTCTTCTTTAAAAGTTAAAGGAGTGAAATGAGTTTTTTCGCCGATCAGGGTTGCTCATCATATGAAAATCTTTTTCTTTTGTGTCGATTTTTCTTGGAAGAAATAGTAGACATTTTTATCCAATTTTCTTTACTATATTACGGGAAGCTGCAAGGTTTCAGCAATAGGCTTAAGCACGATAAAAGAAAAAAGACTGTTCTTCAATGTGATGCTGTAAGGCGCAAAGAAGCGCGCCAATTTCTATCGTAAAGACAAAGAAATCCAATTTTGGAATGGAACGCAATGTTGCACAGCATGTATAATAAATTTCTTTTAAAATCATTCTGAAACAATTTATCGATTTTCATTATCTTTCAAGTATAAGCAGGTGTAAGAAAAATAAATTCTAAAATAGATTTTGTAAATTAAAATTTTTAATCTAAATTACATTTCATCTCAAAAAGAGAATGCAGCAATGATGATAAAAATGATGAGTGGTTGCAATTCAGTACTATGGCTGATGTCATCTCTCAGGAAAGCGATATGACATGGACGAGTAAATACATAAGCTTCTGTGGAGAACCTTTCACTTTATCAAGTTGCAAGATTAAAGCTGGTCAGCCACAGCGGAAAGAATTATTACTTCTCTGAACTCTAACCTATTCCTCAACAAATTCTTATTCTGACAAAAATTACATCATTTAAAAAACTGATTTGAGTAACCAGGATAAAATCATGACCAAGGTTGGTATTTTCAATGCCTCTGCACTTCGGAAAGATATGAATCAAACTAAATTCCTCTCAAGTTATGGGTAAAATAATAAGAGCGAACTGGGCAATTCAATCTTCTTATGTCAAATGGTCTATGGGAAGAAAAACTCTGAAATCAACCAATTATCTTTCAATTAATATTGACATTGTTTAATATCCTGCACCTAAAAGTGGGTACGAATAATCAAAAGTTTGATTTTTGAGAAATCTTTAACTTTATATTTTATCAATAATTTTGCATTTCTCCTCTGTATATTTTTTTTTCTTTTATCATTTTTCTTTAAGCCATTAATTCTACGAGAGTTTAAAAAAAAATTTAAAGATTTTTGTGTTGCTTTTAAACGAAACAGAAAGCGTCTTAAAATAATATAGACGTTAACAGCAAATTAGATTTATTTTTCACCAATTGGTCTTGATATTTTCCCCCAGAAAATCTGTATATCCAGGGCAATATAATTCAAAAGGATGAAATCTTTGAATATAATATTCAAACGCTTATGCACACACACACACACACACACACACACACACACACGAATGTATGTATGTATGTATGTATATATGTATGTATGTATGCGTATTCATGTGTTCCGAAAAGAAGGAATGAATATATTGATGCAGTTACTTGAAAGAAATAGCTTTAAAGTTCTTCAACGACATGAAAGTACTTAGTGAAGAAATTTTGTAGACTTAAAGATTCCAATTGCTTACGCACCTACACGTACGCACAGACACGTTCACTCATATATATGTGTGTGTGTGTGTGTGTGTGTGTGGAGAGAGAGAGAGAGAGAGAGAGAGAGAGAGAGAGAGAGAGAGAGAGAGAGACTTCAAAGAAGTTCCAGATCAGATAGTGACATTAACACCCTGATGATAGAATTCAACTGACGTATAGTATAGATTTTTAAACTGTCGCTGTCTTTGATAAAGCCCATGAAAAATAGTTTTAACCAGACTCTTACACATCTCGGCTTTTTACATCTTCACAAATATCCTGTGACTATTTATCACTTGAAGTTATCTTTTCTCTAACTAGAGTTTTATTTAATTTTTTTCTTAAATTGACCCTCTGCAAGTTTCCTTAACTATCTTTACATTCTCTATTTGCTGTTTCATTTTTCTTTATGCTAAAATTATGATATACTTAGTAACTCATCATTTTATCTGTTGTAATTCAGATTTGTTTCTTTTCTCGTCATAAATACTTTAATCATTCTTACCTTTTTTAATCCTCTAAACCAATTAAGCAGTAACTTTTTGCGGGCTTCCTTGATATATATTGATGAAACTACTGATCTTCTTTGAAATGCAATCAGGTATTATTTCAATGTCAAGGATGTTTGTTAATAAAAATTATAATATTGTTTAATGACTCGATATTTTCCATTCATACCATAAAGGGTAGTTATTCAAAATAGTTTCCTTTGAGATATTGACAGGGTTTTTACAGCTTGACTAAAAGGTAAATGCAAAGATGTTGTAAATAAAAAAAGTGTTATGTTTAACATTTACATCTTTAAAATAAGTGCAAAACAGATTCATCCTTCCATACATGTATTTATGCATCACCATTATATATATATATATATATATATATATATATATATATATATATATATATACATATGTGTGTGTGTGTGTGTGTATGTGTGTGTGTGTGTGTGTGTTTTCTTTTTTTGTGGGTCCAAAGAGAGAAAAAAGTAAATATTCCAAAATGAATAGTTTCATGAAGAGATTTTTTATCTTTTTAAGAATTATTTATTTAGTTCTTTCATAAGTATGTTTCTAGGTTGTTGCTTTTATCAGAGAACATTAATGTTTTTTTCAGGTGTGATATCGGTTTATGGAGAGGTCACTATTTTGTGTTAGAAAAATCAAACCCACGCTGAATAAAATATAAACTATACATACACACAAGCAGAAAAAAAAATGTATATATAGACCAGAAAATTATGGTAAAATGTAGTTTCCTGTCAAATATTAAAACATATTGCTTCAAAATAAGAAAAGCTTCACAGAAATATTCAAGCACGCATTGAATAAAATATAAACTGCACAGAGAGAGACTGAGAGAGACAGAGAGATATAGGGAAAGACAGAGAGACAGAGAGACACAAGAGAGAAAAAATTAAAGAAGTAACAGTTGAATTTTAAACCATTTAAACAAAATTGACCAAAAAACTCTCAGATATTTCAACAAGACACACACATACACATACATACATATAAGCATACAAAACGACCCAGTATAAAACAACAAAAACGCTTCATAGTATATCAAATATCAAAGACTAATTGGGAAAATTAAAAACGTACCCACAAGGGAGAACAGGAGACAGCCTCTGGGAAAGAAAAAAAAAAGGACGACGAATAGAAAGAAAGAACCAACCCCTACAAGGAATTTAACACAAAATATTCACCTCTATATAAACGATACGGCACTAATAGAAAATTGTATATGTTCTCTGATTAAAGCAACAAGCAGGAAACATACGTTGGTAAGAAGAAGTAAATTACTTTTAAAAAGATAAAATAACTTTGCGGACATATATATATATATATATATATATATATATATATATATATATAGTCAGTCTATCAATCTTATAAGCTTATTTATATTTGGCCTTTACATTTAACATAATTTGTCACTAATTTGATACAATTGAAAATTATAGAGAATATTTAAAAAAAACATCTTTGAAAAAGATATCCGCCATACGTTCTTTTTTTAATTAGTAAGCAAGAAATATCCGTATGAAACTTTCAGATTGCAATTAAATTATAACGGTTATTGAAGTGAGATTTTATACGGGTATTCAATGTAAATAACTTATTTACAAATTGACCTCTGCGTAATTATGCCATTGTTGCTTAGTGAAGTAAAAACTTGTCGGGGTTGTATGATGTGTTAAACATGCACACTTCTATCTAAGTAGAGATGATTAGGTAGAGAAATCATCAAGTTGAGAGCGCGTGATTCTCATAGAAATCGATGATGTGGAAAGACATAAACTTAGACTTCAGATAGTCTGATCTCGGAGTTCTATTTAATGGTATTTCTACACAGTCGACATCAAAAGGAGAAAAAATTGAATATAGGGGTTTATGGCGTTTCAACCTTTCTAAGTTATTTAAGGTCTAATCCATTCTTATACAAATAATGAGTTCTATTTCAAACTATTCAGTTTAGCATGAGTGCACAGTTTAAGGTTGGTTGGTTGGTTGGTTTTATGGCATATCAACCTTTGTAGATTATTTAACGCCAAATCCATTTTTATGTAAATAATCCGTTCTATTGAAAACAGTTCAGTTTAGCATAAGTACAGAGTTTAATTGTCAAAAACATTTCCATTTCAAACTATTCATGCAGTCATATGTAATAATTCAGTTAAGTGTAAACACAGTTTTAATGTCGAAAAACAGTTCTATTTGAAAAAATCCAGTTAAGCATAAGCACGCAGTTTAAGTGTAAGTACAGTTTAATTGTGAAAAACGTTTCTATTTCAAGCTATTCAGTTTGCTCAATTCAGTTTAGCATAAATATGCTGTTAGTTCTATTTAACCCATAGATAGGGCCCTATCAGGTGCTACCACTCCGGGGCAGAGTGGACATGGGAGCGATTGAAATGAAGGGGTACTCCGCATTCCCCAAAGCTCTAGCACTGCTGGAACCTCACCATCAGATTGTTTAGTGTCATATCCAGGACACTCGTTAGGTGGGGGGTATACCCCTCTGCAGAGGTGCAGTCAGTGTATTCTACTGTCCCAGCTGACTGGGCAAGAGTGCACAGTTTAATTGTCGAAAACATTTCTACTTCGAACTATTCAGTTTAGTCAAACAGTTCTAATTCAAACGATTCAGTTTAGTATAAGTATAGTTGTTGTCCACATATAGTTAATTGTCAAAAAGTTATATTTCAAACACTTCAGTTCAGCGTAAGTACGCAGTTTCCATGTCAAAATAAATGACAAAACAATTCTTTTTCAAGCAATTCAGTTTTGCATTAGTATGATGTTCAGTTTTATTTGACCCACAGATAGTTCCCTATCAGATGCTTCCACTCCGGGCCAGATCGGACCTGGGAACAATGGCAATGAAGGGGTGCTCCGTATTCCCCGAAGGTTCAACGTTACTGGAACCTCACCATTAGATTGTTTATAGTTATATCCCGGAGTCTCGTTGGTGGGATCTTACTCCTCAGCAGAGATGCAGTCGGTGTATTTGACAGACCCAACCGACTGGGCAAGTAAATATATTTGAAGGGTTATATTATTTGCAAAAAATATTTTTAAAAACTTTAAAAATTGTAGTCGCACAAGCTAAGTTTTCATTTGGTATTATCGTAGTTTGCTACAGAACGAAAAGTGTGTTGAACTCGGGCTGAATCAAAGTCATTAACAATGATTAACTAGGCGAGCTCGTTCAGAAAAAAACACTGAGTCACCCAGCCAACTGAGTCAATCTAATTATCGATACCTAGTGTATTTTAACCCGGCCAGTTTGTTGTACTTGTCATATACTGGATGTATTCCATGTATAAAGAGTAGATCCCACCTTCCATGAAGCGTTTTCCTGGTTATGACATTTAATTACATTTGATAATTATTATCCAGTTAAGGAAAAGTCGGAAGAGTGGAGTATACTTTCATTGTCATTACTCCCAGGTCCACTCTGTCCTAAAGTAGTAGTACCTGTTCGGCTGGTAAATATTATCTGTGTACAAATTATGTGTATATGATTAGATAGGGTGCCAAAATAGACTTCTAAAAGACAAATACACAAAAAATGTAAAAATAATCTAAAATTTAGACGATTTCCTAACCTTTAGGTATGAAATAACCTAGACTAATTACCTTAATCTTAAAATCAATGATGATATCCATTTAAACTGATATTAGATTAAATTTATTTTTAAAGACTAAAATTTACTTATTTGAAACACTTGTTCTAACCAAATTTGACATTATTAATTTCTTATCCTAGTTTCTTTTTTCATGTTGAATTTTTGAAGTGTAACTCTCCTTGATAATTTTTTTAAAAGTCCGTCTTTCATCAGTAATGTAGAACAAAGGTGATTAAACTAAAACTTTATCACCCACTTTTACTTTTCATTGAGTCACGCTTACAGTTCTCTTAATTCATCTTTTTTGTATTTGTCTTTTTACACGTACAACTTTGCTACAGTTATTTATGACTGTGAAAGTTCGTACCTTATATTTTATTTTTAAGGAAGCCATTTATCTCGTACGATTTCAATGTTATACGCATTTTCTCAACTACTTTCGAGTTCCTTTCTTTCAGTACATATCTCTGCGTGCTACTATGTTCTTATAAGATATCAAATGCTATTTGAGGTATATGTATTTTCGGTTTCCAGTTAACATATAGTAAAAAGTGAAACATTAACTTTTGAATTTTACTACCAAACATCATTCTCCTGTCGGGTAGCCGTTAAAAGCATCTCTGAAAGGTGTAAGTTATTGGACAAAATTGATGCCAAGTAATTGAATGCAGATTTTCTGGACGGTCATATCTTTCCCACTTGTAAGATTAAATCATTAATATATTTAGAACAGTGTAGACAAGATCTACTTATCTTCCAACTAGATAATTCTTGCAGTTACAAATGTAATGTTAATAGTTTAAATGACCAATTAGGAATTTTTTTCTCACTTTACGTAAGTAATATCCGAAATAAGTTGTGTAACTCACAGTTATGAATTATGTATAATTAAAATATCATCAACATAAGACGTAAACATTTTTTTACCAAATCCTTCTGATAAACATGCTACACAAAATATTCATTATTGCTTTCATATTTGTGTAAGTGTATGGGAGCATGAATGTGTGTATATGTGTGTCTGTATATTTATTGAGTAATTGCTTGATTTGAATGATATAGTAACGCGACTAGGGTTTGGTTATACCAAGATCTTCGGAAAACATGTTCAGTAAGAGGTCATATTATTTTTCTTTTCTGTAATTGATTCTAAAGATTTATTTACACAAGCTATTATGTATTCCGTGATAATATACATACATTATACATTGCTGTAAGGTTGAAACCATTCCTATCAAACAGTAATGATTACAAGGTTTCAAGTAATTATTTCTATCTAATTATCATCATATTTCAGTTTATGATTTAGATAAATAATAATAATTTGAGGTGCCCGTGGTGTAATGGTTATCGTCGTAGAAAATGGACACGGCGACACGAGTTCAAATACTGGACGACTCTGATTGCATTTCACAGAGCACTAATACCCTTGCGAAAAGTACGAATCCAATTATTCTACATCAAGCTATGGGTAAATAGTAGGGTTGACTACGATCTTCAGCCTTGGCAACTAGTCTAGGAGAAGGAAAACACTGAATTCAAACCTGTTAAACTCCACTTAAAAATTGACCTTGTGTCATATCCTGCCCAAGTGGAGGGGTTGGTAAATAGGATAATAATACTTAATAAAAAAAATTAAGCTTTAAGTAACTACGCTAGGGGTACACAACAGATTCCCTACTGAGAGTAAGACCACATAAACAAGTTCCAGGATTCGACATTAAACCATCTGATGGTACTATTTACCAACCCCTCCGCTCGGGCAGGATATGACACGAGGTCAATTTTTAAGCGGAGTTTAACAGGTTTGAATTCAGAGTTTTCCTTCTCCTAGACTAGTTGCCTCAGCAAGGCTGAAGAACCTAGTCCGTCCTACCCATAGCTGGAGGGAGAATAAGG
Organism: Sepioteuthis lessoniana; assembly: GCA_963585895.1. Lineage (NCBI taxonomy): Eukaryota > Metazoa > Mollusca > Cephalopoda > Myopsida > Loliginidae > Sepioteuthis > Sepioteuthis lessoniana. The sequence goes on from OY757904.1 coordinate 26,136,880, forward strand.
GGGTTCATACCTTTCCCAAGGGTATTTGCCCGAAAGTGAACGTAATAGCGTGACTGGAGTACGAACTCGCGTACTACGATTCTGCAGTGCATTGCTTTAACCATTACACCACGAGGACACCCCAAACCATCTGATGGTGAGGGTTCAGTAATGCAGGTACTTTGAGGAACGTAGAGTGCCCCTTCATTCTCATCGCTCCCTGAGCCACTTGGCCCGGAGTGGTTGCAGCTGATAGGGTCCTGTCAATGGATTGAATAGAACGGTTTGACATTTAAAGTGAATGCATTGAATATTTTGAAATTAAACTGTTTGATTATTTAACTGTGGGTAAATAAATCACTGATATTTGATCATATTTACCAACCCCTCCGCTTAGGTAGGATATGACAAAGGTCAATTTTTAAGCGGAGTTTAACAGGTTTGAATTCAGAGTTTTCCTTCTCCTAGACTAGTTGCCTCACCAAGGATGAAGAACCCAGTCTGCCCTACTATTTACCCATAGCTGGAGGGAGAATAAGGGGATTCATACCTTTCCCAAGGGTATTAGTGCTATGTGAAATGCAATCAGTCTCGTCCAGGATTTGAACTCGTGTCGCCGTGTTCATTTCCTAAGACGATAACCATTACACAACGGGCACCTCCTCACTGATATTTGATTGAATTATTTGTGATACTAGGAATCATCTGAGTTTGTTGACTCATGCTAAATTGATTTGTTATCGACAGAAATGTTTGATCATTTAGTTGTGGGCATATAAAAAACGTGTTTATAAATTATTTCTTGGATACATAGGTATAAAAAGGATATGGCATTAAAAAAAACTACAATGGTTGATATGCCATTAAAGAACAAATCAAACCAATCAAGTGACCATTTGTTATATAATTTACATTTATATGATATGAAGTATTCTTATCAAATACGAATAATTTTAAACAGTTTTTGATGCGTATGATGCACCCCAGCAATTGCAAACATTTTGTGTAGAGTGCAACCGGAATTAATGACCATGAAGGGGTAATCTACACTGCCCAGATCTCCAGAAAGAAACGCTCACCATCTGGCGGGTTGGAGTCTCATACACAGGACACCCCATTTTTGGAACCGGTGTGTTAACTGTCTGTTAACTATCACAGTATTCTAATTCCCTTCGACAGACTCTGTGTGTGTGTGTGTGTGTGTGTGTGTGTGTGTGTGTGTGTGTGTGTGTGTGTGTGTGTGTGTGTGTGTGTGTGTGTAAATGCATACTATTAACAATATATTTTCAATGTTTATTATATGCTCAATTAGATCAAAGAAAACTTTTTTTAAAAAAAGTAAATTATTTGCGAAATTATGAAAACCAGTGAAAAACATTTTTATAATGTTAATAAAAATGAACTTAATAATTGCAAGTAAATCCTGATCTTATTGATATGTATAAAATACATATCATGCAAATGTATTATATGACGAAGGTCTTTCAAACGAAGATAACGTTAGAAGGCGAACGGATATATTTTACTGTTGTCCTTTTCTCAACAATTATCCTCAAAATAAATTTAGATGTTAACGCTGCTCAAGAAATTGGCTTATCAGTAAACAAATGCTGGAAATAAAAATCAAAACAAATGGTTATCAGTTATTATTCATATCAAGTGAAAATACTCTTATCAAAAGCAAATCCACGGTATAAACTAAATTCATCAAATTATCAGTTGAAATTAATAATCTATCTCAGCATTCCTATATATATACAGTAGCGTCCAAAATTAAGGGACAAAATTTTAAAACCTAATATTTGTTAGAAATAACAATAGTGAAAAGCTGACATTTTGACAACTGGTAGTCGTTATCATCCATAATAACATACTAAAATTTGAATCATTTGCAAAAGATAGAGAAAGAATTATAACAATTACAACAGAGTAATCTAGTTTTTGGCGTTTCGCCATGGTGCCGGCTGATGCAACGTTTACAAATGACTAAGTTAGACTTATTCTTTAGAGGAAATCAAAAAATTTGAATATAGCATACTGTTTACATTGTTTTTCTCAATTTTGTCCCTTACTTTTGGACGTTCTAAATTTGAAAATCCTTTGCAAAGGATTCAAATTTTAGTATGTTATTATGGATGATAACGACTACCAGTTGTCAAAATTTCAGCTTTTCACAGTTGTAATTTCTAACAAATATTAGGTTTTAAAATTTTTTCCCTTAGTTTTAGACGCTACTATCTATCTATCTATCTATCTATCTATCCTTACTAACCTTAAATATCTTGTTTATTTTACTCGTGGCGTGTTTATCTCGGGAGATCAGAGATGTTCACGAGGAAATAGAAAAATAATTGCTTCCTCTTCAGACGATAGATTTATACAAAACTTTAAGAAAATCCGGCATTTGCCGATTCAACCCTCTCCCAAAGGCCCGACCCGAAAATTACTTAAGGTCATCTGTACATGGACTATGATTATTCAGTTATAAAATATATTCTAAATGACGTAGTTATTGAGAATAATTCTTTTTTGAATATTTCCTGAAGAATTATTGTTGGATAATATTATGTGATATAGTATTTGGATGTTGTTTAATATTTTCATTTGTACTGTCTGCAAAGTTAGCCACCTCAAAATGCACAGGTAAGTTAGGTGTTCTTTCTAAAGCATTAATATTTACAAAGATCTCAATATCCAACACATTTGCCACTACGCCACAGGGCCTCTATTCATAACAGTTTAGTGATTGCTTTGATTCTCTGATGATGAATTATATTGAGGACTTTCATCAACATGAGATCACACTTGATAGATACGTATGCTTTTGAAAGCATTTGTTAAATTAGAGTTGGCGATTTAAGTGAGTGTCGTTTGTGTTTTATGGCATATCAAACTGTTTGGCTTACTTAATGACGAATGTTTTATATATATATATATATATATATATATGATTTGTAAGTGAATAGATTAGAGGTGACTTTTATGTAAAAATGAGTTGAAAGAGTTCATTTCATCATCGTCATGTCACGCTGTTAACCCAGACCCCCTTGATCCTATCTCGCCACTCATCTCTATCGTTTATCGCTTCTGCCAGGTCTTCCATGCAACATCCTGAATCAGCAAAGAGCTGTTGTATATAGGTTTTAGTTGGTCGTCCTGCCTTTGCTCGTCCATGTACAGGGGTCCACGGGAGTGCATCGCTTATGAATTTGTCCTTACTTCTCCATCAGTGTCCCGCATGTCTGGTTCACCTTTTTTTTGGATAGTTTTCTTGATGGGTGGATGATGGCCGTAGAGCTGCTGTTTTGTAGGGTGTTGTCTCCATGACTTGGTCAGTATGGCTCGCAGCATTCTTGTGTAATTGACGTCAAGCTTTTTCTGTATATGTTTAGTTAATGTCCATGCGGTTCATCCATATAGCAGTATCGGCACAACCGCTGCTTGGAAATAACTGTTTAATTTATCGCCCATGTCTGACTTCTATATGATCGAAAGCCTATCGATTGCTGTCCACACCTTTGCTAGTCGCGTCATTCTCGATTAATGAGAAACTGCTTCCGAGGTAGGTGAACTTGGCCACTAGTTTCAGAGGACCACCATTTCGTGTGGATATGTCACCTTTTTGATTAAAGAACGTTTCTCTTTTGTCTGCGTTGACATGGACGCCTATGTCACCTGCTGCTTATTCCAGGCTATGTAGCAGGGAATTTTTGCTATTCATCATTAATCTTTCTATTGTTCAAGTATTCTTATCTAATACAAACAATTTGTCCTGTTATATGGTTTCAAATTATTAATAACTCCAGAGGTACATTTGGCATATTCTACAGTCCCAGACGATTTCATTTGCATGTTGTAAACTACGACATAAATTATTTTCAGATGGTCTACTTATAATAATGATACCCTCTGTCGTTGGGGCATGGAATACGCTGACTGTATTCCCTTTCCGAAGTGCCAAAATTCCTAAAAAAATGGTGTTTCATGGTATAAGACTTAACTGCATCTTGTAGGGAGTATACAGTTCTTGAGCTACGGTGAGTGTGTAGTATTTACTGGTTAAGTCTCTTCCGGTTTGATACTAACTGTTAGAATAGCATCTTTGGGTCAAATAAATCCGTTTGAATTTTTTTAGTATTAGATAGAAATACTATAAACCATAGAATCTTATGCAAATCGTTAGGTTACTGAAATTAATTGAATATATAATTTTTTATAAACCGGACAGTGGTATGATGGTTAGAGTGTTCGTGAATTGCCCGGGACACCTGGGTTCAATCTCAGGTCAATCATACCAAAAACTCAAATAATGGTATTTGATGCCTTCTTGCTTAACACTCAGTATTATAAGGTACGGATCAAGAGTAAAGTGGAGCAATCCCGGGAAAGGAATAGCACCCTCCCCTACACCTCGGTGTAGTAGCTATCGAAAAGGGAGCCTTCGGATCACCCTTGACCTAGTTTTACTTTATAATTGTTTATACTGAATTATTTCCTTTGTTGCTCCTTTTGGTGTTTTTCACACTAGCGTAAGCCGATAGTTTCTCACTGAAGCTTGAGTTACAGCAAGTCTCTCCAAGTCTCCTGGACTCTTCTCACTATTCTGGCCGATCTCAACAGTGTTATAGTTTCAATGGTGTCCACTCGTCCTTTTATTTCAAAATCGTCTAGTCCTCGTAGCAATGTTTTGGTGACTGTAACAAGAGCACCAATAACTATTGGTATAACAGTTACTTTCACGTTCTACAGTTTTTTTTCAATTTTCTCGGTAGGCTTAGGTATGTATCCTTCTTTTCGCTTCCTTTCAATTTTACTTTGTGGTCAGCTGGGACAGCAATGTCCACAAATCGTTATCTTTCTTTTTTGCTGATTATTATATGATCTGGTCCCTTGGCCGAGATTAAGTGATCCGTTTTTATTCTCAAAATACAAGAACAGTTTGTGCGTCACATTTCCCAGGACAGATTCCGAGTTAAGCATATACGATTTGTTTGCATGGTCGAATTCCCAATGGATTACCTTACTCTTGTGTAAGATGTTGAAGTTTGACCATATGAACAAATGGTTTATGCACAACTCAGAATCTGTCCTAGAGAACGAGACGCACAAACTCCTCTGGGATTTTGAGATACGAAAGGATCACTAAATCTCGGCCAGACAACTGGATCTTAACATGATCAAAAAAAAAAAAAAGAAGAGAACTTGCAGAATTATGGACTTTGCTGTCTCGGCAGACCACAGAGTGAATTTGAAAGAATGGGAAAAGAGGTATAAGTACCTCGACCTTACTAAGGAATTGAAAATGCTGTGGAACTTGAGAGGTAATTTACTAAGCTTTTTTGCTTAGATGTAGCACAAGGCCGCATTAATTGGGCACCCAATGAGAATCGAACTCACTCGTGTAGGTTTGCTAGTCTACCCTGCTAACCATTACACCACCCGAGGTGCCCACTGTGGACGATAAATCCAACTGTAATTGGTGCTCTTGGTATTAATACGAGGACGGGCGGACTTGTAAATAACAAGGACGAGTAAATCGCATATATTTGTAAAAATAATATTGAAAATTAGAATTAATTTCCTCATCAATGAAAACTGATTCAACTTTGATTGGAGAAGTAGTGGTTCGATACACTTTTTAATCTAGAGCAAACATTTATGACAAAAGATTTTTACTCATTTTTATCTCAGAATACTAACTCTATATGTGTTATATTCTCATATACATGTTCATAACGACTCAATAATAAATAGATGCACTCAGAAAGACTTCTTTAACAAATATATAACTCTCACTTTATTTGTAAGTGTTCGAAAAGGGTTACTCAAGGTTTGCGTGTGAGACATAACTGCAATATTTTGACCCTCACTCTTATGGCCGTCACGTTGTGTCTTTCTTCTTCTCCTGATGTTCAACCGGAGGTCCAGAGGCCCACTCTGCTGGGTGATGGCTTCCTTTACTGCATCTTATCAGCAACTTCTCTGGTCCCCAAACTCCATCGTGTGTTTTTACCTACCACATCTCGTCTATCTCACTCCAACTCTACTGCAATTGGCTGTCGAACTCCACTCGAACTGTCTTGACTTCTGAGTTATATAACAGTTCAACACCCACTCTATAGCCCACTTGATCTTTGAAATCGCATGTTTGATCGTCATCAAGCGGAAATAACTGTCATGCAGTTCACAGGTCACTCTCTTCCGGTGCATCAGTCTATGAGAGTATCATGGGATTTTTTAGCTTGTCCCATTTTGTTAGCCAATTTCAACCCACGCGATTTCCTCTCCTAACTGCCATTGGAATGTGTCACTTCCTTCCGGTGCATCACCTCGAATGGCATTTTTGTCTGGGTCAAAAGGTCAAAATTTAACATATGTACACGTACTCATGTTTTTTTTTTTCCATATATGTTAACTTTAGCAAAATTACGAATATATACATGCATACATTGCTGATAGTTATATGCACCTTTAAACAACCATAACTAAAACTAATCGAAGAAAGAATGTTTGAGTTTTATAATAATTTGAAAGTAGTTTTGAAACAAAACGAATGTCTGCGAGGCTGAATATTTGCTTATGGCCTCGATGTAAGCAAGTTCAAATTTCATTTGAGCGCTTCCATTCAATTTCGGACAAATACCGTTTAGAAAGTTATTTACCTCCTTATTCATGAAACTATGGGATGAATAGTAACCCTAATGTTCTTCTACAAGGATGGCCATAACATTAAATAACCCATGAATTTTGGTACGCCATAAAATAAAACAAGGAAAATCATGTTGTTGCATATAAAAATTAGTATTAAGAATTGCTACTTGGAACTATAATTAGTTTATTGATTATTTCATTCATTTGTTAATTACAACTATATAATTGCTAATTAAGGCATACCTTCTTAGGCATTAAATACCATTTAATGCTGTAGAATACACCGTCTGCACCTCTGCAGAGAGGTAAGACCCCCTCAAATGAGTGTCCAGGATATGACACTAAATAATCTGATGGTGAGTTTCCAGTGATGCAGGGGCTTTGGAGGCTGCTAAGTACCCCATCATTGCCATTGCTCCCAGGTCCACTGTGGCCCAGCGTGGTAGCACCTGATTGGGCTCTATCTATAGGTTAAATAGAACTAACGGCATATTTATGCTAAAATGAATTGTTTGACTAAACTGAATAGTTTGAAATAAAAATGCTTTTGACAAGTAAACCATACTTACATTTAAACTGCGTGCTTATGCTAAACTTTGAAATGGAGCTTTTTTTAACATTGAAACTCTATTTACACAAAACTGAATTGTTTAATATAGAACTGTTCTGACATTTAACTGTGTGTAAAGAAAATCTATTCTTACATTAAAGTGAATTAGCTGAATTACAATTGCTTGAATAAACTGAATAGCTTGAAATAGAATTTTTTTTTTCACAGTTAAACTCTACTTACAGTTAAACTGCTTATTTATGCTAAATTGAATTATTTGAAATAGAACTATTTTCATAAAAATGGATTTGGCGTTAAATAACATATAATGGTTAATATGCCATATAGCCCAAACTACCAACCAATTAAATACCATATCAAATGTTGATATGTTGTCAAACCGACTGATTCGTCTTTCTCGTGGGTTTTACTTTAAGTTTAATAAATACATAAACACATAATGAAAATAGCCAGCTGAATTCAAGCCTTTTATACTACGCTTAAAAGATTGACCTTGTGTCATATCCTGCCCTAGCTGAGGGGTTGGTAAATATGATAAATTCAATATATAAAGAAGTTGTGGACAAAGTCCACGATGCTTTCTGAAGATCCCCAGAAAGAATTCACATTTTTTTATTTGAAAATATATTTTTAGGAAAAAGAAAAGAAAATCAGTCGTTCCCTCTATTTAGACAGATGCTTATGCGTATAGTTTTATGCAGTTTAAATAATTGATGAATTTTCAATGTAAAAGTTCATTGTATCTGTTTTGTAGCACAAGCAGTCTATTATTGAGCCATGTTTTACGTGACCCACTTCTCGAAAAGGGCTGTCCATGCCTCCCGTAAAGTAATCTCTCGTTCATCATTACAACCAAGCATATTTTAAAATCAATATTCATAATGATTTCCTATTTTTACTATTTCCTGAAATGTACATTTCATTATATGATTATAAACAAGTTAGCATTTACTGCTAACATTTGGGCCTATTCAATAAAACAGCTTTCCCTAATTTTCTGAATTTATATTGTCGGAATTAATATTTTCAATCCATTCGTAATAATTTTTAGCAATTGTTTTCACTGACACAACCTGAAAGAACATCGGTAATATATTTTCATTTTTCGGTATCTGAAATTTCATATTTGATACAAAAAATGTTTAATGATTAAAAAAACTTTTTTTACTCTCATAACCGTGCTTTTTTATGTTTTAATATGACCTGTGTGTGTTATTATCTGTTATTCTTGAATTCAGTATTTTTTATAATATTGGTTTTATTTTTCCTCATTGTCCGGTTATTTACTGCAAGGGGAAAGACAAGTTCGAAACACATGGTTGGTTGGTCGGTTGGTTGGGTTTTATGGCATATCAACCTTTGTTGGTCATTCATTGTCAAATTCTGTCTATATATACATACATATTCAACTAAAGAATTCAAAACGAACATTAAGGAAGGTAGAAACACATGAGAAAACCTGATAACTTACACAAAGCATAGTTGTTGTGAAAGAGGTTATAGCACATTGTTGTGCAAGGCACCTACATACACATATCTGACAGCAGAAAACTGAACAAATTATCGTTATGTTATCCGGCTCCAGTAACCTCTATAAAAGTTAGCTATATGTTAGACAGATGGCCAATATATATATATATATATATATATATATATATATATATATATATATATATATATATATATATATATATAAGTATTTTGTAATTTGCTTGAAGCATTGAACAAATTATCTTATTCTATTGTACTGAATTAATTTACCGGGCTATTGAAATTCGAAATAATAATTATTTGAGATTAATTAAAACCAAATTAAGACTTCATCATCAGATACTTTTTTTTTTTATAAATGAATATGATGTTGGATATTCCAATTTTTTTTAACGTTGTAAACATGGTTTTACGTAGGGTGTTAAAACGCCATGCTTGGTGTTGTAACCAGAGTGCAACATGGGGTGTTTGAACGCCATGCGGAATAGACCTGACTTCAATTGTCCTAATCAATTTTATTTCATTTTATTTTATTTTTATTCTATTTTTATCTTATTTTGTTTTTAAACTTGATACGTATTTAAAAATTCCGGTTAATTAATGATATATTCAGTATTTAATTCTAACCAGCTTTTAATTTGAGGATGTAAATTAGCTATTTATTAAGCCTCCTTAATTTTGAGATTGCCAAAATTATGGACAATTGCTTCAGTTTTAATGGAAAAATATAATCATTATATTTACTTTTAACTAATATTCATGGAATGGAGGTACACGTGTGTTGAAGTGTTTTTTAATTCTGATGTGAGGGGTCTGAGTGTACTTCTAATATAAAATTATGGTGTTTTAAGCAAATTAAACGATAAATGGAGTAAGTTTTTTCGCATATAATTGGGTCTGTTATTGTACAGTTAGCTAGAGTGCATTTTGTGATAGTATTGTCATTTCTTTTCGTCAGCTATCAGTGTAGTGAGGGTCCAGAGTGTTCCAGTTGTATATTTAGGCCTTTCTTGTAAATAGCCTTGCTTATTTCTCTGGTGATAATTTCAATGAAATGTGGCAGTTTCAGGAAACAGGTGTTAGAGGGTCCATTTAGTTTCCGTGGTTTCTTATTATTTAAATGTCGTGTGATCGATGTTGGATAATCATTGTATCTGAGGGTGTTTATAAAGTGTGCGGTGTGAGTAATTTTGTCTTTTTTTTCCTTGCATCTATTGTGAATTCGTTTAATTTCATTTCTAATGTAAGTTGTTTTCGCACTGAGTTTAAATACTGAAATTATATGCATCAAGAGGATTTTAGTGCAGGATTTTTTTTAATAGAAACCTGGGTAAATGTTTACCAGTTGGTGATATTTGGATTTTAAAATCTAGGAGTGATAGGGACCCAGTGTCATCTTGATGTTCTGTCTTAAACTGAATATGACTACGTTTTGAAATTTTTCATATAGGGCGGTAGCTTCTTCGGTGGATGATGTCAACATAAGTTTATCGACTATATATCTTGTGAAAAATATGCATGATAGGTATATTGACAGCGCTCGACGTTCTAGTTGGTCCATATATGAAATGGCCATTATGCCTGATTTACTGGATCCCAGGGGTATTCCTGATATTTATGTGTAGGCATTTCCGTTTTAGTGAAGTAAGTATTGTTTACTATAATGGATTATAGTTGGTGTATATATGTTGGTGTTTGTGACAACATAAGATCTAGAAGATTAGATGTTCTGATATGATATCAATTGCTGGTTATGTAGGTACTGTGCTTTAGATGGAGATTACATCCAAGCTGAACGCGTAATTTTTCTTAAGTTGTTCTGTGAATAGTTGTGTTAGTCTGTGGATGACTCCATCAGATTTTTTAACATATCCTGAAAAGGTGGGAAACAAATGTTTCAATATTTGTGCGAGATGCCATGACATTTTATATAAAGGTTGTTCTAAGCTGGCAATGATTGGTTTGATCTGGAATGATGGGTCAGTTTTTATGTGTTTTGATGAGGTGGTAGAAAAAATGGGTTGTTTGTTATTGAGAGTAATGATGTTTTTCTAGTATTTTTTGGTAAATTCCTCCGTTTACTTATGTACCCCATGCATTATTGATTAGGTTTTCAAATGGGTTGATTGAGTGTCTGGGGGTGTACTCGTAGTGTAATGGTTAAAGCGATGGACTGCGGAATCGTCGTACGCGAGTTCGTACTCCAGTCACGCTATTACGTTCACTTTCGGGCAAATACCGTTGGGAAAGGTATGAACCCCCTTATCCTC
>OY757904.1:26152841-26205341 GCA_963585895.1 Sepioteuthis lessoniana
ATATCCCTGACCCTCTCTCGACACTTTTCCCTATCGTTCATCGCCTCCGGCAGGGGTTCAGGGATATATCCCTTATCCTCACATACCTGCTGTATGTATGTTCGAGCTGGTCGTCCTGCTTTTCCTCAGCCATATGTGGGGGTCCATAGGAGTATATCACTTATAAGTTCGTCCCTACTTCTCCAGCAGTGTCATTCATGTCTGGTTCGTCTAACTTGGATAGTTTCCGCGATGGGAGACACGTGGCCGTATAGTTGGTGCCTTGTGGGGTGTTGCCACCAGGACTTGTTCAATATTGCTTGCAACATTCTTGTGTAATTGCCGTCCAGCTTCTTCTCCAGCCGTTTAGTTAGCGTCCAAGTAGTGCATCCATACAGCAGTATCGATACGACCGCTGCCTGGAAGAAAATGCGTTTAATTTTGTTTTTAAAATTGATTTGCACTCTCTTGCTCAAAGGATGCATTTTTTAATGGATGTGTTTCAATTTTTTAATGGATGTGTATTACGCTTGTCTCATTAGTAAATCATTTTCTTATGATTTTTTTCTCTCTATTTTGAGATATCTTCTATTACACCGTGTTTTGTCAGAGTATATTATTAGTATTAGTAATACCTTTAAGAACAAACATAACGTGGCAAGATCTGACATATGAATCTTGGGAAAAACTCAAACTTACTAGATAAAATACCAGTATAAAATGATCTGTCAGTATAAAGGAGTTTAATAAAGATTAGAAATACACTTAAGTATCATAACTGTGTGCTATACGATGGACGGGTTCTAAAAATGATTACCTGTAAATTCACACACTTCATCATATCATTATTCTCTACCTTGAAAGATGAAGCAGAATTATGTGCGTAACCAATGGTTATAATAATGGTTTATAGAAGAGTGAGCAGAAAATGAAGTTACTTCTTTAAGAGAAAAACTTTCAATTAGAAGCTTCATAAATCAAATGTTGGAATTACAGGAAAAAAGGGAATGATAAGAAAGAAAAAAGACAGAAATTTACTGACGATGCAATGCTAATTTAATAAAGACACTACGACAAGGATTACGAAGCAATTAATTGTCTAAATGATTTGTGCTCAAACAGAAAATGTTATCTATTTATAAATTACAGTTCTTATTATTCATTGCAACTCTTCTCCGCTGTACACACACACACACACACACACACACACACACACACACACACACACACACACACACACACACACACACACACACACACACATACCAAAACACACACACACACATACCCAAAGACACACTCACACACACACACAAAGACACATGCCCGAAGAAAAACAAAAACACACACACACACACAGAGGCGCCCGCACCCCCCACATATATATATATATATATATATATATATATATATATATATATATATATATATATATATATAATCATAAAATAAGAAAACAGGAATACAATTGCAATTTTCAAAGATGAGGTTTAAAACGAAATCTAGTAAATTTTGCAACAGGATATATATATATATATATATATATATATATATATATATATATATATATATATATATATATATATATATATTTGTGTGTGTGTATGTGTATTTTAATATATACATACATGCATATATATACGTGTATATATGCATGAGTATATATATATATATATATATATATATACGGAATTCCATATATATATATATATATATATATATAACCTTTTTACAATATATGACACGGAGGGGTATTGAAAGTGTTAAACTTTAAAGAATAAAATAATTTTCTATAAAACTGATAGCAGAATGTTTAAATTTTGAAATTTTCTCTTCAGTTGAATGTAATTTTGAAACGCTGTAAATAAGCCTTTCCTGTTTCATAAGTCGAGCCATCAATATAATCTGAAACTCTTGCGACACAGGGAATCCAATGTTTGCCTAAAATTATAGAAACCTTCAGCGTTTTGATCCTAACAATCATCGTGAATTTGCATCTGTGCGAACAAAATAGACAAATATGTGCACGCTCTACAATATAAGAATCATTAACAGGATTAACAGAATAATATTTGTATTAGCGAATATAATCACGTGTTAGCATAGAGAAAACTATTAATATGATATAACCTCCGCGTGAACTAATAGTTTTCAAACTTGTCCAAATATTATTGTTCTTGTAAAGAAGACCCTATAATTCTTATTCTATATAAAGGGAACTTTATATATTATCACAAAGACCCTAATATTTATTAAGTTATTTAAAAAAAAAAACAAGAAATAATCGATTAATCATTAATCACCTACATTGATAGACATTAATATGACGTAAGGATATATGTATTCACATATATTTGGAAGCAGGCAGAGTATAAAGATTCTCTTCGTTAAAAATGGTATCAGCGTCTCAAATTCAAATCCTGGGTGGGGTTGCTTGCGTTTCACTTTGTGCGTATACCTTTGCGAAATACTGTAAAACTCATGTTCGACAAGTTATGTGTAAAAAGTAGTGTAGACTAGGCTCTTTAGTATTGGTCAGGGAATCAGCCAAAGTGAACAAAAACTGTCTCCATCTAGCAATATTCCACTTTAAAACTGACTTTTTGTCAGACCCTCTCCGTGCCAGAAAAGTTAGGTAAATACATTTGTATATAAATTATCAAACACAGACACGCAAATATTGCTGAAAATTATGTGCAAAATGTACCCTTTTAAATGTATGTTACCTAGTTGATATTTTACATACAATTGGTGAACAATAAAACAATATATGGTATAATAATGTTCATATTTTAGTAAATACCAATTCGATATGATATATGTATGTGTATAGAGTTAAATTGTTATTAGACTTGCAAAAAGACCACTGCATTTCTCTCTCCTCTCTTAAATTAAAATTTAGAATTTTATCATTTTCGGAACAAAATCTTAAAAGAAGAAAAAGTCAATGTGAAATTGTTAATGGAAACATAATTTATCCGATAGAAGGATCATTAAATAAGTTTCCAGACTTTTTTCGTATGGACACTTTTATTGATAGTACACACATGAAACTCGAGTCCCCTTGGAAGTAATCTCCTCCGGCTGCAATGCACTTGTTGTACCGTTCCAACAACTTATGAAAGCCCCATGGAGGTCCTCTTGTGTGAGCGTGTCACTGACCTTCGTTACAGCCTCTTTAATCTCCTCAATTGTCTCATAACGACAGCCTTTAAGTTTTTCGTTCAGCTTGGGGAATAACCAAAAGTCACAGAGAACAAGGGCTGGACTATAGAGAGGGTGAGGAGCTGTTTTGATGCCTATCTTGGTCAAATAGTCTGTGACAAGGATGGAGTTGTGGACTGGTGTATTGTCCTGGTGGAAATGCCACTGAATCGATTTGAAGAGTGCTGGCTTTTTCCGACGGAATCCCTTCCTGAACTCCCTTAAAACCTCAACATAGTATACCTTGTTGACTGTCTGTCCAGTGGGAACCCAGTGCATGTAGATCATGCCAGTGCTGTCAAAAAGGGAACCATCAAATGTTTCTGGGTGGATTTGCTCTGTCTGCCCATCTTGGGTCAGGAAGAGCTAGCATGCTTCCACTGGGAACCCTGTCTCTTGGTCTCTAGGTCATAGCAGTAGACCCAGCTTTCATCGCAGGTCACCAGAGCATCAAGAACTGCGGGATCTGAATTGTCTTTCTTTCTGATCTTCTCTGCACACCCTTGGGACAAACTTCGTGCAAATCTTCCACGTCTTCAGTTTCTCGCGAATAATTGTGTGTACATTTCCCACACTGACATCAAACTGTGCACTTATTGTCTCTGTCGACACGACGGTCCTTATCTATGAAATTCTTTATTTGGCCCATCAATTCTGGTTTTCTGACTTCCTTACTCCTCCCACACCTTTCATCATCCCTCACAGACTCCCTGCCTTCTTTGAATCTCTTATGCCACTCAGAAACTGATGCTCAATTCATGCAAGATGCTTTAAAAGCCGTCTGAAGCATTCCATACGTTTCAGTGCCATTTATCCAAGTTTAAAACATAATTTTATTGCATATCATTATTTTAAAGTGTCCTCACTTCCAGATAGCATATTTGATATTCACCAGCTGTGACAATCAGGCTTTAGTAGGGTGTATTCCAATTGCTGCTGTGGCTGTTCATTTGAACCTGAAATCATAAAATTTTGTCGGTCATCCCATAAGATGTATAGCAATAACATACTTCATTTTTAAGAGTCCACGACAATTATAAATACCTGTACAAAATAGTCTGGAAACCTATGGAGGGTTCTTGTACATTTGCCGTGTTATTGGAACGTTCATTTTCACCAACTCATCCTTTAGAGGACAAGGAAAAGTAGAAGCTAAAAAATCCTTCCTACCAGGTGGGAGAGTTGTAATTTACTAATTTTTTTTCCTAGATGTGGCACAAGGCCGTATGAAATGGGTTCACAATGAGACTGTAAACTGGGGCAATTTAAGAAGCCCAATGCACATCTGCAGACGAGTAAGATCCTTTCTCTATCGAGTTCTCGTGAATGACACGAAACAATCCGTTGCTGCTTTTAAAACAATTGTGGAATGGTGAGTACGCTATTCATTGCTATTACTCTTTCTACTCTGACCCAGAGTGTAATACCTATAGGAGTTCCATCTATAGGTCAAATGGAACAGATCAATCATTAATAACGATTCTAATAATTAATCATTTGAAACAACGTTGGCAAGTTATTTATATTGCATAGTGTAACGGCAAAAAGATCCCCGGTTGTGCAACCATTTAAAAGCGTATGGGAAGTGGTGCATTTAAACATTGTTATCACCAAACAGGGAGTTTTATTTTTTTCGCACGTGTGAAGACGGGGCGGTCTGACACTTGATCCCACGTAGAATATTTTCTTGTTCAGTGTCCTTTCTCGGGCATATAGGAACTAGCATATTATGTATGGGTAAATTCAAGGCTAGACTGACCACCGCTGGCAAGGAGCATCCAAATTTCACATTACACACACACACACCAGTCCACTAGCTCTTCCTACCCCTACAGCAATGGAAGATATGGACCTCTAGGTTTAGATATAATAATATTGATTATAGTAGTCGACAACTCCGGTTTCCCGTATAATACTTTTAAAGGACAATTTAGGCGAGAATAACATGAGGCGAAAGAAGCTGAAAAAAAACATGAAATGAGCAGCTTGACATCAAACAACACAATGAACAAACTTCAGCACGTGGGGGACATTAAAATCTAACAATCTTTTTAATATACACGCGGACACACATATTCAACGTGTTAGCTATATTATCAGCAGATAATACATAACTATAAATGACTTTCTTCCTTTTCTTCTTTTTCTTTAGTCTTTCTTTAAATTGAGAGAGAGAGAGAGAGTATATAATTGGCTGTAGGGAGAAAAAGTCTTAATGTTTTTCTTATCTTTTGACGAGTTCCTTCGGAGAGTATTTTCTCTTTTACGGGCTGGTCGACTTTTTATTATATATGGCTCTGGCTTGAAGACATAGGTGCTTCTTCTTGTCCAAGATTATATTTCGCTTCTTCACCCGGAGTCTTAGCATGAGACTCGCGTCCTCTCACGGCGACCACATCTTCAAAAACTGATATTATTTACCCATATTTCCGCTGACGGAAGAAGGGGGCTATTTCTGCTTTGGGATTCTAGCCAATAATTTTGCTTCTAATTTCTTCTCCCCCTGTCAGGCGTTTCGTTAGGACTACTATATGTCCCTATACCCCATTCTTTATACATCCGGTCACAGAGTGCAAACATCTGTTGGTTTCCATTCTTACCTGGATTCGTTACTTCGGCCGAAAGGGATTGACCTAGATTCATATTCCTCTCTTAACGGTCATTCTTTGGCGGCCTGCTAATTCGAACACGGAGGGATAGTAGAAATTCCTTATTTCTCTCTTCTCAGTGGTAGACGACGTGACAATAGTAATACTTGATATATACAGGGGTGAAACAATATAATGGAAACACCTGGAAATTTCGAACAAATTTATTCTGATATTGTTTTCTGATGGAAGCCCTCCTGTGAAATGCAGTTTTGTGCTGTTCCCTTCTAAAAATTTTTGAGAAAACAGGATTAACGAGACAGTCATTAAGCTCTTCGGTAATTTTCAGAGCTATATTCTTGCGATTCTTGCAAATAATCCGCGTAAGAGTGCAAAGGTTCCTGTAAGACTGTTTTCGCTTTCTTTCAGAGTTTTGCTTTAATGAGGATGTTATTCACGAATGCTGTCATTATTTTCGAAACAGTACACCTTGCTACACCAAATAATTCAGCAGTTTTTGTTACTCTAACCCCTACCATACGAACACCAACAATTTGACCTCTTTTAAAATCTGATAGATCTACCATTTTAATGACATTTGATTCATTTCTTCTTACGTTAAAAGCATCAGTTTTATTAAAATAAGGCAAGCAAATTTGATCAAAAGTATAAAAAACATAAAAGTAACAAAAGTTTAATGGTTTTATAAGAGTTGCAAAACAATGATCCTAAGAATCTTGGTGTTTTCATTATTTTTTCCTACCCCGGTAGAATTATTGATGTTAAATAGCAATACTCGAATTCATTTAACTGTGAGTAAACAAATTATTAATATTACATAGCATTAATTACTGTCTGATAGTAATACTTAAATCTCTTCCACTATGCCAAAAAAACAGCTCATCTTAAAATATAGTTACTTAAATCTTTTCGTTTAGAAATTATATAAAACTGGATTTAGCTGGAAATAACCCTCAAGGGTTGATATGACATAAAACAAAATACTTTTAACAAAAAAACAACAAACAAACAAAAAAACAATTCCGTATCACGTGATTGAATTATTGCCAGAATCTGTTAACGACATATGATGTTCGAATTTTAAAAATAGGTTAACAGAACTCAGGAAAAAAGATAAATTTGGAATAAACCGTCTCAAGCAACTATTTCAATTTAATAAAAATGGTCACAATGAAAAATAGATAAACACATTTTTATTTAACAAGATTAACATACATTTCCTCTGTAATCTTTTCAATGTAAAAAAAGAGACCAAAGAGAAAATGAAACCGTAGTAAAAAGAGAGTAAATATAACATGAAGAACATTCATAATTAAGAAGGACACATGTCTTTACTTAAATATTTAAGATTACATAAAGCCACATTTTGTCTGACAGAAACTGTTGTTTTTTTTTAAATATATGAAAATATAAATAATAACTAGATTAGCTTCCTGGACAAAATAATCGAGATTCTCGTAACAGACGAGTCTAACGAGATCGAAAATAATTCGTATTTGATCGATATCGGGTGTAGAATAGAATATTGAATGTTAATAAGTATCTATTTTTGAATATATACACATTGGGTAAATAATTTTATATATATATATATATATATATATATATATATAGTACATCTATGAACCTTGTAATAAGTGTAGCATACATTTACCTATAGTTAACTTATGGAATTGATTTTACAAAGATGAAATTCTTATATTTTTTTATCGATAGAATACCATAAATATCAGAATAAGACTAATTAATTGATAAGATTTTAAAGGACTTGGTGAAGGATTTTTAACTGTCAGGGAGGAATTGAAACACAACTGAGAAATAACCAGGTTGTTACACCGCTAACAACTTCTAAAATCTATGTGTGTGTGTGTTACCATTTTTCATTAACGTACATAAATGTCAAAACTTCTTGTTTATATTATGAACAGTGAATTTTTTGGTTTATTTCACGCCCTATGAACAAGGATTTGGAAATAGTTGATTGTATCCCTAGAAAATTGATAAGTACCCTCAAAAAGTGAGTTATCTTGGGCATAGCATGAAAATGCATCTATAGGTTAATCTGATTCATTGTAATTACTTCTGGTCTAACCCTGACACGGAGTTGTCGTAATTACTTCCGGGTTCACTTTGACACGGAGATGTAGTACTATCTTTCGGCCAAATAGATGATTTTGAAAATGATCAGATAGGAATACTTAATATCATATATCAGTAATTTTTTCCATAAATATGTGTTAACTGAAGCTATAATTATTGACTAAGTATTGTTATTAGTTACTTGAAACCATATAAGTGTCAATTGATTATTTGTATTCGTTAAAATTACTGGCAAAGTCCTCGAGGATTTGTGGCTAACGTAGTGGAATACCTCTCCCAACCTTACTCATGCTTTCCGTTCTCTTTCAGTATTTGGAAAATGCATGAAATCCTTTATTATGAAACTTTCAGTTAAATGGTACCAATTCTTTTCTTTAACAAAGATTGCTTTGGCAATAAGTAGCAGAGTAAAGTTAATCTGCCAATAAACAAAGAAATTGTAATCCGATAGGAATTTTTTTATCATGAAACTGAACAAGTAGTTAGCTCACAAAAATGTCCATGATTCGCTTATATCGAAGCATTTGTTTTGGTTTCTTTGTTTAATGGCATACCAACCCATGTAGGCTATTTAATTCCAAAGCCATATTTCTTAAAGAAGGGTCATGATACTATTTAATCCATAGCTAGGGGTTTAAAGGTTTGATAACCATTCCGATGTCATTAGTTCGAAAGTTAATGTTTTAGTACGAACTCTTTTTTTTTTAGCCAGCAATTTAGCCATTACGCTACAGTGATTCCGTCTCATTTAAGCTTAATATCATTCTAGATAGGTTGAAATGCTCTTAAAATCATTTAATTACTCTATTAACTTTCTTCTTTTCGATTGTTTATATTTTACAGGAGAAAAGTGAATATGTGCATCCTGACTTAGAACAATGTCGCTCTCAAGCAATTCTGTTTAAAATCACCATGGAACAACTTTACAGTAAAGCACACTGATCAAGGATAAATAAACATAGTATGTGTGGGGTTAGTACCTTTAATCAAGAAAAAAATACGTGTCACTGAAAACCCAAAATCATCATTGACTTGATGTGGCTACAGGAAATAACCACGTACAACCTTTGTTCAGCAATTGGCTCAAATCCTTCTTTGGTATTTCCTTTTAAGCGAGTAAAACTTTCATTCATGAATTTCTCATATGCAGGTGGATTGTTTTTAAAATTGTTGGTCGAAATCATACATTGTAGTAAGACAACTGTGATCAGAGACAGAAGTGCCAGTAAAAGACATTTTATTCAATCGTTATTAAATACTTAAAAATGGGGATAGCTTTGTTTTTTGCACACACACACACACACACACACACACACACACACACACACACACACACACACACACACACACACACATTCTCTCTCTCTATCTATCTATATATATATATCTTTCTCTGTTTCTCTCAATCTTTCTCCCTCTTCTTTCTCTTTTTCTCTCTCTCTGTATATATATATGTGTGTGTGTGAGTGTTTTTTATTTTCTTCCAAAAGTAATCAATTACCCTACTCTAGGATGCTACTCAACGAGTTTCTGACGGAGGAAAGTAATTTACGATCCGCGTAAGCATTACTATGGGATGCAGTATGGTGAAGGTGAAGTGACAAACGAATCCAATGTTGGGTCAATGCAGCGGTTCATGAAATGCTCGACGGAAGAACCCCACAGGTCAACAGCTACGATCAAAAAGTTTAGTCAGGTAACTACTTCTACTCCTCTGAGTGATTACCATGACTTCAGTTACTACAGCATGTCCAAGCTGCATCACCTTCTGAACTAGTAAACAAGGGGTGAGTTATATCAATGTTTGAACAAATCAGAAACAGAGGTCAAACCTTAACACAATTCACTTAGATACAAAAGCATTATTAACATAACAACATTCAAAGTTATGACTTGAAACTCAATTATTCAACCACCCAAGTTATAGCACTGCAGTTGAGAACAATTTAGACATTATATGTGTAGAAGACCATAAGTATTACCATAATTAAAAACATTTTAAAATACTATGGTAGATGTATTGGTAGATTATTTGTTTCAACCTCTCCTGGAAAAAAACAAACAAACCCGTCAATGCAGACGTAGAAGAATTAGGAATATTTACAATTCTGTGTAGCATATAAAGAAACAAACCAAAAATTGCGTGAGCTACATTCATGATAACCTATGTAAAAATATCGTCTTTTGCTACAGTTCCACTAATGCCAATGATGAAAAGAATATCATCCATGCCAATAACGGGCTTTATATTCATAAGTGATGTACTCCTATGGACACCCACATATGGCCGAGCAAAGGCAGGACGAATAGCTCGAACATATATACATCAGCTATGTGCGGATACAGGATGTAGCCTTGAAGACCTGCCGGACGCTATGAACGATAGGGAGAAGTGGCGAGAGAGGGTCAGAGATATCCATGCTAGAGGCTGGACATGATGATGATGATGCTGATGATTACCTTTCTCGACATATTCCAAAAAACAGCGTTCTGACCATCGGTAAAGATGGAAATTTTCAAATAGACAAAGACAGAAACAATAAATTGCCCAACTAAAATGGCAAATATCTAGCAGATGTTTCACCCGGGAAGAGTCTTGCATATTAAACATTAAATTACAAAATATGGAAAGAATAATATAGATCTACATCAACCCAAATAATACTGAAGAACAGCTTGACCATATACACATGAACATTGAAGTATGAGTCATACTCCTCTTTTGAAGGAGTATCATCCGATCACAGAATCGTCTAAGCCAAAATTCCCATGAATCTACTCAGAAATAAGTAACAAAAAATTCAAACCACATTCTAGAACTGGTTCTCAGTAAAGAAGTAAATAATATATGGTAAGCGTAAGATAAATGTTTGATACTATCTAAAGGATATCCAAAAGACATTCTCCGAAAGAGGAATGAAAAACACTGTGTTACTCAGAGAAACAACTGTCGAGTTCATAGCAACGTAACCGAAAGCTAAATAGAAAGAAATACAAAAAACAAAATAAAGTAAAAAAAAAAAAAAGCACCCTAACTGAATAAAATAAACCTAAAAAATCTCAACGCGCATGAACGTAAAAATTTCCAATGAGAACTAACCTACCAAAAATACCAAGTAGAACACATTTAAAACAATTCAATAAAATTATAAACATCAAAAAACAGTAAAAGATAGAGAATTACGATTAGCATGAAAAACAGCAAATGACGTGAACGAAAGAAAAACAAATGTAAACGTTGTCAGCCAAGAACAAAGATATCTTGAGTGGACAGCAGAGTTCAATAAAACATATCGGAAACTCCCCTAAAATTAAAGGATAATGTAATCAAAATATTATTAATAGCCAACTAAACATCACACTAAGACCATCTACGACTGGATTATTTCACACATTATTAGAAAAAAGTTAGCGACCATAGTCGAGGGTGACCCGAAGGCTCCCTTTTCGATAGCTACTACACCAAGGTGTAGGGGAGGGCGCTACTCCATTCCCAGGATTGCTCCACTTTACCCTTGAACCGTACCTTATAATGCTGAGTGTTAAGCAAGGTGGTATCAAGTTCCATTTTTAAAGTCTTTGGTATGACTCGACCTGGGATTGAACCCAGGTCTCCCAGGCCATTGGCGAACACTCTAACCGCTGGGCCAATGTCAAAAAAAAAAAATTAAAAAAAAAATCCAAAACACCTCAAATGTAGTCTAACACGTGCTAAAGACGAAAGCCATAAAAGAGTTGACTCCTCCTCTCTCTTTCTTTCTCTCTCTCACTCTCTCTCTCTCTCTCTCTCTCTCTGTCCACCACTAGATGACCATGATATAGGAGTGGAACCTTTAATATAAATACTATTAAAATTAGTAATAATTTAATCCTTCATTTGTTGAAATAGTATGCGTACGTTTGGAAGTGATTCCGTTTCCAGAAGATTTTTCACAGAGGTCAGTAAATTTATTCTACTAAACTATTCATTTAAAAATGCACATTTGATTTAAAATAGTTATGTCTTGAATCTCGGCTGTATTATGTGTTGTTTAAATGAAGAATGAAGACTTGTGCGACTTAATTTTCAGGAAAAACTTTACTTTTGGAAGACGAACTTCTAAATTTGCTAAAGAAAAACCCAAAATTGCCCCCCCCTGAAAAGAAAGGAAAAAGAAAAAAAAATCCAAAACACCTCAAATGTAGTCTAACACGTGCTAAAGACGAAAACCATAAAAGAGTTGACTCCTCCTCTCTCTTTCTTTCTCTCTCTCTCTGTCCACCACTAGATGACCATGTAATATACCCCAAAATTTCTTTGAATTTTAACATCCAGCAGTCCTGGACTTTAACTAAGTTAAAACTTAGGATAAAAAAAGAAAAAAAAAAATTTTTTTTTTTTTTTTTTTTTTTTTTTTAACTACCGCGTACACATGGGAAGCAGCATGATGTACGTGTGAGTCTTGCGGCTTAACGCTCAAGATTGTCAGTTCGATCGGGGAACTACTGCTGCTCATCTATAAGAGTGGCTTCTATAGATGAGAACAAAAACAGCCATCGAAAGATAACCATGACTCGTACTCAAACCAGATCCATAAACCGCATCGCTCTTCGCGCGGGTAAAAAAGGGGCGCGTCCTGCTGAGGTTGGAGCCCTGGCCTCAGTGTTCGAAAAATCAGCTACAGAGCTCAAACTCAAACAAAAACTACTAAAATGCAAACAAACAATACAGATAGCGACATTTAACGTGAGAACCCTAAATAGAATAGGTCAACTATCAGAGCTAACTGCATCAGCCGTAGAACATAAGATAGATATAATTTGCATACAAGAGCACCGATACACGCACACCGAAGATATCAAGTATCACGAAACTGGTAATGGATGGATGCTGGTGACTGTATCGGCATGGAAAAACTCTGTCAATGCATCGGTAGGAGGGGTGCTACAGCCCTACCAATGTTAGCGAAGAAAACGAAATAGCCACCTTCTACGAAGATCTATCCTCCCTAGTACGTAGCATTCCGAAACACAACCTGCTAGTCATTGGCGGAGATATGAATGCACAAATCGGGAAAAACAGACACAACAAATACAGCCTACACTGCGCGTCTAACAGGAATGGACAGCATTTAATAGATTTCATGATAGAAAATAGATTAACATGCCTCAATACAAACTTTCAAAAAAGGCGCTATGGACCTACAGATACGCGAATAAGAGTAAAGCACAGATAGACTACGTCCTTATAAACAGGAAATGGAAAAACAGTGCGATGAATTGCGAGGCATACTCCTCTTTCGATTGTGTGTCCTCCGATCATCGAATAGTTACGGCCAAAGTACGACTAAGCCTAAGAAAAAACGCCACACGTAAAGCGACGACCAAGCACTATGACTGGGCCCTACTCAACAACAGAGATATTAGAGATAAATATGCATTAGAATTAAGAAACAGATTCGAAGCACTACAAGAGAAGGCAGAAATAGGCACCCCAAATGACGAATATGAAAATTTTGTAGAAGCACACCTGGAGGCGGCAGAAAAGTGTATTCCAACAAAGCCTAGAACTAAATATAGAGTCCCTTGGGAAACGCTAGCGGCTAGAGAAAAACGTGCACTTGTGAAGACTGCCTCCAAAAGCAATCGAAAGAACCCAACAAACACAAATGCACGAAAACTAGAAAAGGCACAACATCAATTAACAGGAATATACCTAAAAGAACAGGCAGAATACGTACAAAATCAGAAAGATAAGATTAGAGACTCGGTGGAAGATAGGCAATCCAGGATAGCCTGGCAAACAATAAACGAAGTAAGTGGATGGAAGAGCACAGCCAAAGCAAAATTGAAAGCTGCAAGCCAACAAGAAAGAGTAAAACTGTGGGAACAGCATTTCAAAAATCTACTAGGAAACCCACCGGAAATAACGGATGAACCGATCACCAGAATTATTAGTAAGCAATTAGACGTAAAACTAGGTCCTTTCACCAAAGAAGAACTAGACTCGGTTCTCAGAAGAATTAAAAATAGGAAAGTGGCGGGGCTAGACGAGATCCCCCCAGAAGTGTGGAAGACGAGACAATTCGACGATATACTGCTCCGGCAATGCAACGCAGTCTATAGTCAAAAGAGGATAGAACGATGGACGAAGGGATGCATCCTTCCATTCCCTAAAAAAGGCGACCTCGGACTAGCCAAGAACTACCGAGGGATAACACTTACATCCATAGCAGCCAAAATCTACAATGCCCTACTACGAAACCGCATAGAACCCAAAATAGACAACATCCTTAGGAAAAACCAAAATGGCTTCCGGGGAAATAGATCCACAACCTCACAAATACTGACCATCCGTAGAATCCTGGAAGGCGTTCGGGCAAAAAACTTACAGGCGACATTACTATTTGTCGACTTTACCAAGGCATTCGATTCCATACACAGAGAGAAGATGGAGCAAATCCTACTAGCATACGGCCTACCAAAAGAAACCGTAGCAGCGATAATGATTCTCTACAGAAACACCAAAGTGAAAGTACGTTCACCAGATGGAGACACGGAATACTTTGACATAGTTGCAGGAGTACTACAAGGAGACACACTAGCCCCGTACCTCTTTATCATCTGTCTAGACTATGTGCTTAGGACTTTGATCGACAAAATCAGAGAAAATGGCTTCCAGCTGACTAAGAGAAGAAGCAAAGGTACCCCGCAAAAACAATCACGGACGCCGACTACGCTGATGACTTGGCGTTACTAGCGAATACGCCTAATCAAGCAGAGACACTACTGCATAGTCTGGAACGAGCCGCAGCTGGCATTGGCCTCCATGTCAATGCAAACAAAACCGAATATATGTGTTACAACCAAACGGGCAACATTGCCACACTAGACGGAGCCTCTCTGAAACTAGTCGACAAATTCACCTACCTAGGAAGTAGCGTCTCATCAACCGAGAAAGACATCGACACACGACTGACGAAGGCATGGACAGCTATCGATAGGCTCTCGATCATATGGAAGTCGGACCTAACTGATAAAATGAAACGCAGTTTCTTCCAGGCAGCGGTTGTGTCGATACTGCTATA
Organism: Sepioteuthis lessoniana; assembly: GCA_963585895.1. Taxonomy (NCBI): domain Eukaryota; kingdom Metazoa; phylum Mollusca; class Cephalopoda; order Myopsida; family Loliginidae; genus Sepioteuthis; species Sepioteuthis lessoniana. The sequence continues at coordinate 26,167,801 of OY757904.1, forward strand.
TGGATGCACTACATGGACGCTTACGAAGCGGCTGGAGAGGAGGCTGGACGGAAATTATACAAGAATGTTGAGAGCAGTATTAAACAAGTCCTGGCGACAACACCCCGCGAGACTCCAACTATACGGACACATGCCCCCCATCACAAAAACTATACAAGTTCGACGAACCAGACACGCAGGACACTGCTGGAGAAGCAAGGACGAGCTCATAAGCGATGTACTCCTGTGGACCCCCACACATGGACGTGCAAGAGTGGGACGACCAGCACGAACTTACATACAGCAGCTATGTGAGGACACGGGATGTAACCCTGAAGACCTGCCGGAGGCGATGAATGATAGGGAGAAATGGCGAGAGACGGTCAGGGATATCCGCGCAGGCGGCGCGACATGATGATGATGATGATTAGAAAAAAATAAACAGAAACTCTTATGTCTCGGTGAAATACCAAAAGAGATATGGAAGAATAAAAAATTGTACAATATACTAATTCGACTCTGAAACGTTACATATAAACAAAATAAAATAGAGGAGTGAACGAAAGGCTGCGTTTTCCCTTTCCCCAAGAAAAGCTTCCTCAGAATCAGTTAGAATTATAGATTCATAAACTTTATTGCTATTGCTACTAAGATTTATAATGTTCTGCGTCTCACTCATATCCAATCTAAAATCGAGTAAGTTCTTAGGAAAAATCTGAATGGCTTTCAGAAAAAAAGTTCCACAACCTCACAGATTATGAGGATCTATCAAATCATCGAAGGACAATTGGCAAAAAATCATGAGACAACACTTTTGTCGATAGAGTGTTCAAAAGCATTTGATTCCATTTACAGAAGAAAGATGGGGGTAATGCTTCTTGCATATGCTTTCACCAAAGAAAATGTTAGAGCTAAAATGCTTTACAAAAACACATAAGCAAGGGTTTGCTAATCTGAGAGACAAAACAACTTTTTCGACTTTGTCGCTGGATTTTTGCAAGAAAATACACTAACACCATATTTTTATACTATACCTTGAATACCTACTCCAAACGTCAATAAATTTTGTAAAATAAAATTGTTTCACATTTAGAAAGACATTAAGGAGATATTCCTCAGAAACGGTGACAGTCAGTGAACATGACTTCAAGTAGCCATCTCCACTTTAAGAGACAAGCCCCCGCAATTAATTAACCAGCTCATAACCTATGGCAGTAAACACTACTGAAATCTATGTCCAAACACACGAATAAAAAACTGCAATCAACAAGCAATCAGTCATATGTAAATCTTATCTATCCCATGAAATAAAATTGTGACTATGTCCATACTACTATATAGATGCACCACATGGACAAAAACAAAACACAATAACAAAAGCTAGATTAGAACTACAAAGAAAAGGTATGTAGTGTTTTGAACAAAACCAAAAGGTATCGCCTAACGATACAGACACTGTACGCCTATTTACTTCCTAACTAACATATTATCCAAGTAAAACAAAGAAGATATATGTGCCACTGTTGGAGTAGTGAAGTATAAACACATGCATGATGTTCTCTTATGGACTCTTTCAGACGGACACACCAGCTTTTGTTGACTTGCAAAAACTTACATCACCTCTGTGCAAACTCTTCAGGACCTATCAGGAATGATATATGGAATGATGGTAGGCGAGAGAGAGAGAGAGAGAGAGGAATCTCCGTTCTTGCAGTACAACTTAACGCTGATTAAATATAGTTTCTTATATCTATAAATAAAGACGACATAATATCGGTTGATAAGCATCTGTAAATCTATGACTGACAAACGAAGACACAGAGGCAACGGTACATGACTTCTAGCTTTTCACCCATATGATTATCACATTGAAAACCTTTATATATATATATATATATATATATATATATATATATATATATATATATATATATATATATATAATACCTCGTACATTTTTATATGCATTAAATTACGTTTTATACGACACGCACTGTCAGTAGAGGATGACTTAATTTTAGTCAACATTCATAAAAGTTATTCAATGTATATTCTCTCAACCGCTGGTGTTATCCAGTAAGGCAAAATGTAAAAAAAGATCGAAAGCTTCTAAATAATGCTTTTTAATTGCCGAGCAAATGTATGTCGACTGAGGCTGAATGGTATTATACTAAGTCTAACGTTAAGTTTGGCGGGTTTCACTTGAAGCGTCCTACGTGTCTAGCCACAATGAAGAGTTGTGATACAATTAAATAGTCCATTTGTGGATGACAATATATATATATATATATATATATATATATATATATATATATATATATATATATATGTGTGTGTGTATACTTGTGCTTAGGCTACGAATATATCTCTGAGACACGGCATATTTGCTAGCCAATGATTCTTTGCAACTCATCGTAGTATTATTACAAATCCGATTTCTTTTTCAAATGCGTATAATATTTCTACCACCTACATTAAAATTAATGATATCTTCATTGTTTGTTCACAAACGTTTAATGATTTTTTGATTATGTTTAAACAAAATAAAAAGTAATTTCAGAAAAGCAAGATTGAATTACGCTATATAACTGATTCCTCTTCTCAATTACTTTTCCTCGAAAAATGGAGGGAGAAGAGCTAATCAAAGATAAGAAATAAACTTTATCATGCAGAGTTTCGGTAACTGAGTTTACCTTTTCAGGAATGCACACTTCATTCTTTCGCTTTGAGGCAGTCTACATTTTATTGTCTGAGATTTCTAATTTTGGCTTTTCGAAACATTATCTGATAAACTGATTGCATTTTAAACAAAAGTATGCTTATTCAGACTGGTAACGTTCTTCATTATCTCTACCAATCGCTGTTCAAACTGAGAAGCAAATAATTTAAAGCCTACTATTATTATTACTATGAGTCTAATTTGGTGACGTCAATGAGTTGACTAATAGGATTATTCCGTGACGCTTCTTTTTAAATTCTGTCGATTGGTTAATGTTTCATGTAGTTGCGTGATCAAATGAGTGATCTATAAAAACAAAAGAACTGGACACTTTGTTTAGAAAATGTAAAACAGCAGAGAAAAATTAAAAAGAAAATGATTAAATGTGAGATATCAAAAGAAATAAGATATAATCGGAAATGGATATGATCCTTTAACAATTTTAAATTGCTTTATTTCTTTTATGTCTACTTAGTGTACTAAATTAATTTTATTCTTTATTTCTTTCTTTTTGGTAATATCATGTCAAACTTTGTTGGTTGTTTAATTGTTAAATACCAAAGCCATCCTTGTAGAATGAGAGTTGTGGTATTTTCAAAAATCATAGAATGTGTATTTGGATCATGTTTCAACCCATGAAAAGTTGCATTTGTGGCATTTCCGGCATCTCTAATACAGCCACAGTTTTGAGGAGCCATAGAATATCTCAAATACCAAAGGCACAACAATTTTTCTTGTTAACAACTTCTTTGAGATTCAAATTATAATGACACTGTTGTCTAGCCAAAATGAAATTCAATGAACGAAAGAAACAATTCTTTATCAAAATTAACTCTCATTTTACTCTTAGAATGCTCCACAGTTGTTATTAGTTGAGAGATAGATGGAGAAACATATACTCAGAGAGGGGACTTTTTCTTGTCCCATGTCTTCTTCCGGTGCCAGGGGGTGCCAACGCTTACACCCCTTGCAAGATGTCGTCAGAGACGCTTCTGATCGGCTGTGTGTCCCAGGCTCGATTCTCGTTTCTCTGTACTCTGTCTAAATCTGACCGCGTAGTTATCACGTAGTCTCCTTCCGGTTACACACCAGTTGTACCCGACCGCCCTAACACGCTGTCAAGCCCCTGTTTACTAATTACAACGTGACAGCTTGTCAAAGCACACAGGGTGATTAGGATCGAACCGTAAATCCATATGATGTGTTATATAACAATACTAGAACTAATTATGTGTCTTCGGTTATTTTCATATAACTTAGAAGAAAGCAGGTTAACAAATAACAGTTATGGAAACGTTTTCTCAACCTATATTTTTAACCGTTCTTAGGACAGTCAGGACCCTTTCTCTGACATTACTATATTCCAATTTTAACAAAATGTACCAAGTAAGCCTTTTCAGTTTTAGTCCCCTTTCACATGAAAGAATATTTATATTTTTCTTTGTTAAGAAACCCATTCACGTAGTTTTTCTTTTACTAGGACTGGTTTATTCTAAAAGTAAAATGTTCTTATTTTTCTCTGTTTCTACCATTTTTTCTTACGTTGTGTTCATTGTTAATATATCGCGTATATATTCAGGTAAGTTTGCGACCATAGTCAAAGGCAATTGCTGCTACACCGAGGTGTAGGGAGGACACTAAGTCTTTTCCCCGGATTATTCCAATTTACCCTTTATACGTACCCCATAACACTTAAAGTAAAGCAGGGAGGCATCAAGTACCATTTTTAAGTCTTTGGTGTGATTCAACCAGGGATTGGACCCCGGTCTTCCAGGGCCATCGGTAAACACAATACTTATTCGGCTAATGGGCTGATATATTAATGTTAATTTTGAGTGAGGACTCAACAAAATATTTTCCCTATCTCAAAGTATTTCAATAATATGCTTATTTCATATGCATTTTGTAAAAATCGATGTTAATTTATTTTTCTTTTAATTTATTGGACCTTGGTTTTTCTCATCATCATTAAATTATTATAAGATATTCGATCGCTGATTAGATATGTATCAGATAATTCGATATCAATTAATTTCAGGTAACGTATATGCCAGAAAATATATATTATTACTTTTAATCGTGAATTTAGCTCTTTTAGAGAAATATTGAAGACTCCTGCAAAAAATAAAGAAAAACAAAAAAGTAGAAAATAAAAATAAAAATCAAAATAGAAATAAAAAAAAGTAAACAAAAAAAAGAAGGTTAAAATTTTGGCAGATTATTTATTCATTAATTGATATTAATGTCATGTCATATGGTCTGCAGCCAACTTATGTCCAGAGGTTATGGAATTGCATATATTAAATATATTTATATATATATATATATATATGTCAACTTTTTTGTGCTTTAGCATAAAATATATTTTCACAAGCTTATATCATATCAAATATGCCAATAAATACAAATAATTTACAAAAATAACTATTTGACCAACCAATGGAACACTATCAGATAATATAAGCCCTAGTCATATGGAATCCGCAAGTAAATTCTATGAATGTGTTCTCCACACTTCCTGGACCTTCAGAATTAGATTCTCACCAACAGATCTAATGAAGTTTCATAACAAGTACATGCCTTTTTGCAGTTTTTACCTCTCTGTGGCTGATGGAGTTAGCATTTAATTAGAGTCGAATTAATATAATGAAGTATGTTTCTCGTCACTGGCTGTATCTTTCTGTAACTAGATAAGTGATCCTTTCGAAGTAAGTGTATCTGAATCACAGAAATTAAATGTTGCCAAAGAGCACGAGAGAAGCGAAATATCCGAAACGAATGAAATTATTCTTCTATACAAAGAAAAAAAAAATGAAGCAATTATTCCTTTCTCGATATCCTATCTGTGAGAGGCTGGATTTCCAGCTATTAATTCGGAGAAACACAAGAGAATGTTATGGCTCCAAACGCTGTTTGAAGAAGGCTTGAGGGTATGACTGTCAATCATTTCATTTCAGACATGAGATATCACCTTGGAGAACCACACTCAGGTTTCTTAATGATATTTTCATGTCATAAGAAATATCTTATATTATTTTATGTTTCTTCTATAATACAATCTATACCAGCATATGAACATTTTACATAGTTTTTGCTTGTTTGCTTTGTCTTGCTTTTATTTAAAAATTTTAACTTGTTTCAAATTTCACATTTTTTTTTCCTGGCAAGATCCAAATATTTTCTATCTTTAGTTTGTTCCTTATCATAATTATTATTCTACTTCTGGCAAGTTCTTCACACCTGCATTAGCTGATGGCCTTTTACGGGAGTCTGAGTCTCCAAGACTCTTCTCAGTATTCTGTTTGATCAGCGTTCGCTTATGGCCTTTTACGAGAGTCTGAGTCTCCAAGACTCTTCTCAGTATTCTGTCTGATCAGCGTTAGCTGATGGCCTTTTACGAGATTCTGAGTCTCCAAGACTCTTCTCAGTATTCTGTCTGATCAGCGTTAGCTGATGGCCTTTTACGAGATTCTGAGTCTCCAAGACTCTTCTCAGTATTCTGTCGGATCAGCGTTAGCTGATGGCCTTTTACGAGAGTCTGAGTCTCCAAGACTCTTCTTAGTATTCTGTCTAATCAGCGTTAGCTGATGGCCTTTTACGAAAGTCTGAGTCTCCAAGACTCTTCTCAGTATTCTGTCTGATCAGCGTTAGCTGATGGCCTTTTACGGGAGTTTGAGTCTCCAAGATTCTTCTCAGTATTCTGTCTGACCTCAACAATATGGTAGTCTGAATGGTCTCGATTTTTCATCTGTTTTCCAATTCCTCCAGTATGTTATTCATTTATTTATTTGTAAACAACCAAATTAAAAGAAAATAATGAAAAAAAAAAAAAATGAAAACAAAATAAGAAAAAAACAAAAACAAAAATTATCTTTATTTATTTATTCAATTATTTATTTAAAAGCAATTTAAACAACCCAATCAAATTAAAATCATATTTACAAAATGAGGAAAGCAAAAAATAAAAATCAATTCTAATTATTTATTCATTTATTTATTTGTAAACAAGCCAATGGAAAAATAATCTAAAAAACTCAAAACAATTTTTATTTAATTCATTTATATATTTGTAAGTTTTAAAATTGGTGACATTAATCTATTGTGATCAGAAGGCTCCCTTTTCCATAGCTACTACACCATTTTTCAACCATTCTAAGAACACTAATTATAATTTATTCTACCGAAACATCACCTTCCACAGTTTTTAGTTCATCGTTAAAATCCAAGTATGTGTTAAAGTTTTCGTTTTTCGTCTTTATTTTTTTTCACATTGTGCTCAACGGAAATGGCAAAATCCACTGAATATCATGTAAATTCTAGTTGTTTAGTGTAACTTTCTCGGGTTTCCTGATCAGAAATCAGTTGTCCGTTTGTATCTAAAAATCACAGAGAATGTTATGCGTCTCATTTTCTGGTACGGATTCTGGCTTGTACATATACTCTTTGGTAGTGAGGTCAAATTTTAATTTCTTGCTCAATTCTCAGTGGATTTCCTTCCTCACCAAATAATTCCTTGTTTTGCACCGATTTTGTGCCTTTTGGTGCATTCGTTTACAATGCGTTTAATCGTTTCATCCCTTTCTCTGTATAGCATACATTTCCTTTTCGGTTGCTTATTAACGATTTTCGCTTCAATATAATCGGTCCTTATGGGGTTGTTTTTATTACTAAGTGAAAGATTCAGTTTCATCCTTTTGTATTCAAAATATCATACAATCCTTCTCTAGGATTTTACTTAATTTGTTTGAGTAAAGGTAGTAATAATTATGCATTCTATATATTTATATTTTTGCTGCCTTTCTTAGTGATATTTTGATGTCATATTTATCATATTTACCCAACCCCTCCGCTTGGGCAGGATATGACACAAGTTCAATTTTTAAGCGGAGTTTAACAGGTTTGAATTCATAGTTTTCCTTCTCTTAGACTAGTTACCTCACCAAGGCTGAAGAACCTAATCTGCCCTACTATTTACCCATAGCTGGAGGGAGAATAATTGGATTCATACCTTTCTTAAGGGTATTAGGGCTAGGTGAAATGCAATCATTCTCGTCCAGGATTTGAACTCGTATCGTCATGGACGTTTTAAAGTTATATGCAAAAATGATGACGATCTAGATAGTATACAAAGCAGTGTAAAAAAATTAGTGACAACTTTGAAACGTAATTCTATAAAGAAAAATATAAGAAAATTACATTTAAAATTAGCTCAGTCGTAAAGTCTTAAAACATATATAAACACGGAAATTACAGACTTGGAACTTTTTAAAATTTATCAATATCTACATTCCAGTTTTGATGAGTGATTCCGTAAAGAGCAATTGTTATATCTAATATAGGCTGAAACCACCTGATATCTTGTTGATGTGGTTATGAGTAACTTTTTGATTATACCAAGAATTCCCACTCTTAATGACTGGCTGGTAGGTTTAAGGTGACACATTTTCTCAATTTATATTTCTAGGAATTTGTATTGAATTATTTCATTTTATTTTTGGATGATATGTAATAATCTGTTGACACAGACATATCAATTAGAGCACGTCATTCTTTCATAAACCTTAATCACTATATTTGATCAATTATTTTTTATTTTTCTCTCAGTTTGGATAGCAAAGACCGAGACAATTAGAGTTTTTCTTTTTTTGTTGTTGTTGGTTCTGTTTGATATTTATCTCACCTTTTACAATCGAATATCCCTTTGTATTTACGTACTTTACAATGTCTTCTTTATATAATATTGGTGTAAGAATTGAGCAACCAGAAACTAAGCGGTTAATTTATTCAGTGTTTCTTGATCACGTGTTTATATATGTTTTTAGACTTTACGAATGAGCTAATTTTAAATGTAATTTTCTTATATTTTTCTTTATAGAATTGCGTTTCAAAGTTGTCACTAATTTTTTTACACTGCTTTGTAGACCATCTAGATCGTCATCAGCTTTGCATATAACTTTAAATCGTCCATATTGAATTGATAGTTTACTTTAGGTCAAAATTTTATATCACTAGGCTCTTTTTTATATTCTTTGTAGAGAGGTATGGCAAGTATATGAAAAATGGTGAAAAAGTGAGTATTTTAATGAGATTATGTTTATATGAAAAATATTAATGTCATCGTGTCTTTTTCAAGGATTAATATGAGGTTAGTATACCACCTCTCCATAATTTATTTTAGGAAAGTTATATCACTGGGGATATCTTTAAAATGTTCAGAAATTTTCAAATCCATTCGTGGGATGCGCTATCAAAAGTTTTGTAGCCAATATAAGCTATAAATAGATTTTTCAGTTTGGATCGACATTTCTCTATGATCATCTTTTTCATGAAAAGCTGATCTTTGCAGCTATTCTATTCTTTTTTTAATCCCTTTTGTTCTAAAGGAAATATATCCTTACATTCTATCAATTCGACTATTCTCTCTTTCAGAATCGATGTTATCATCTTATATGTTGCCGAAAGACATGTTGCTAGTCGGGATTTTTTTTTCACCCATTTGTTGTGTCTTTTGGTTTTGTAGTAGGTATGTTACTCTTTCTGCAAGTCAAACGGATTCTTTTTCAGGTTCTTTCATGATTTCTTAAATAAATATCGATATTACTTAATGTATGATGGATAGATGGAGTAGCCAAAAGTTTATTTCGTCTATTCCAGGTGACTAGGATTTATATGTACGTTGAAATATATTTATTATCTCTTCCATTTTAATATCTTCTTACATTTGTCATTCATTATTCTATAAGTGCCTTTTATATGTTCAAACTTCATTGCTTTATTTATCATTAAAAATTACTTCGTATTTTACTCCAAAATTATTTTAATCTTTCAATCGTTGGTGTTTCCTTCAAATTTATTGTAACGTCTTCTTTTTTTCTATAGATGTATATGGGGTCTTCTTGAAATATCTTTTTGCGTTTAAAGAATTCATTCGTTTTTTTTTTATATTTTCCGATACGCTAGGTCTTAAAATGGATTTTTTGCTTCAGCTTCCTTTGCAGTATCGGGCTCTAATCAACTGATGTCATTTTGTATTTTCTTTTAATTGTTTTTGCTCTCCTTGTTTTCACTTTGACACCTTTTCTTATTTAATCAAGTATCTTTTTCTACACAATTTCTTTTTGTACCTTTATTTTAATTTGGGTTGTCTTAAGCTATTTCATTTTGTGTTAGGTTGACTGGGCTTATTTCCGAAGCAGTTGAATATATTATTTCGTGTCAAAGCGTAAAATTTGGCCTGAAAACTTGTAAAAATCTTCGATGGCATAGTTTTCAACCTTTTTCTGCATTAACTGATTTTTGTCATTTAAAAAAAAGAAAGCTGCAATCCACCTAGACGAAAAGTTTTCTGTTTTTGATAATTATCAATCGGTTTTATCTTCTGATCAGGCTTTGGTTATCCGTTTGTATCCCCACCTCCAAAAATTCTTGGCGTCTCAGTCAGGGACAAATTTTGTTTTTTATGTATTTACCAACCACTCTACACGGATAAGATGTGACACAAGGTCAACTTTTAAGCTGATTTTAACTGATTTCAATTCAGAGTTTTCCTTCTCCTAGAAAGGTTGCCGCACCACGACTGAAGAATCGAATCTACCCTACTATTTACCCTAGCTGTTTTGTGAAAATACGATTTCATTGTGTGGTCGAATATCAGTTACTTGCACAACTCCCAGTCGATCACATTACCTGCCCAGTCATGTCTACTTTTGTATTCCATTTGAACTAGTTTACTACATCCACTTATGAGATTTATGAGTTAAGTTTACTCTCCCTTTTCGTTTGCGCTTTACCTATTTTCACTTTTAGATAATTGATCCTACTGACGTAATCTCTTGTTGCCTTTTGGAGAGATTCAGTGTCTTTCTTTAAGTTTCCTTTCGAGTAGCCATGTTTAGCAATCGTAGTGTGCGATTTCGTAAGTTTGCCGCTTAGAACATTAATACAGTTGTTTTTCATCTTATTTCTGTTTCTATATTTAGATACGATTGTCTTCTTGTTGTCAGTGCTACAACTAGCCGTTGTAAATTATCATTCTTTTTTTTTAATATAGTCTTCGTGTCCTCATATTAATGCATCCACTTTATCTTCGATGCTAGTGAGTCTTTTTTTCCTCTTTTTCTTGGCATATATAGTTTGTCTATATCACTGTGACACTATGGGTGGGAACCATTTCTGTGTGTGGGGGTACCATTCAGAGAATTCCTCTCTCTGTTTTGGTCGGAAACTCACACAAAGGCCATGAAGAAGGAGGGAAGGAAGGTACCAGAAGACAGTCTGCATGAGAAGTCAGTCAAGAGAAGGGCGCAGTCAGCAGAAGGGAGCAGCAGAGACAAGTCGGCATGAGAGGTAGGTTAAGAGAAGGACACAGTCATCTGAAGGGAGAGCAGAGAAGACAGTCGACAGAGAGGAAACAAGGGCAGAGAGGATTAGTCAGCATTGCTAACGGCTTTGTGAGAGTTTTCACTCGAGTACACGCTCGCGTTAGCTCACAGAATGCTCAAAAAGTGTCACAGCTTCCTCACTCTTGCGCTTGGAGCTGACCCATGTCCGTGTTTGTTCGTTTAGTCTTTTGTTCCACCCTCTATGTTGTGCTGTACGTATGTATCTGTAAAGAAATATGGAATACTCATGGCCAGAAATGTGAAAAACACTAGATGATTCACTGTCAATGAGTGGTTTAAGGAAGCTAGGAGGTTCGGCCGGCGGGTATTGGCACATCACCTCTCGTGTGTAAATCCGTATGTGTCATCGTCAGTTCGGGTTCATTATTCTGAGTTCCTCCCTTGACTATTTTAAGGATAGTCTTGAATAGCTTACAACAGGTACTACCAAAGGTTTTATCGCTTTGATGAGTTTTCTGCGGTAAAGTTTGGTTTAAAAAAGCTTTCTATTTTGTCTCTAGTAATGTTTGTTTGTTTTTTCTTTCATCTTAACTTGATGGATGGCGTCCGATTCGATATTCCCAATTACTTACAATATGGTTCTGAATATACCATTTGTTCAAATGTTCAATTAGAAACTTCTTGCATATTTCTCAGTGAATCACATCATCCACCCAATAATGTATTGTTTTACAGCTTTTTGCGTTAATCAACTGCATTCGCATATTATGTGATTAATCGTTTCATCCCTATCATCTCATAATCTAAATCCACTATATTTTTTTCGTCTTGTGTTTTCATGGTTTGACATAATTAGTCCTTATTGTCTTGTTTTGTGCTGATATAATCAAAGATTCAGTTTCTCTTTGTAGGTTTTCCTTTTTTAGCCATGTCTAAGTTTTGCCTTGTGAGAATTTGCTTGTGTGTCACTTGAAATGCTCATAGGGTGGTTTTTCTTTCTATTTTTTGTTTTCTGTTTATTTTTGTTCCTTTGAAGTTTATGTTACCTGTAACGTTTCTGGTCGCTGTAATCAGTGTTCCTCTACGTTTTTTTAGGTAGTCTTCTAGTCGTTGTATCGATGCATCGACCAATTTTGAATGCTGTCAAGTTTTCCTTTTCTTTCCTTTGCTGACATATACACCTTGTTTTCGTCATCTCTGGCATGTTAGACATTATGCATTCTCATGAGTTTTCTTGTTTTCGAGTCTATTTGTTGAAATAATTATCTGGTCCACTCTAAGAATGGTCCCGAGTATCTTACGAATAGGACAGCTCAGGCATTTATCCCTATGATGAGATTTCTGCTATGTAGTTTATTTTTCAGTAGTTTTCTGAGATTCTTTTTTCGTTCATCTTTCCTTGTTTGCTTGTATCCACTTTCAATATTTCAAAGTATTTGTATGTTTCCTTTTCTCTGAGTTAGTAGTTCTCTGCCTTCCGTCATATGTTATTTTCCGATTTTTATTATTAGCACGACATATTTTATACCAAATTCCGTTCCTATATCTTGACAGTATATCCTCATCCTCTGTATTTGGGTTTCGAATTCTTCTTTTTATTTTTGGCAAATAGTTTGATGACGTCAATGTACGTTTAGTGGTTGTTTTTTGTTTTGTTTTTGTTTTTTTACAAAATCTGTATCTTCCGGAGAATTTCCTAAGTATGTCACTGAGATGCATTATCTTCCTGCAATCAGTTCCCCTTTCTCATTTTCTATCGTATTCGCAATAAACCTTATTTCTTCACCGGCTATTTTTAATATTTAGAGACATTATAATATCCATCGTTGCGGGACTATACGATATGCGTTTTATAGTCAACAACGCCATTCTGCCAAGGATTAAATTGAATTTTTCAAACCAGTATCCATGTATGCCATTATGACCTGTCATTTTCCAATTAGGTATTTTTAAATATTGCTCTATGGAAATCAATGTGTACTTTCACCTTTGGTCCTTTGTCGAGTCATTATAACTATTTTGATATGTTACTTATGCATTCAGCTTTTCTATTATCATCTCTTCGTTCCGATATTTTGATCCAAAATTATTTTGTTTCCTTGTCTTCGGTTGTGGTTATGTCTTCGTGATTCTTCCCCTACTTGCTTGTAGAAAAATGTTCCTTGTTTTGGAATGTCCTATTTTTTATCGATTTATCCAGTCCCGATATCTTTTTATTTTTCCTTCTTTCGCCAATATCTTCTGATTTATTTCCATGAGTTGTATTGTTTGTTTTACTTGTAGTGTTATTTTTTTCTTTTCGGCCCCACATGCCCCAGTGTTATTCCTTTCTCTTAAAATTTTTTTAATGTTGTCGTTGATTACTTAGCTGCTTTTACAGTCTAATTTCCCATTCAGGTTTTTTAGTTCCTGTACGTGTTTTTTTTTTTTTTTTTTTTTTGTGTACACACACTAATTTCACTTCTGCATAGTTTAGTTTGTTTAACTCCGTAATGTGTTTCATTGAAATATTTGTAAGTAATATGTTTATTTATTCACTTTCTACCTTGACTGATTTCCATTCTTGATTTCTTAGCGGTGGTAATCTCTCTTTGTTTTCAGACATAACTCCCTCTCGAATCTCTATATTGACTTTTTCTTCTTGTGTTAATTTTTGCCCAGTGTTTGAGGTGTCTTGATTGTTAAAGTTTTGGGATTCAATTCGGTCAGACTGTTCTTGTTTTTCTGTCTTTGGTGTGTCGATTATTGTATTAGGGTCTTGTTGCCTTGGTTCTCTATTTTTGTCGTCGTTTTTCTAATATTTCAACGTTAGAAAACTAACATTTATTTATTAAATTCCTTACTTTGTCAACAAGTCTTTGACTTATTATCTGAAATCTAGCATGTTTTTTTTCACAATTTCAATCATTATTTTCCTACCCTCTTTTTAATGGTTGTTCTTAAAACAACTGTGAAGTGCAAGTTTGTTATCTTCCCAAGTCAATTTTCTTTTTTGTTGCCTCTGATTTTTATGGTTACTTCGGTCTTCGTTAGTGTACCTGAAAAAAGAACTGCCAACATTCACAGGATGACGATCATATCCCCCATGTTCACAATTAGGGGCGAACCTGCCAATCATGAGACCCAGACCTGTTGTCTCTGTCCCACGTTTAATAAATTTAAAAGATAAATTTAGAAGAGTCAAGCTAAAATAGACAAAAAAAATGAATTCAATAGGACCGATGGTCTAAAAAATATTTTTACATTTTCCTAGAAATATACTACAGTCACTGCAGCATAGTTAAACAAAAATAAATAAGGGTAATTAAAAAATATGTATATTTTCAATATTTCTCCTACACCCTAATTACTGACTTCTAGAGTAACATTGAAACCTTTGAGATGGGATGCAACAGTAAGATCTTGAAAATTTATTACAAAGGCCACATCACAAATAAGTCTACCAGAAAAAGAATAACTGCAGTGTATAGGTCTGAGGACAGTCTGCTTAAAATAACGAAGGGAACAAAAAATGAGGTGGGATTGAGATGTGACGAGATCATTCTGCAAGGGAGAGTGACGTGTGGAAGATGAACAGGTAGACACAAGAAGTGGGAAGTTAAAATCCAAGAACAGACATGTCTGTCTCTCGGGGAATCGTAGATTTCAGCTCGTGGCTGAAATAGAGAGTGAGTGATTGTCTGATTGTCCCCTATGGTGCATCTACTACACAACCTGTGGAGATGATAATGATGAATGGTTTTGTTGATGGCGCCAAATGCCCAATTAATTCAATTAATTCCAATTTTTATTCATATCTGTATGGAACTCCTATCTTGATAATGAGGATTTGAAATCGGGGATTTTATTTGAATTAAAATAATGGCATGTGGTAATTGTTGAAAATATAGAACTATTTCAGTCCCAAGGTTAGCAAATCATATCTTAAGTAATCCATTATTTGATAAATTCAGACATAAGCAAAAGAAGCAATATCTCATTGTATCTCTGAATAGACATCTTTATAGGAAATGCATATCTCTCCATATAATTTATTGAATAATATGCATTTTTAAAATCCAACTCTTCTTCCATTCCTAGAATGAAAACATATTTTTAAGCAAGTAATAGTTGGAATTTAAAGTTTCCTTTCTTTTAGACTGGTTTTCCTCACTAAAGCCAATGAAACCAATCTTCAGTACAATTTACTTATAGCTTGGGGGAAGAACAGATTGATTCATGCCTTTCCCAAGTGTATTAGCCGGAAGTCAAACACAAACAGCCTTATTCAAAATTCGAACTTTGTTGCCGATTACATTTCCTTGGACGCTAACCTTTCTGTTATGTGGGCCACTAAGTATAGAATATTATGGATGCTGATTACAACAATACTTAAGATATTACCAGAGGAAAACAAAATGGAATGTAAACACGTTGTTATAATGGGAGCCTCAGTTAAAGAAAACATCGTTTCTATAACATCGTTCTATATGCTAAATAGAATTTTATCTCTAATGAATCGATACAAAAAAAGCAACATAAATAACGTGTGTATTAGTCTGAATGAGCATTACAATGCAAAACTAAAAATTCACAAACTGACATTAAATTCAAAGCAACAACACAAAAACTTGGCTTTTTTTTACAATCATTCTATTATACAATGAATATATAAAAATACCACTCATTGAAATATTTCTTCGCGAATTTCATGACATTTTTCATTTAAACGGATTTTTTTAAAGTTTTCAAACGGATTTAAGTTGACTTAATCTACAAAAATCTATTTTCACGCTGAAAAATCAGCCATTGTTTTAGTTAAGTTCAAAGTGTCAGTTTCTGTACTAATAAAAATCCCATTTCACCCCTAGGCAGTATTACCTAACCTAAACAAAACTTCCAGGAATTTTTAATCTATATATGACAGTCACCTCTAACCAGCTTTTAAATAATCAACCCACATTGACAGTACAGTATAGGGGGTTACACCTGTGTCTTCTCAATAGTCAACTTGTTCAGAGAGAAAATTATAAACATCTGATGTTTAACATTAAACTAGTCCAGGTAGCTGTGAAAAAGATTGAAAGTTACAATATTCTCATAAACCAAATAACCTTGTTAAAATGCAATTAAAAGCAAGACATAAATCTGTTAATTCGAAATTAATCCATGCTATCACATTTTCAAAATCTCTTTACATGAGCAAGTGTCGAATATATATATATATATATATATATATATATATATATATATATATATATATATATATATATATATATATGCATATATATATATAAATATATATATATATATATATATATATATATATATATATATATATATATTATTTGGTCAAGTTAAACCGGAGGTGGGAGTAATTCCATCAGGACAAGAAAACTATTCAAGAGTGAACATTTAAATTTTCCTGGTAAAGAGCTCAATGTAACAGACATTACAGAGCAATAATTTCATTAAGAAAAAACACAAACCGGTCACATTAGGATTATAAATTTATTTCCGTCCAGTTATGTGTTTTTGAAAAATCAAAAAACACGAAAAAAAAACAAAAATAAAAAAAAACAGGATTTCTTCAGATCTTATGGATAAAATAAATCAGAATAAATACAGGAAAGAAGGTGGGAGGGGATAGAAGAGGGGTGAAGAGTTATCTCCTCATTTAGCCCACTTCCGTTTTTTATTTTATTGTGGGTTAGTAAAATAGTAAAATAATTAATTATATATATATATATATATATATATATATATATATATATATATATATATATATAGATTCACTTCTGAATCATATAATCACGTGGAACTGAATTTCTTCGGACCAATAAGGATCTGCTGTTAAATATTGTGCTACCAAGTCTGAATGTCAACAAATCCTTTGTTCTCCGGTTATCCCTGCCACTTTTACACGTTTACGATGAATATTTCAAAAGCTTAAACTACAAATATTACCACTGTCTCTTTCCTGTTCAACAACTTTTTGAGTCTTCTGATAATATCGAAATATTCTGGAATATTTTAGCCTTAATTTTTTTTTTTCACTATTATCGAATGGAACTGTAAAATTTTAGTCTCTTTCACAATTCATATTAAATCAAATTTCCCACACTGTCATGTTTACTCTTTTTGTATTTTTTATGCGAGATTACAGCTTTCGTATATGATGTGAATAATTATTTCAATCTATCATCATAAAACTTCTAGTATGAATTCTCGCGTTTATTAATCATTTTTGGTTTGTGATAATTATTTCTGTTAATTATTATTGTATTTCGTTGAGAGTTTTTCATACCAGCGTTTGCTAATGATTTTTCACTGAAGTCTGAGAGACAGCAAGTCTTTTCAAGTCTCCAGGACTCTTCTCAGTATTCAGGCCGATCTTCGTAATTCTACAAACTTTACAGTCTTAGCTTGTCCACTAATATCTTAATCTTCAAGCCCCTTTACCAATCATTTGGGTTTGTTTCAAGTGCACTAACATTATCTTCCATATCTTATTTGCTCTTTAACAAGGTCTAGATATTAATCCCTCGTTTCACCTTCTTTTAATTTTATTATTATTTTTACTCCTTAAGAGCTTTTCACTGGAGTCTGAGTGACAAAAGTCTCCTCAAGTCTTCAGGACTCTTCTCATTATTCTGGCTGATCTCAGCAATGCTGTAGTTTGGATTGTCTCCACACGTCCTCTTATTTTTATGTCCTTTAGTCCAAGTATTGATCCTTTGGTAACAGTACCAAGAGCACCAATTACAATTGGTGCAAACGTCAGTTTCACGTTAAATAGTTTGGCCAGGAATCAATATATAACTAATGTGGTCATGCTTGTGTAATTTTCGAATATATTTTTTCCTTTGTAAGCATATTCGGTCAGACGTTCGATTTTCATTTTAAGAATATGTGGAAGTTGAATAATTATGTGGCAGGCAATATTCATGTGTGACCGATAGAAATAATCAGAGTTCAATACGTATTTCTTGAAAATTCAAACTTTTGTCCATATCTTACAAAGTGGATCTCGTAAAATGAACCAGCTGGTTAATTCGTTATTTTTTAAATATTTTTGTCTAATTATGAATAGTACTTATATAGATTTAAGAATCATCTGCTTTCAAGTTTTTCACTGTTAATCATTTTTTTTAATAACGTTTACATTTAACCCTGCCTGTGCTATGTTTTTTTTTAATTAAAATGTCAACTACAGTGGAATTATAAAATTTCAATCTAAACAAAAAATTCAGAACATGTTTCTCTTCTGTAATTACATTGATGCTCTTTCTTTCTTTCTTTCAAGGTAGATCAGTCTTTGTACGTTATTCAATGCCAAAAGAACCCTTGTACAAGAACAGTAGTGCTACGTTTTAACCTATTGCTAGGGAGATCAAATCTTTTAACTTAGCTGAACACAAAATTAATGAAAATGATTGAAGAAACTAAATTTTAATAGCTTAAATTAGAAAATATTACGTTTTTAAGAAGGTCATGGGTATGAAATTACTGCAATTGATGTAATGCTGGTGTGGCGAGGAGATGTTAATTGTAATCTTTCTCACCACCTGTCGTCTCCTTTCGAATCTAGTTAGTGAAACCCTTAAACTTAGCGCAAGAATTATTTTCGCTCTGCTGGATGGAAGATCCTTTCTATTCCTTTTATGATGAGAACAATTTTTATGTTAACCACTGAGTAATAGAATTCTACACCATCTTTTGGACGAACCCACAAAATTGGTAAAAACAGAAGAGAATAGTCATTTCCTGTTTCTATGTACTCTTTTCCGCGGATAGCTTTATGCTTACTTAGGGTCACGAGGTCATTTCGTTTAGCTGTTAAAACTGGCGCCAAACATACTTGACCATGATTCATTACACTGACCTCATCTTTGCTCTGTGTGGGGACAAATAATCAAGGAATTCCATTTGGATGATTCTAAAACTTACAAGAGTCCACAAAAACTGTTAATATTTTCTTTTAAAACAAAGCATCTTCAATATATATATATATATATATATATATATATATATATATATATATATATATATATATACCTTTTCTTAAATCAAACTCAATCCAAATTACCCATTACGCTCCAATCTGAAGACAAAGATGCTCTCAGGGATAAAATTAGTTTTCAAAATAGAATTGATGTTCATTGAATGTTGACTGGACTTAGTGAACAAGGGCTTAGGAGGACTTTTAACAAAGTTAATAGTGATGGCAAGTTGGTGTTTGCAGTCAAGCATCAAATTGAGTTTCGCTAAATAAATCACTGATTTTCGGGGACAAGTCTATACTATTATTAAGCCACGTTATTTGGTGTGAGCGTTAATGTTGTAAAACAACCTAAATAACAAGACATATATAACGTTGTCTATTTTTTTCATCATTCGGCGTAACGTTATCAAGTTATAATAATATCTGGAGCTGAATCAGTTACGTGTAGTCGAATATCGATAGTTCCGTCGGCTCCACCTATATTTTCTGTGACCTGGTTGTTAAAGTCAGATCGACGCTTTTTTATCTGAAAATTATTTAGGCTTATCTTTCCTTCCGTAGAGGGGAAAGTATCATGCTTGTCATGATAAGTTATCTAGCACAAACACCAGTAATTTTTATCCCCTGTATTTTTGGGGGTTAGTTGATGTGCAGCTAACAACCGTTGACCACTGGTCTAGAGAGAAATAAAAATAGTGGCAAACAGATTTTTATCAAAACTTGTCCCTAATATAATTAGTGTTCCTATAGACTTGGAGACCAATACAATAAGATTTAATCCAGCAAATATACACTCAACTTTCAAAGGAATTAACGATAGATTTGTTTTTCTTAATTATCCCTTTACTTTTCTTCATCTGCTAATATAAGCTTGTTTATTTTCTATCTGTTCTAATTGACACCAGCTCATGGCTTTTTTCTTTCACACATAATGCATATCATTTTTCTTTTAAATTATGGTTTAACGTATCAGTTTAGTCTAACCAACATATAGAAATTCTTATATGTAATTTTACCTGATCATCTACTTATATAATGGAAACTTAACAGTGGGTCATCAACTTGTTTGTTCATTCAAGTTATAATCTTTATCCGCCCACGCTTAATATAACATATCTGTGTGTCAGTTGACCAAACCAATCATTAATTTATTTATTATTCTATTTTTTTTTTAACTTTAACTGGAATTGAAACTATTTTGATTACAATCATTTTATTATATTTCAAACCCAGAACAAAAGATACCGTTAAACAGAAGGGCTCAAAGAAAAACTGATTTTAAACAAAATATTCCTCATAATACACCATCATCCCCATGATATATATTGTAGCATTAATATGTAAATCACGTAATAGAACCACGACTAAAAACGACATGCTGTTCGTTTAAATCTACGAGAATCAGATGTGTCGAAAAGAAGTTAACCTTGATATCGAAAACGTGACATAGAATCGTACTTTTTATAGTGTTTTGTTATTACACACACACACAGACACACACACACACATATATATATATATATATATATATATATATCATCATCATCATCATATCGCGCTGGTAGCACGGATATCCCTGACCCTCTCTCGCCACTCCTCCCTATCGTTCATCGCCCTAGGTAGGTCTTCAGGACAACATCCCGTATCCTCACATAGCTGTTGAATATATGTTCGTGCTGGTCGTCCTGCTTTTGCACGGCCTTGTGTGGGAGTCCATAAGAGTACATCTCTTATGAGTTCGTCCCTGCTTCTCCAGCAGTGTCCTGCATGTCTGTTTCGTCTAACTTGAATAGTTTTCGTGATAGGGGGCAGGTGGCCGGACAGTTGGTGTCTTGTGGGGTTTTGCCACCAGGACTTGTTCAAGATTGCACGTAGCATTCTTGTGTAATTGCCGTCTAGCTTCGTCTCCAGCCGTTTTGTTAGCGTCCATGTAGTGCAGCCATATAGCAGTATCGATGTGACCGCTGCCTGGAAGAAACTGCGTTTCATTTTATCGGTTAGGTCTGATTTCCATATAATCGATAGCCTATTGATAGCTGTCCATGCTTTCGTTAACCTCGTTTCGATGTCTTTTTCGGTTGATTTGACGCTGCTTCCTAGGTAAGTGAATTTGTCTACTAGTTTAAGAGGGGTTCCTTCTAGAGTGGAGATGTCCCCCGTTTGATTATAGCACATATGTTCCGTTTTGTGTGCATTAACATAGAGGCCTATGCTTGCAGCTGCTCGTTCCAAATTATGCAGTAGTGTTTCGGCCTGGTCGGGTGTATTTGCCAGTATCGCTATGTCATCGGCGTAGTCGGCGTCGGTAATTGTTGTTGCGGAGTACCTTCTGCTTCTTTTCTTCGTCAGTTCGAAGCCATTCTCTCTGATTTTGTCAATCGATGTTCTAAGTACGTAGTCTAGACAAATGATAAAGAGGTACGGGGCCAGCGTGTCCCCTTGTAGTACTCCTGCTACAATGTCGAAGTATTCTGTGTCTCCATCTGGTGATAGTACTTTTACTTCAGTGTTTCTATAGAGAATCGTTATTGCCGCTACGGTTTCTTTAGGTATGCCGTACGCTAGTAGGATTTGTTCCATCTTTCCTCTGTGAATAGAATCGAAAGCCTTGGTAAAGTCAACAAATATTAATGTCACTTGTAGGTTTTTGCCCGTACACCTTCAAGGATTCTACGGATGTTTAATATTTGTGAGGTCGTGGATCTATTTCTTCGGAAACCATTTTGGTTTTTCCTAAGTATGTTGTCGATTTTGGGTTCTATGCGGTTTCGTAGTAAGGCATTGTAGATTTTGGCTGCTATGGATGTAAGTGTTATGCCTCGGTAGTTTTTGGCTAATCCGAGTTCCTCTTATTAGGGAAGGGGAGTATGCATCCCTTCATCCATCTATCTATCGGATTTTGATTGTATACTGCGTTGCAGTGTCGGAGCAGTATGTCGTCGAATTGTCTGGTCTTCCATACTTCCGGGGGAATTTTGTCTAGCCTTGCAGCTTTCCTATTTTTAATTTTTCTGAGAACCGAGTCGAGTTCTTCTTGTGTGAACGGTCCTAGTTTAATGTCTAATTGTTTGCTAATTATTCTGGTGATTGGTTCATGTGTTATTTTCGGTGGGTTTCCTCGTAGGTTTGCGAAGTGCTGTTTCCACAGTTTTATTCTTTCTTGTTGGTTTGCTGCTTTCAGTTTTGCCTTGGCTGCGTTCTTTATTCTACTCACTTCGTTTATTGTTTGCCAGGCTATCCTAGATAGCATGCCTCAATACAAACTACCAAAAAAGGGAGGGCAAACTATGGACATACGTACGCAAACAATACTAAAGCTCAGATAGACTATGTCCTTATAAACAAGAAATGGAAAATTAGTGCAATGAATTGCGAGGCATACTCCTCTTTTGAGGGTGTGTCCACCGATCACCGAATAGTCACAGCGAAAATACGGTTAAGCCTACGAAAAAACGCCAAACGAATAGTGACCTCCAAACACTATGACTGGGCCCTATTGAACAGCAGAGATATAAGAGATAAATACGTATTAGAATTAAGAAACAGATTCGAAACACTACAAGAAAAGACGGAAACAAGTACACCAAACGACGAATATGAAAATTTCGTCAATGCACACCTCGAGGCAGCAGCGAAATGCATTCCAACAAAACTCAAAACTAAATATAGAGTCCCATGGGAAACATTAGCGGTGAGAGAAAAACGTGCACTAGTGAAAACAGCCTCCAAAAATTATCGAAAAAACCCAACAAACACAAATGCCTTAAAACTATAAACGGCACAATATCAATTAGCAGGAATATATATGAAGGAACGGACAGAATACATTCAAAATCAGATAGATTATATATATATATATAATTCGTAGTTTGTTATATAAATAAATTAAAAAAACAGCTCGTATATATATATATATATATATATATATATATATATATATATATATATATATATATATTAGGATAGCGTAGGAGGACAGTAAACTACGCTTTGTGACTCTCAGATTCTTCAAGATGACTTCAACATACCTATGATAATTTATATTTCTCTCTGTCTCGGTATCTCATATATATATATATATATATATATATATATATATATATATATAAGCCCTTGGTTTGACGGTCACTTAAGTGACAAACTGACACTCACTAAGCGCTGTTAATTATGTTGCTACTCTATTTAAACTCAGATGTACGTGGTGCATTCAATACGTTTCCAGACTTTTTTGGTACAGGCATTTAGAATAGTTGTAGATAATTAAAGATTCACTATGTTATTGCTATACCTCTTATGAGATGACTGACATATATTGATGATTTCAAGTTCAAAGGAACTGCTACAACAGGAATTGGAATACACCCTACGAAAGCCTGATTGTTACAGCTCGTGAATTTAAAATATGCAATCTGGACGTGCGGACATTTTAGAAGAACGATATACAATAAAGTTCTGTTCATAACTTGGAAAAATGCCTGAGAAACGTATGAAATTTTTCAGACTGCTTTAGAAGCATCTTGCAAGAATCGAGCATCAGTTGTTGAGTGGCATAAGAGATTCAAGGAAGCCAGGGAGTCTGCGAGAGATATTGAGAGGTGTGGGAGGAGTAAGGAAGTCAATACACCAGAGTTGATTCGCCAAAGGGTTAAGGTTTGGGTTACTATGTTGAGGTTTTAAGGAAGTTCAGGGAGAAATTCCGTCGGAAGAAGCCAGCACTCTTCAAATCGGGTCAGTGGCATTTCCACCAGGATAATGCACCAGTCCACAACTCAATCCTTGTCACAGACTATTTGACCAAGATGGGCATCAAGACGCTTCCTCACTCTGCTTATAGTCCAGACCTAGGTCTCTATGACTTTTGATTGTTCCCTAAGCTCAGAGGCTGTCGTTATGAGAGAGTTGAGGAGATGAAAGAGGCTGTGACGAAGGTCATTGACACGCTCACACAAGAGGAATTCCATGGGTCCTACAAGAAATTGTTGGAGCGGTACAAGTGCATTGCACCCAGAGGAGATTATTCTGAAGGGGACTAGAGTTCATGTGTGTACTATCAATAAAAGTATCCATACGAAAAAGTCTGGAGACTTACTTAATGTTCCCCGTACATTTTTCAGAGAAGTAATGGTTTTCGTTGATTGAAATGGACATGATGACCAGAGTTCAAATCCTGTGCGAGGCTATTAGCATATAACATTGAGGTAACATTTTTCGGAAAGATATGAATTTAACTATTGTCCCACCAGATACGTGTAAATAATAGAGCACCACTGTTCTCCTACATGGATTATATTGGAATTAAATAACGCCCTAAGACTGATCTGTTATTAAAGAAAGAATGAAATAATTATCGTGAAGAAACTAGTCCTGTTTTTTTTATTTTTATCGGCTTGCATTTGTGTGGCAATTGTTCTAGGGAAAGGAAAACTCTGAATTAAAATTTGACATAACTCCCATAAAAATTTAGCCAGCGTAACAATCTGCTCATGTGGGGTATATATATATATATATATATATATATCACTGATCCTAAGATCACTGCTCTAACGTTTCGACACAGGTGAAATCTTACACAACAGAACTTCGAGAAGGGCGGGGTAAGAGCACGGAGTTTTCAAAATGTTTTCTCTAGCCATAAATCAACAGTCTTGGTAAGTTTTTTACACTGCATCTAGAGTCCGCAAAGAGGTGGCGTGTATAAGTCATTGCTGATCCGCCAATTGGCACTCTCATATTTTGGAGGCCATAAAATAACGTCACTAATGAGTCCTTATTTATTTTCTCCAGGATAACTTGTTCTTTGAACATGGACGGTGAGACGTAAGTGGGCGTACATCAGCGATTTTGTGGAATGTTGTTTCCTGGATTTATTCAAAATAACATTGAGCATTCTTTTGTAGTCCCCATCTAGATTTTTCTCCATTTGTTGTTGGTTGGCTGGTTGAACTTTATGGCATCTCAACCTGTGTAGGTCATGTAATGCCCAATTCATTTAATACAAATAATCAGTTCTATTTCAAAGAATTCAGTTTAGCATGAGTACACAGAGATATTGTCAAAAACAATTCTATTTAAAGCTATCCAGTTTAATCAAACAGTTCAAATTCAAATAAATCAGTTTAGTATATATACAGTTTTTGTGCACATATAGATAAATGTCTAAACAGTTCTATTTCATGCTGTTAGATTTAGAGTAAGTACAGTTTCAATGCCAAAAACAGTTCTATTTCAAACAATTCAGTTAAGCATAAGTACACAGTTTACATATCAAAACAGTTCTATTTCAAACAATTCCGTTTCGGATAAATACGCTGTTTAAATATCAAAACGTTACAATTTCAAATAATTTATTTTAGAATAAGTACGTAGTTTAGTTCAACTTAACCCAAAGATAGAGCCCTATTAGCGGCTACCATTTCAGGCCTAAGATGACCTGGGAGCGATCGCAATGAAAGGGTGCTCCTAATTTCCCGTAGCACCAGCATCACTTGAACTTAAATATCAGATTGTTTAGTGTCATATCCAGGTCACTCGTTGGGGGGGTGTCTTACCACTAGAGCTTAGAAGTTCTGTTTTGATGAGATTTACATATGATTAATAACCTGTCAATATCTGTCGAGCCATTGCTATGCTTATGTTGACATTACTTTCTGTTGATGAGATATTGCTAGTAAGATATGTCATCTACTCAACTAATTTCGGAAGCTTGCTTCTAAAACCAGAGATGACTCGTTCTTATCTAAAATACGTGAACTCTGTTTCATTTGCAGCAATGTAGAGGTCAATGCCTTTAGCTACCATTTTCTGGCTATGCAGAAGGAATTTGGCTTGGTTAGGTGCTTTCTCACGAAGCGCTAATTCATCTTCGGAGTCGGCATCTGTATTGTTTCTGCAAGCTATTGCCTTCTTTTTTGGCGTTTTCTCTAGTGTGAAACCATTGATTAGATCTATTGACGTTCGTAGCATGGAAAATCAGCAAGTAACAAACATATATGGCGCTAATGTATCTCTTTGCAAGATGCCAGTAACAACATGGAAAAGTTCGGCGTAAACATCAGGCAAGTCAAGCCATTGATATCATGTTTTGACAAAGCACTACTCTACCGGTAATAGTTTATTTAAGGAGACCATATGCAAATTATATTTGCTGCATCTTTCCTCTGAATAGGTTGCAACAAACGCCTTGGAGAAATAAACGAAAAAAAGTGTTGCCTCGAGATTACTTGCACTTCGTTGATTCGATTGATAGTCAGAATATGTCATGTGGATCAATTTCTCCGGAAACTTATTTGACTTTTTCTAAGAATTTTCTTGACTTCAGGTCGGATAAGATTAAGAAGCAGGATATTATAAACATTTAAATCTATAACGTCCAAATACTTCTGAGTGATTTCTAAGTCATCTTTCTTTAGGAAAAAGATACAGAATTTGATTCGCTTCTTTAGAGCATTATATTCATATGACCCATAGTATAAAGGAATAGGTTAGGTCGTCAAATTCTTTCGCCTTTCATATTTCAGGATATATTATGTCGAGGCCTGCAGCTTTACGGATTTTATTTGTTTTAGTAATTCATCAAGTTGTTCTGGTTTAATGTCTACTTGGATACTGTTATTTTTTCCATACGGTTATAAGCGAGTTTAGGCAGTTTTACAAGCATTGCTTTGATACATTCTTTCAATTTCGGAAGTCTATCTTCTCGGCAGGCAGCTTTTAGTTTTTCTATTAAGAGGCTTTTCTTTTTACCTACGTTATTTGCTATTTGCATTGGTAATTGTGATTGTCGATCTTTTATCGAATTTTGATTTTATTGATTTAGCATTGATTATTGTTCTTTTTGGTATGCATGAGTTCTCTTTAAGCCTTCATAGGTTTCTGCGTATTGACAGCTGGAGATTTCATTTATTAAGTAAGGCAATGTTCCATGTTATTTAGATCATTCCTAAAGGCAAATGAATTCCAGGGAACCTGACTTGGTTTTATGCACGTTTCCTGTTTTTGTCTTTCAGATTTCTCCTGAAGAGTATCCAGTTTGTTTCTTACAGTTACCATGTATTGATTGCATATGTCACTCCTGGGCAAAGAGGACTTGTCATATCAAAATATATGTTTCTTATTTTCGTGAAAATTTTGAAGAATGACTATTGACACCACTGTGTGATCAGATGATATTCTCTTGGACTGAGAAGCATTCCCCTAAACCAAATAGTGGCATTGAGAGAGTTTTTTTTTTAAATAAGAATTACGCTATCTTAGTACTTGTCCACTTTGGTAAAGAATATAGTCTTGTAGATCTACGATGCCTTTATTCTTGTCTGCTGAACCCACCGTAAAATCTCATAGCATGTTAAGTCAAATTACGTGTTTTCAGATAAATTTTATAATCATATTTGGAATAAAATAGAACTTATAAAATGTGAAAAAAGCATTAATTGTTCACTAAAGCAGGATTTTTTTTATATATCTAAATTTATTATTCTTCAAGTAAGCTTCATATTTAAAACGGAAAATCTATATCTGCGTAAGAAATCTTTAAAATGCCATAATTTGATTACAACTTCCCCTCAAAGTTTTTACGGTAATAAATTTAAAATATTGATAGATAAATGGGTGAATTATATATATATATATATATATATATATATATATATATATATATATATATATATATATGAAGAGTTAGTATGGATACATAAATATGCATATACAGATTATTAGAAATAAATATATGGATGGATCGATGAATGAATAGATAAATATTCAGATGAATTTATAGATATATATATATATATATATATATATATATAAGTGAGACCGAGAAGAAGAGAGGGAGAGAGAGACTTAGAGACTTGAAATTGTAGATTCAATGAAACCTTTGCTAATTCATTGTCTTTTTACTTGATGCAGAGACCACGGATACGGCATTAACCTTCAAGTGTCCGACTGAACTCCGCTCTGTAACCGACCTTTACAGGATGTTTAGTCTAATATATCTATCTAACATTAAAGAATCTACACATTGTTGGTCAAGGGTGAACATCTAGCTGCCCTAAACATCATGACATCAGGTGGCTAATTAGTTCATTCTGACACCGTGTTTCCTATTGCCTTGCAGTCTGATGAGTTAATATTCGCGGGCAGAAAAGGATGTAAATGATAAGGCATTGGTCAGCAATACGAAGTGGACGAAATATTCAAAAGTAAAGCATAATATATATATATATATATATATATATATATATATATATATATATATATATATAAACGCTTGTGGTGTAATTTTTATCATTTTAGCTAATGTATACAACATACCGAATTCAAATTGTGATATAGGCTGTTAACATTTTACATGCTACTAATATCTTTGGGAAATGTATTAATCAAAATAGACTTACTCTACCTATGCAGACTAGATTCTTTACCCTTGGTATGACAACCAGTTTTTGAAGATTAGAATTCTTAATTGACAACGTCTCACCTCTGCTTGAAAATTAACCGTGTGTTACAAACTGCTCATGGGGATGAACAAGCTGGTTTTGCTAACTTCATTATGTATCTGTACATAGCTGTTGTTTGTATGTTCTCTTTGGCTAGCCAACACTCACACATCCCTGTGAACGGGTCGATAATAGAACGTCACTCATGAGTTTGCTCTTGATTCTCCTGCAGTGTCCTGCATGTCTTATTGGTTTTTTTTTTTTGATGGTTTGAGAGATCAGTGGTAAGTGGCCGTACAGCTTCTGTTTAGTGAGACGATTCTTTCAGGATTTTTTTTTGTAGCTTGTAGCATTTTTTGAGGTTCCCGTCTAGCTTTTCCTCCATACGTTTTGTGAGAGTATTTGTGGTGAATCTGTAAAGTAGTATTCACCCAACGGCTGCTTGAAGAGATTCCGTTAAATTCTATCGGACAGGTCAAGCTTCCATACGATCGATAGCCATTCGATGGGAGTCCACGTTTTCTCTAGGTGAATATTGATGTCACTTTTAGTAATTTAGACGCTTCTATCAAAGTACCTGAACATTATATATATATATATATATATATATTCGTGTGTTATCTGTATGTGTGTGATCTTAATCTCGGGGAAACACGGTCAAATTGTTAAGGCTTTTCAAGTTAATACACTTACAATTAAGAGGAGAAAATTCATGTAGCGGTATTGTTATATTTGTATGGAGCAGAATCAGTGATCAAAGATCAAAAAACGAATATGACTGCTTTTAACTCGATTCTAATTCTTTTTTGAAATACACGGATTGATCTCTCTTTCTTGAGGCAAGAGTAAACATTGGATGAAACTGGGCTCTCAAGTCTTGGTGGAGAAATTGATGTAGATGGAAACTTTAAATTCAAACCCCTGACTTAGACTTTATCATTGTATGATAACTTTTCACTGGGGATTTTCTTGAGAAAATAATCGGATAGAAAAGTTTCACTGCCCATAGTGGATAATCAGCCCAAGAAAAGTTTCACTGCCCATAGTGGATAATCAGCCCAAGAAAAGGGAAAAATTCAAACTCGCTGAGGACCGGCCGGTAAAAGTTAGTTACCTCGAAACAGAGGGAATAAAATCATCAAATCAATAAATCCCTTTCATTGTGACATTGAAAAATATTTTAAGATAAAAAATACAAACTATTATATAGTGGCTCGTATCACATGACTTCCGGTATAGCGCCGTGACTCTTAAGCAGAAAATACAAGCAGAAAGAGAGACAGCTCTGAATGGACGTTGGTCTTTAGCAAGACCAATTTCGGACGTAACACCTACACCACGAGACTTATAACACAAGTCGAACTGTACCACTTGAGTAAATAAATAATAACTCTATTTCACGGTGTATCTTTTCCTTTCAACGATACAACAAAAAATAATGAATAAAACAAAAGAAATCAAAACTAAATATTGTTTTCGCTTATTGATTGATTTCGATCCAAATATAATAAATAATATATTATTAATATTAATTGCATGTCAATAAAGTTAACCAACTTTTTTTTTACGAGCAGTCTTTGACAGGTCTTTTTTTTAAATGGATTACTCTTGTCTGGAATTATGAGTTGTTTTACATCTCCATTGATAGATTTTTACATCTTATAGATGTTTTAC
Source organism: Sepioteuthis lessoniana (assembly GCA_963585895.1). Lineage (NCBI taxonomy): Eukaryota > Metazoa > Mollusca > Cephalopoda > Myopsida > Loliginidae > Sepioteuthis > Sepioteuthis lessoniana. The sequence goes on from OY757904.1 coordinate 26,197,933, forward strand.
ATCTCGTTATATGAAAGTTTATATCCATGGATGTGTTACATCGCATTATATGGATTTTTATATCTGTGAATGTTTTACATCTTATTATATGGGATTTTATATCAAGGGATGATTTACATCTCATTATATGAACTTTTTTTTGAGAATTGATTTTTTATTTATTGCGGACTTTTTTGTCCTCATCTTGGTAGTTTTTTGTGTTGCTTCCTCTTTCACTACGTTTCGGCCAAATTTCATCTCTGGCCTTCTACAGGTGATTTTTTTACCGCGACCTCGGATAGGAATGATGAGTCTTGTAACCGTATCCCAGTAATTACTGCCTTCCATAGTTGTTGTCTATCGCACCACAACTATGGAAGGCAGTAATTACTGGGGATACGGTTACAAGACTCTCATTCCTATCCGAGGTCGCGGTAAAAAAAATCACCTGTAGAAGGCCAGAGATGAAATTTGGCCGAAACGTAGTGAAAGAAGAAACAACACCAAAAACTACCAAGATGAGGACAAAAAGTCCGCAATAAATAAAAAAAATTAATTCTCAGATTAAGAAGCCTCATCTCAAAATGATTCCAATTAAAGACAAGAACTTTATATATATATATATATATATATATATATATATATATATATATATATGGATGTTTTGCATTTCCTTCTATTGACCATTACATCTATGGATGTTTCAAATCTCCATTTATAGATCTTTACGTCTATGAATATTTCACACCTCCATCTACTTATGTTTACATCTATGGTCGTTTTACTGCTTCTGCTATGGATTTTCACATCTCCATCCAATGCATCCGAGTATCATAAACTTTGGATAGGCATATTTCCCGCCACAGGAAATCACTACTTTTATATACAGAGTTTTTTTTTTTTTAAGTATTTGCTAAGGATTATTGTTCGTTACTTGAAACCGTTTAACAATGTTAAAACAAATATCATTAATGTTAGCTAGGAATACTTGAAGCCGTACAAATACGCGCAAGGTTTTCGTATTAGAGTGGACTGTTTGATATCATACAACTGTGAGCAAAACTAACAACCGAAAATATGTGAATATAAACGTAAAATGATAGCAATCCCCTAACCTCTAATTATAGAATAACAATAGAAAGAATTGACATTTTGTTAAAACCAAACAAAAAGCTAAATATATATAAAAAAAATGAGCGGAACTGTTTAAAGTATCCAACATATCAAACGATTGTTCTATTTGCCCTTTAAAATCTCAAAGTATGGACCAATTACTGGAACATAATGGGAAATAGAAGAACACCAAAAGAAATAATTAGTTTTCCCCTTATTCATCAAATGAAAAAATATTCTAAAAGGGAAGGTGTAGTTAATCTTCATCGTTTTTTTTGCGACGGGAAACGCAGGAAAATATAACGATATTCTTGATAAGATATTGGACATCATATTCAGTAATTGTCTTTGCTATATTATCAATAAGTTGACATTGTGACTCCATATGCATTGTAACAGGACTGTAATTAACATAATAGCAGAATTAAATACAAGTCAACATTATTTTTCATTCTTTTATTTCTGAGAAAATATAATTGCACATTTAAGACTTATTCAGGGATATTTTTCAAAGTTTTAGTTTTAACACTATCATTAGCTTAAAATAGATTTTTGTACTTAGCCTACGGCAAATCCGCTTGGCATATATTGTTTGTAGTTTGTTTAACAAAATTAATATAATGAGTAATCGAAATCTGGTTTAAAAATGTTTATACAATGTTTAAAACGTTCTTATCTTTACGTTTCACATAAAAAAAGAAGAAATGCAATTCGAAGAAAAGTCAAAACATGGATGATATATTTTAAAGCTTAATGAAACATTTGAAATGTTTAATGTGTGGTAAATATTTCGACTACATATATAAAATATTTCAATGTTTTTTTTTCATATTCGTACACACACACACACACAAGTATATATATATATATATACATATATATATATATATATATATATATATATATATATATATATAAAGTAGTTTGGTAGATTCCTAAAAAATAATTGTTTAGAGTCAGTGATAGGCATATATAACCAAATTAGTATAGCATAGCAAAGAATGAATGGCAATAGATGAGATCCAGTTTAGAAGCGATCAACTGATTATCACCAAGCGCTATTGACTTTGTTTCAATGCTGAACAACCTTATATATATATATATATATATGTGTGTGTGTGTGTGTGTGTGTGTGTGCTTGCACGCGCGCGAGTGTGTATGTGCGCATGTGTGTGTGCGTGTGCGTGTGCAGATCGATTTATTGATAGAAATAATACGTATTTCCTATGAACTTTATAATCTTTCCAAAAATAGCTTAAACGAAAATAAGTAAAAATAATAGTGTTTGTCAAAATCAGTTAAATTTAAAAAGGTAAAATTCTTTAAATATAAACCTTACATCCGGAGGTCTTTTGAGCATTCATTACAAGACCAATATTTTTTGATGAGAAAAATGATTTTCTTATAGTTAGGTAAAGTATAAGTATATATGCTTTCTCAAACTGAAATGTCAGGATTTTTTCTGCTTTGAGCAGAATTGTCAATTTGCGCTTTTATAGTGATTATTGAGAAATATAAAGTTACAAAGTGTAATTCCAAATCTTCAAATCAAGATTCAACCGTCAAAGGATGTCTGTGTGCGTTTTGAAAACGACACAGACAGACAGACAGAGATTATATTTATGAGAGAGACAGGAGAGCCAATAAAATCTTAGCCTCAGTGTGCTTCTATACACAAGGCCCCACTTCTGCTTCCCGGTTGGGCATTCCCTGGCCCTTTTGACAACCCGAATCTCTACCGACTGCCTACTGCTTGACTGACTCGAGAATGACGTGGCTATCTGCATATATGATTTCACAACACCTTCACATTTCCGGTTCGTCCTTCCGGCAGTGAACCAACGCATCTGCGTCCGCCTGTTCACACAGGTGCATCCTGCTTGCATATATACATCATTTATACCAACTTTTTTATGTTTACAAACAGTCATTTTATATATAAAGATGGAACAAATCCTACTAGCATACGGCCTACCTAAAGAAACCGTAGCAGCAATAACGATTCTCTATAGAATCACCAAAGTAAAAGTACGATCACCAGATGGAGACCCAGAATACTTCGACATTGTAGCGGGAGTACTACAAGTGGACACGCTAGCTCCATACCTCTTTATCATTTGTCTAGACTACGTACTTAAAACATCGATTGATAAAATCAGAGCGAACGGCTTCGAGTGGACAAAGAAAAGAAGCAGAAGGTACCCCGCAAAAAAAATTACCGACGCCGACTTCGCCGATGACATAGCGATACTGGCAAATACACCCAAACAAGCCGAAACACTACTGAATAGTTTGGGACGAGCAGCCACAGGCTTAGGCCTCCATGTCAATAAACACAAAAGGGAATATATGTGCTTTAATCAAACGGGTGACATCTCCACTCTAGAAGGAACCCCTCTTAAACTAGTAGACAAATTCACTTACCTAGGAATTAGCATCTCATCAACCGAAAAAGACATCGACACGAGGTTAACGAAGGCATGGACAGCTATCAATAGGCTATCGATTATATGGAAATCAGACCTAACCGATAAAATGAAACGCAGTTTCTTCCAGGCAGCAGTCGCATCGATATTGCTATATGTCTGCACTACATGGACTCTAACAAAACGGCTGGAGAAGAAGCTTGACGGCTATTACACAAGAATGCTGAGAGCAATCTTGAACAAGTCTTGGCGGCAACAACCCACAAGACACCAACTGTACGGCCACATGCCTCCTATCACGAAAACTATTCAACCAGACATGCAGGACACTGCTGGACAAGCAGGGACGAAATCATAAGTGATGTACTCTTATGGACCCCACATATGGCCAAGCAAAAGCAGGACGACGAGCACGAACATACATTCAGCAACTATGTGAGGATACTGGATGTAGTCCAGAAGACCTGCTAGTGGCGATGAACGATAGGGAAAAGTTTCGAGAGAGGGTTGGGATATCCGTGCTACCAGAACGACATGATGATGATGATGATGATATTCTAAGATAGATAGATAGATAGAAACATCTTTGCTTAAATGGTATAGACAGAAAACGAACACAACTTGGTGACAGTTTTTTGCCTTTGATATGATCGGAATTAGAGCTTCTTATCTGGTGACTGCATAGGCGATAAACTGACTGTCACCGAAAATCGTTGAATCTGTGTCTACAACATTGTAAACAAGATGTGTAAGAATCCATTGGAGAATATCGTTCATGATTTCCTCCTTGCTTCTCCTGCAGTGTCCATTATATATCACTTGCTTATTTTCAATGACTTGTGCGATGTGAAGTAAATGGCAGTGCTGCTGGTGTTTTGAAGAATACTGCTTCCAGTAGTCATTCAGGACGGCACACATCGTTGGTGTGTTCTTCTCGTCTAAACTTTTCTACTAGCAGTTCCTTAGAGCCCCAGTGGTGTAATCATACACTAGTACACACACGGACACAGTTTCGAACAATTTCCATTTTAGTTTTTTGTTGTATACCACATGTATACATATACAAACACAGGAGGACTCTTTTGTTTCAGGTAGGAACGGTTTATTAACTTCTGACTTCAGTTCTTCGACACGAGGGGCGAGACACAATTCTTACGATGCTGACTATACTATCCTACCCCACAAACGCGCTGCGTATCCAGTGATGTTTAAAATCTATATTAGTAGAGATCTGCAAAACTCCAACTACATGCCTCAACAGTAGAAAATTTAATTTTCTATGCCCCAATGGCAGAGACTCAATTGTCTGCCTGCAGGTCCAATCTCAATTTCCCATTTGTTTTGATTTTTAAAATCTTTAAATTTACAGCCCATTTCTTCTGGGCATGACGTCACCCACACTCCAGCCCCATTTCCTGTCTAGGGTTTATTATGACAATGGTGATTGTCATATCCTTTGCGGTCGAGCGTAAACTGCACCCAACAAGTGTACACCTGAACTAAGAGCCGAATAATTCGAAGCCCAACCAAACTGAATGATAAATATAATTAATGAAAACGATTTAAAAAAAACCATTCCTTAATTATAGGAAATTTATTGCGATAATAATTCGATAAGGTAGATAACCTGTCATTAACACTCTATGCTTTAGAGTCTTAACATTGTTTTCAGTTGATGAATTACTGCTACTGAGGAATAAGAACTGGTCTACTCTTTCTAAAGACTTGCAATTCAACGTGGAGATAGTGCCATTTAATTAAGGCACATATATTCCGATTTGTATAAGATCATGTAGAAAATAATGACTCTTCTTTGTAGGAGATACTTTGCTAGTAATACTATACTTTGTATGAAATGGTTTCGTCTCATTAGATCTAATGAAAAATTCTCTCTCTCTTTCTCTTTTTCTCTCTCTTTCTCTCTCTCTCTCTATATATATATATATATATATATAATCTGAGCAAAGTAGTTAAATTTGGTTAATTTTGGTTAAATTAATATCAATATTAATATGATTAAATAACATGTATTGATTATAGTCTTTAAAATTTACTATAAATTCAATGAGATTAGAAATTAATTTATATTCATATTCTATTTAATTGACTTTCGGGTTACTATTAATATATTCTACAGTATTCACATTTTTTTTGAATTGACTAATTCTTAAATCATAGGTTTTTAAAAGAAGAATGCATAAACATTCTACTTGTTTATATACAGTTTTATTTCCTCGGTATTTTTTTTTTCAATTAATTTGTTTTTAATTTTAAATTCTATTTTTGCCGGAAGAAATGTAAGCGTTTTCCTCATAATATTTAAATATATAACTGTGTTTTTTTTCTATTCGATGAGATCATAATGTCAAATGAGACCGAAATGAATTTAAAATGAAATTACAAAAGTGAATTATTCGTATATATATATATATATATATATATATATATATATATATATATATAGAGAGAGAGAGAGAGAGAGAGAGATAGATAGATAGCTTCTATCCTGAAGATTTCACGAGTGGTTTCAAAGAAAGAAAATTGCTTAATTAACTATATATAACATAGTTAATTAAGTGAGTGGATTTTGTTTTTTAAAGGAATTGTTGCTCTAGATAAAATAATATAACATAATTACCGGCAGCCACCAGCGTAATGCAAAGCTCCTATAACGAATTGAGCACTCTGGTATCCGAGAGCACAAAACGTAAATAAACGAAAGCTAATACATAAGTGTTATAAATCCTAAGCTGATGTATGTTGCCGAAATGGCTGAGCGGTTAGATATAATGTTTAGCGTAAAGTTAGGTGGGGTTCGATCCAAGCTTGAAGTGGCCGGCGGGTCTCATCACACTACAAATTGTGATACTGCCAAGTTCAATCTGTCTCTGGATGACAATATATATATATAGTCATCCAGAGACAGGTCTGTTTCTTTCTATCAGAACTCATCAGTGTGGATAGGCATTAGTTTCCCGTGGCTGGGATCGAAACCCGGTTGACTCAAACGTCAAGCCAAGCTTCTAACCATTTATCCACGAGGAGCCATTAGCTGCGAAGTAAATTTTAAACGGTTATCAATCACAGTTACTATTGTTTACATGTATCCGTTCAACGGCTACCTAGACCTCAATTCATATATGAAGAGACTTGCAATAAACGCTAATGGCAACACAATTACTTCTTCACCGGAGAACTCAACTGTACGTGGGGGTAGGGGAGTATATATCTCTCTAGTCATCCACAGACAGATCTGTTAGTTCTATCAGAACCGATCAGTGTGGCTAGACATTAGCTTCCCGTAGCTCGGATCGAAACCCAGTTGACTCAAACGTCAAGCCAAGCTACTAACCATTCAGCCACGCGGAGCCATTGGCTGCAAAGTAAATTTTAAACGGTTATAAATCACAATTATTATTGTTTACATAGATCCGTTCAACGGCTACCGAGACCTTAATTCATATATGAAGAGGCTTGCAATAAACGCTAATGGCAACACGATTCCTTCTTCGCCAGTGAACTCAACTGTACGTAGGGGTAGGGGAGTATATATCTCTCTAGTCATCCAGAGACAGATCTGTTTCGTTCTATCGGAACTCACCAGTGTGACTAGATATTAGCTTCTCGTAGCTGGGATCGAAATCCGGTTGACTCAAACGTCAAGCCAAGCTTCTAACCATTCAACCACGAGGAACCATTAGCTGCGAAGTAAATTTTAAACGGATATGAATCACAATTACTATATATATATATATATATGTGTGTGTGTGTGTGTGTGTGTGTGTGTGTACATGATTCATTTAATAATAAAGACACATTTTGTCTGTATAATTTATTTAGGATCATTTCAAGTTTCCAGATAAGTCCCGAGCACTTTCTGAGTCTTTATAG
>OY757904.1:26208257-26265757 GCA_963585895.1 Sepioteuthis lessoniana
CCCAACTCTGGTTTAACTGGACCAAAGAATACTATTTATATATATATATATATATATATATATATATATATATATATATATGTGTGTGTGTGTGTGTGTGTGTGTGCATTTTATATGTGTGTGAGGTGTGTGGTTGGTTTGAGTGTGTTAGTAAGTAGAAAATCCGTATGTACATGAAAAAACTCAATTTTCTTATACGTAAGAAATATTTATTCTACACACAAAACCTTAAGCTAAAAAATATGGGGAGCAACAGGTCAATAGGGAGACAGCTACCTGATCCTTTTAGAATCAAAGATGAATTACCATTTTAGCCGTACACGATTTTGTCAAGTTAAATCGTGGAATCATGTGTAAGTATAAGTTTTATGCGATAAAGTTCTTATTTGTGGTATCGGAGAAAGGAAAAATCATCAACAAAGAATATAATAATTGGACAATCAGTAATTTATCTGTGCAAGAATAGAAATGCAGCTTTCCATTCAAGTACAGACAATCGAAAGTGATAGTGAGGCCCATATTTTAAAGATATTTATATACCAGAAAATAATTTCTATTATTAATAGAAATAGATTCTGAGGATGGAGAAATTGTGTATTATGATTTATAGACTTTATTTCCTCATATTTTCACACCCTCTGCTTAAGTAGTAAGGTCATGTACACACCTTCATATAAACAGACTTCTATGTCTTCAGAAGAATCTTTCGCCACGAAACCGCAAGATAAGTAAAATATGATAGATATATTTGTAAGCATCTCACTGAGCTTTCGTTCTGCTGACCTTATTTCCAAAATGCTACGTTAAATTCAATTTATTGTGTTATTAAATGTGTTAAGCCTATGATTTCGGTAAAGTAGCTGGCTAAACCCAGCATGCAGATTGCCCAGTCGGCTGGGGCTGTAGAATACACTGACTGTACCTCTACAGAGGGGTAATACCCACCACCAACGAGTGTCCTGATATGACATTCAACAGTCTGATGGTGAGGTCCCAGTAATCCTGGGACCTTGGGGAATACTGAGCACCCCTTCATTGCCATTGCTCCCTGGTCTACTCTGGCCCAGCGTGGAAGCACCTGATTGGGTTAAATAGAACTAATGGCATACTTGTGCTCAACTGAATTATTTGATTGACTGAATAGCTTGAAATAGAAATGTTTTTGACATTTAAACCGTACTTACATTTAAACTGCGTGCTTATGCTAAAATGAATTACTTGAAATTGAACTGTTTTTGACATTGAAACTGTACTTACACTAAACTTAATTGTTATATATAACTGCTTGAATAGTTTGAAATAGAAATGTTCTGGACAATTAAACTGTATATTCATGCTAAACTGATTTTTTTTAAAACAGAACTGATTATTTACATGAAAATAAATTTGGCGTTAAATTACCAACAAAGGTGGATATACCATAAAACCCTACAAACCAAACCAAACCAAACCAAACAAGTAGACACTGGTGTATTACAATGGGAAAGTAAAACAAATGAGGGTGAACTTTTCACCGGGTAATCAAACGCAGCTTGTTACAGGATAAAAGTATGTAAGGGACAAGTGAGATATACGAGCCTTAGAAACGAATAGCGATGGATGTAAAAAGGGGTGGATATGAAATAATTTGGATTGATCCATGACGTGTCAACGGTGCCCCTAACTAAATTATCAGCAGAGCCTCATAAATCCACGGCTCGAAATCAGTAGTTCAATCAGGAACCAACGTCAACTCGTTCATCTTTGATGCCTTTTGTATTAATGTTCTATTCCTCAGAGAAATCTCTATTGGTCTCTCATCATCAGTAGCATTATCATTATTAATGTGTACTGCCACGATGGATTCCCTAAACTCATGCTTTTTTCCTCTTTCTTGCAATTTGTTCCAATAGTTCACTGTTTTTCTTAACTCTTCAATACGGCACTCGGTCTCAGAATAGTGCAGTGAATGTAATTTTTGCTGGTTAGTGAAGATTGGTGGGTCCATGTGTAGGGATCCCTTGAAGAACGTTGATGATAAGTTCTCCCTTACTTCTAAAGCAATACACAAGATGTATTGTTCATCTTACTTAGATGGCTTGTGAGATAGGAGTAAACTGCTGTAGAGCTTCTGTATTTAAGGAGATGTTTACACAATGTTCTGCTAAACAGCATACAGCATTCTTGTACTCATCTAATCTAGCCTTTTCTGCAGGCACTTCGTTAGATTTCAGGTGGTGACGACATGTAATAATACTGTTACGGCTGCAGAACGGAAAAATTCATGATTGCTAGTAAATAGCAGTCATGCTCTACCTATTAGTATATGGTTATATGTTTCCGTAAATGAGATATTTCCCCGAGGTAATGTAACATACTCATACTTGAATATGGGAAATGTACATAGAATGTTCGTAACATATATACATAGAACATAGGAATCTCGAAACACGAAAAACACATACGATTTCTTAGTTCAGGTACGAAAAATTTTATAACCTTTGAGTTTAAAGGTTCTTCGACATAAGGATACACATTATTTCTATTCAGGCTTTTCCATCTGCACCCCCCACAAATCTCGTGCAGCGCCCGTAGCACGCAAATTCGTCTATCCTCTTCGAGCCCCGAAATTCGACCCTTCACGTTTTGTGTCTAGTTTTCAACTCCACTAACTGACTTTTTCAAATCTCCCAAAATCCTCCGCGCGCTTCCGGTGCATGATGTCATTCGCACTCCCTAGTCCCGTTTCCCATCTCGGGTTTTTATTGTGACATCTCTGAGTGACACGTGCGCTCCGCGCGCGCGCGAACACCTGCGTTAATGTTGCACTTAAGTAATCCATGCACTGAGCCGAAAGGTTCTCAGCCGAACTAAACCCAAAGGCATAAAACGAAATCCCTTGGCCATTATATTACAGTAAGTGAACTTATCTACTAATTTCAGAAGCTTGCCAATTAATGGGGAAATGGTTTCATCCTGATTAAAACGGATAAACGTTCTTTTATCAACGTTGTCGAAGCGACCGACGCCTCTTCCTATTAATCCAGGTTATGCTGCAAATTATTGACCCGGTCAGTTGTATTTGCCGGAAACGCTTGATTATCTTCATAGTCAGCATCGGAAACAGTTTCGGCTGTGTATAATCAGCTTATTAAATATTTTTTCTTCGAAACACTACCGACTGTTTTTAAAAAACAATCTCAGTTTCTTTTTGGATACAATTAAACTATCTCTAATAACTGAAGGTTTCAAAGAAAGCGATCTTCGGACGATGGTAAGTGTATACAAAATGAAAGAGCCTCCTATTCTCTTATAATTTGACCATCTAAATTTTTGCATTTTGAAAAAAAAAAGACTTGAAATACATATTCCTCAATATGTTTACCTCTTACCTATACATATGTAGGCTACATGAGAAATTAATTCCATATGATAATTGCTCCCCACTACCAGTGATATTTCCATTTTAGCTCTTGAGAAAAAAATATAGATACACTTTATATTTTATATTTCATTCATTTACCTTTCAAATTAAGAAAATTTACGGAGATGAAAAAACACTGATCTTCAATGGATGATTTGCTGATAGAAATTTGTGCCAACTTTAAAAGTTTTGGTATTTAGAACTTCATAATGTCATGTAAGTTATTAAAAGAAATGATTAAATTGAGAATTTTTTTAAACATATAATCGCCGTAGGTTCTATCTTAAATTTCAGTGAAGTATTTAGAGATCCAAAATTTATTTGAAAAATTAATATATATATATATATATATATAATCAAGTTCATATCTACCTATTATAAATATTCCATAATATAAACATACTTTCTTATCTGCGTTAATCATATTCTTTTTACCTCTGTTTAATTCAGCTGTTTGTTTATCTATTTTTCATAATATAAACGATGAACCTCAATTACCTAAGGCGTTTTGTGATTTTTCAGTACCATCTTAACGAAATAAGGAGATAATATAAAAATAAAGTATCTGTTTTCTTGTATTTTCTCGATTTGAAATGATACAAAAGTCAACAATTTTAAGGTGTGTTTTATAATGTGTGTATACTTATATCTTGGAATGTTAAAAATTAAAGTGAAAAATAATTAGGGATATTTGTTGATTATTTTAATAATCTTTTCGGGATTGACTTGGGGTTCGAGGTCGGGGATTTTCGAGTTGTGGTGGTCAAAACGAATAAACGTTTTTGGCGTAGACATGACAATAATTTTTTTTAAGGAGAGAGAGAGAGAGAGAGAGAGAGAGAGAGAGAGAGAGAGAGAGAGAGAGAGAGAGAGAGAATTTTAAAAAACAATAAGGGAGAAACGAAAAGGAAAGTGAACGGAAGGAAATCCTGAAATCCAAACCATGACAGCAGCAGGAAAGTGCACAAATTAAAAATAGAACGTATCAGCTGAAATCGGCCCAGACGGGAGGTCATTGTCTAAAATAATCTCAAAGGAGAATTCGTTAAAGTGGAGCAGAATAGAAAACAGGGAATAAACAATATTCAGATCAGCTGCAGTAGTCTGACGACTTGATTAAAAGTCGGCATCCATTATAGGCGATGTTCGTGAACGAGCCAGAATACCCCATTGCAATAAACCAGGCTGTCGTGGGAGAAATATTATTTCAAGTCTCTGTCTGTCACTCTTGTCAAGCGATTGTCTGTTCTCTCTATCTATCTAAATCGGTTGACGCTTTTTTACTCTCTCCTTTCAGTGACTACAATAAATAAGTAGTAGCAAATAAACTTTCGTATCAAGCGAACCAGCAGACGGTGTTTTGTGTTCGTCTCTTTTTATCATAGTCAGATTACCACGAGGTGTAATGTAATTATGGATACTGACAGATTGTTTTAGATGTAAGTTGTTTCCTAGCAAGAATTGCAGTCAACAAGAGGACAGTGAAAAAAGAGGGACTTACATCAGAAAGGGATTCGAAGTACTGAGACAAAGAAAAAAGGCCCTATGGCAAGGGAGACATTATTAGGAAAGTGAAAGACAGACTACCGGAATCTTGGTCAGGATAGCAGTAGCCCTCCAAGTTAAAATGGATGTATCAGCGGCAAATAGGTTGCTTGTTGTAGTTGGCTGAAAGAAACTCATACGAAAAAGTCGTTAAAAGGGGACCGAAGTTAAAAAAAAAAGAGAAAATATTTAGTTGAACACGACACCGAAAAGCGTGAAGACTATCCGAAAATTACGGCACTCATTTTTGGGTGAGCTCTGCCAATGAGTTCCACCCCTGCCGTATGGATGTGAAGACAGGAGCACGAGCATCCTGTAAAAGAACTAGAAAAGAAAATGAGGAAGATAATATAAAAGTCTGTGTTTGCCTCTCTCGCTCTGTGACGGTTTGCTTCTCTCTGTCTATCAAAAGCTGTAGACTCATTTTTCATGCTCTGTTTCTCACTTTTTATCCGCCATGAATGAGAGGTAGTAGCGAATAAACTTCGTATCAAAAGAAACCAACAGACCTGTTGTATGTGTTTGTCACTTTTTCTTACGGCAAAGTTATAATGGGAGTCCAACTTGAACTTAAGGTGTAGTACTACACTAATAACTGTTGGGTATCATCCACCTTCTTCCACACAATGAACTAGTCCATCTGCCATATATAGCAGTAGCTACTAATACCAGGGCAGACTAGAAGGTGAGGAGCAGCCTCTTATAGGAATAGTATTAAAGCGTTGGAGACTGGAGATCGCACTAGATCACCTTACTTGCTACCGTAATAACGGAAGCCAATGCTATCGTGTGACTATGTCTTTACTCTGTATTCACTAATCCTATGTTTGTGTCTACTAATTGTCTCTCTATTGTATATACTTTTTCCTGAGAATATATTTATGTTTCCTCTCATATCGTGGTTTTTCCTTTATTTAATATTACAAGCTTCACAAACCAAAACGCTACTATAACCCATTTAGAATAGTCGTATCACACATGTCTAAGTGTTGCTATAAAACTATAAGTGTCAGCTAAGAGCCGTGATGATGCAAGCGTCTTTTTGGTGATGTAACATTATAGGAGTCCAACTTAAACTTAAGGTGTAGTACTTCACTAAAAACCCATTTAAAAGGGTGGTATCACACGTGTGTAAGTGTTGCCATAGTGCTACAAGTGTCTGCTGAGAGCCGTGATGATGCAAGCGTCTATTTGTGATGTAGCATTATAGGAGTACGACTGAAACTTAAGGGGTAGTGCTACACCAAATCTACTTTGGACCATCATGTTCTCATCAGTTTCAAAATTATTTGACCAAACCGTCATTTAGGTGTGCCGTTTTTAAATATATTTGTTCATTCATATTATGGAAAGTTTCAGCCAAGTTTTTTTATTACAATCCAAACATTTCATTTCATTCACGCCTTATATAGATTCGATTGATGTTTTTATTATGAATTGAATTCTTTAATTGTCTTGGAAGATTTAGGGATTTTTTTCATGCCAATGTATGTTTAACTTTTTTTAAAGATAGTATTTGAGGTTGAATTGTTGGGAAGAATTATATATCAACGTAATGTTTTGGAAAATTCACTAACGTGAAAGTACTCCCAATATTCAAAACAATGTTTTGAATAAAAGGAGAACTTTCACATTCTTAAATTTTGAGAGATTTTATTTTAATATGGTGGATATAGAATAGAATATTGAAGTTGCGCGAAGGATTTTTTTAAATAGTCAAATTCATCGTTAAAAAAAAATGGGTGCAATCACAAGAGCTCTAAAATAAAATGATTTGAATATTTCTCTTTTTATTTTAGTGTTATGACGCGAGTAAAAATATTACAGGGTCATTTAATTTGGAGATTTGAGATGATCTTGCAATTTTCCTTGTTTATAAGTGAAGTGCGCACAAAAGGTAAGTTGGTATTTTCTAGTTCATAAGTAAAATCGATAGTATGTTCCTTATTGTTTAATTTTTACGTTATTTTTGTAAAGTCTAAATTCCGTAGATATATGAGTAATATATCATCTAAGTGAGGAAAATAGAATTATAAATTTATGCGACCATATTGAAATGAGTGTGTGCATATATGTGTAACAAGCGTTTATTTATTTATGTCTGTACGTATGAAACTATGTGCGTGTGTGCATGTAAGTATAGGTATTCAACCATGTGAATTCACATCACAAACATTACTCTCTCTCTCTCTTTCTCTCTCTCTCTCACACACACACATACACACACACACACACACACACTCTCTCTCTCTGTGTATCTCGTTCACCATACACACACACACAAACGCACACGTGCGCGCGCGAGTTCACACATGAACATTACATAATTATGACGTAATGAAATGAATACGGCAGTACGGATTCAATTCCTGGTTGAGGCTTTTTAAATTTTTTCATTTCGCTAATACTCTGGGAAAATTTATGCATCAAACTATTCCCCTTCCAGCTAGAGGTAAATATCAATCCAAGGCTAACTTTTTAAACTTGATATGGCAACCAGTCTAGGAGAATGAAAATTCTGAATTCAAACTTGCTAATCTTCGCTCAAAAATTGACCTTGTGTCACATCCTGCTCGTGCAGATGGGTTGGTTAACACAGGCACACACACACGCACACACACACACACACACACACACATATATATACATATATATATAAAGGGAAATCTTATTTTTGACTTAAGCTTATATTTCTTTAATCCAGTACCATAAACACTTAAAATTCATTAAAATCTTAGAAGTACGCTAAATCATGGGTTTTTGTTTATTGCAAAAGGCTGGTTCAGATACATTAAAATATAGACGTACACAGGTTTATATATCTTATGGAAATCAACTATTCAGTATAGAAGAGGCACGTTAATTAACATAATTAATTGAATAGTGATTTGACTTAACTGATTGGATGAATGGTGATGAATGGTGTGAAATACACACGAGTATGTATTACTATCATCTTCAAAGAAGCAAACTGATAAAGATGAAAAAATCTGTCTAAATATGTGGAGTCGTTATTACATAGATTATTTACGTGAGATGGACTATTGGAGTCATCTTGGTTATAGTATTTACAATACATGAGCTCAATCGGTTGCCCTAGGTTCAGCGGAAAGAAAAGTGACATTTGAATAATGAAACCACTAATAGGCCAATATTATGGATATCATCATCATCATCATCATCATCATCATATCGTGCTGGCAGCACGGATATCCCTGACCCTCTCTCACCACTCCTCCCTATCGTTCATCGCCCTAGGTAGGTCTCCAGGACAACAACCTGTATTCTCACATAGCTGCTGAATGTACGTTCGAGCTGGTCGTCCTGCTTTTGCGCGGCCATATGTGGGGATCCATAAGAGTAGATCTCTTATGAGCTCATCTCTGCTTCTCCAGCAGTGTCCTGCATGTCTGGTTCGTCTAACTTGAATAGTTTTCGTGATAGGGGGCAGGTGGCAGTACAGTTGGTGTCTTGTGGGATGTTGCTGCCAGGACTTATATGGATGCACTACGTGG
Source organism: Sepioteuthis lessoniana (assembly GCA_963585895.1). Classification (NCBI taxonomy): domain Eukaryota; kingdom Metazoa; phylum Mollusca; class Cephalopoda; order Myopsida; family Loliginidae; genus Sepioteuthis; species Sepioteuthis lessoniana. The sequence goes on from OY757904.1 coordinate 26,216,721, forward strand.
ACGCTAACAAAACGGCTGGAGAAGAAACTAGATGGCAATTACACAAGAATGCTCCGTGCAATCCTGAACATTATGGATATAAGATGATATAACAACCTTACAGAGGGGGTGCATTTTTCCCCGATGGATTGAAGAAAATGTCTGGGTTGAAATTACTCATAGGTTATTGTCTACGACAAAAGTCAACGGAAGAATAGTTGAATATAACAACCAATATCAAAACAATAGTCACTGAGGTGAAACCATTGTATATAATACCAATGATGATATTCTCTTGTTTGATATCGACGAAACGGGTAAACAAATCATTGGAGAGCTTAAATAATTTTCGATAACACTTTATATATATATATAGTAAAAAAAGTAAAGTTGGCGACCGAAGTCGAGAGTGACTCGAAGGCTCCCCTTTAAATAGCTACTACACTGAGGTGTAGGAGAGGGTGCTACGCTTTTCCCTTGATTGCTCCACTTTACCCTTGATACGTACCTTATATTACTGAGTTTTAAGCAAGGAGGTATCAAGTACCACTTTTAAAGTATTTGGTATGACGCGACCTGGTATTGAACTCAGGTTTACATGGATCATTGGCGAACACTTTACCAACTGGGGATATACACACACATATATATATATATATATATATATATATATGTATATATATGAAGAAGTCTTTGAAATTCATATATACATGTATGTGGTACGTACAAAATCTAAATATTGTTTTAAAAAGCGAGAGAATTTTCAATAACAATCAATTTTGTACAAGAGGAAGTAAGCATGGAATGTTAACCAAATCAAAATCCAAGTGGGGTGAGGATAAACACACAGAAAAAAATTACTCGTTGCCAGCAGACCTGTACTGGTAATAGCGATTTCTTCTGAAGGTCGGAGATCATTAAAAAGCAATGGAGTACCTATTTGTTTTTGGATACACAATCCCAGTTTGTATTTTTTAGAAAATTCTTTCAGAACGAATAACTGCATTTCATTTCTTGATGTCTCTTGGATGGTGAACATATTGGGACTGTATCCGCATTTGCAGATCTGATTGGCTAATAGATTGCAGAAATTGCTCGGCTACGCAGTGTAGTCGGATACTTTTGGGAATATTTTGTTTATTCTAATCTCTATACATTGACTAGTGCGGCCTCCATAGCCAACATCGCATTTACACATAAACCGGTTTATGTGAGAACTTTTTTGGAGATTCGTCACACTATCTTTGAGATTGGGGGAAATAACACGTTAGATTCAAGAACAAATCTCAATTTAACCGAATTGAAACAACGGTTGCAGGATCTTTCAACTTGTTTCATTAGCTGCATGGAAGCATTGCCGATCCACGGTAATCTTCAGTATTCTGGTAACTTCTCTGGTCCAAATTTTGGTTTAGTGGAGAATGGAAGGCATTTATATTTAATGTTGCTGCAGAATACATCCACGGGTATTCATTTTCGACAATGTCTTCTTTATAAACTTGAGCTGATTGGCAAGTTTGGGTTTAGAGAAGATTATTAGGACATGATGGACTAAGTTTTTTATTAATTTTATTAATTTCATTTTACGTTTCAGTGGGAAAAGGGATGCCCGCCGAGTGTACGATCTAATACATCCGCGATGTACTTCTCCCGGTTTCTCTTCCTAACTGACGAAAACGTGTCTGGGGACGTGGGCCAGCACAATCAAGGATGACCTAGCAGTACTATCAGTTTCCCAAGTAGTTGGTCTTCGGCGATGGAATCGCGATTGGCTCGCCATTTCGTGTGACCTGGCTCAGGATCGGCGAACGTTGGCTGCGATGGTTCGAGATGCTGTACTTGCTCGAGAGGAAGCTGGTTCAACCCGACCAGGGAGAAACCCGATACAAGTAAGTACGATCAATCAAATGCAGTTTTATGATAGATCGACATATGCAAACCAAAATACGCCAAGAAAAAGAAAAGTCAAGTTGTGGTTATGCATTATTCGAGCATAAAAACAGTTTGCCTTTTCCCTACGTCTTTTCCCTTACTTTTTTCTGGATCATACATACGAATTTGATATACATTTCCGTCCTAGATCTCTAAAACCTACTCCCTGCTATTTTTCCCCTTTTATTTATTATAAAACCTGTAAAGTTATTATTATTTTACTCCTTTCAAAGACTTTTGTACAAACATTAGCTGATGGTCTTTTAGTGGAGACTGATAGAAACTATATCTCCTAAACTCCTCTGGTGCCTTCTCAGAATTATAAGCGATCTTAATAATCTGTCAGTCTTGATGGCCAATCATCATTAGCATAATATTTACTCGTTGAGTTAAAGTCTTTCACTGGAATTTGAGTGACAGAATGTCTCCTCAAGTCTCCAGGATTCTTTTCAATACTCTGGGCGTTCTCAACAATGCTGCAGTTTTGAAGGTCTCCAAACATCCTCCAACTTTCAAGTCCTCCAGTAACTTTAATAATTTTTTAGATACTGTACCGTATGCACCAATCACGATTGGCATAAACGTCATCTTCATGTTCCATAGTTTTTTCAATTCCTAACAAGTTCGAGGTACTTATCCTCCTGTTCACTTTCTTTCAGTTTTATTCTATGGTCAGCCAATACAACAACGTCCACAATTTTGCAAGGTCTCTTTTTTTGGTTGATCACTTTAAATTCTTGTCTTCAGGCCCCGATTAGTGTATCCGTTTTTATGTCAAAGTCCCATAGGAGTTTATGTGTGTCATTCTCCAGAACGGCTGTTGGGTTGTGCATGTACCATTTGTTTGTATGGTCAAATTTCAATTTCTTACACATCTCCCAGTGGATCCTCTTGCCCACCCAGTCGTGGCGTCTTATAATCCTCTGCTAATTTGCTGTATTCAGTTATTATGTCATTCTCCTAAATTCTAAAAAACATCTCCCTTCTATTATTATTATTTACCCATTAGAGTCTTTCACATCAGCGTTAGCTAATGGTCAATCACTGGAGTTTGAGTGACAGCAAGTCTCCTCAAGTCTCCAGGACTCTTCTCAGGATTCTGACTGTTCTCAATAATGTAGTAGTTTGGATGGTCTCCACTCATCCGCCAACTTCCGAGTCCTCCAGTCACTTTAGTAATGTTTTTGTTACTCTCCCAAACGCATCAATTACAATTGGTATAATTGTCACCTGCATGATCTATTGTTTTTTTCAATTACCTGGCAAAGTCGAGGTACTTATCCTTCTTTCCACATTCTTTCAGTTTTATTCTGTGGTCAGCGAGGACAGTATATTTGTTCATATGGTCAAATCTAAATTTCTTGATTATAATTATTATTTATTCCTTTAGAGTTTTTCACATCAGTGTTAGCTGATGGTTTTTCACTGGAGTCTGAGTGCCCGCAAGTCTCCTCAGGTCTCGAGGATTCATCTCAGGATTCGGGCCATTCTCACCAATGCTGTTACTTGGATAGTCTCTACCCGTCCGCAAACTTCCAAGTCCTCCAGGCCTTTTAATAATCCTTTAGTTATTGCACCAATCCCAATTGGCACAATCATTTCTTTCATGCTCCAGAGTTTTTCAATTCTCTTGCAAGGTCGCAGTACTTATCCTTCTTCTCACTTTCCTTCAGATTTATTCTGTGGTCCGCGTCGACAGCAAAGTCGACAATTTTGCAAATTCTCTTTTTTGCTATTGTTGATTATTATAAGGTCTGGTCCCCTGGCCGGGATTAGGTGATCCGTCTTTATGTTAAAGTTCCATAGGAGTTTATGCGTGTGATTTTCTAGGACAGGTGCCGGGTTGACCATTTGTTTGTATGGTCAAAGTTAGATTACTTGCGAATTTCCCAGTGGATCACCTTGCCGACCCAGTCGTGTCTCGCCTTATACTTCTTCTGTGCTAATTTGCTGCATTCGCTTATGTGATTGATCGTTTCGTCTCTGTCGCTTCATAGCCTACATTTACAATTTTGTTGCATCCTATCTATTCTCGCTTTCATATGATTGGTCCTCATGGCGTTGTCCTCTGCTGATATTTGGACAGATTCCGTTTCTCTCTTAAGGTTTTCTTTTCTTAGCCAGGTCCAGGTTTTCTGGTGTGACATGTTGTTTATTAGTCGTTTAAAGTGGCCATAGATTTGTTTTGTGTTTCCTAGTTGTTGTCATTCTGTCGTCTAGCTTGTTGTCCGTATCGTTTCTGATGGTTGTAATTAGTCCTTTGAGCCGTTGTATCGATGCGTCAACGCTGTCCTCGATTCTGGCGAGTCCTCTTCCTCCCTCTTTTCTTGGTACATATAGTCCGTCAACGTCGTCTCCGGGATGTAATGCCTCATGCATGGTCATTAGTTTTATTGTTCTTTGATCCGTCTGTATTAAACAGAAGTAATTATTTATTGATATGTTTCTTAGTCTGATTTTTTTATATGAATGCAAAGATGAAAATTTGCACGTTTTTACACTGAAAATAAGTTAATTTCTACATTCTATTATACAGGACACAGAACCAAATAATAATTGCAATTTTCTATATTTTTACTACATAAGCAAATGAGAAATAATATACTATTGTGGAAAATATTTCTTTTAAACTGTTATATAAAACTATGAGGTCTAACTGGACTGATGTGAAATATTTGGGAACGGCACAATATCATAATCATTAGTAGTGCTATTATTCAATTACTTTCTTTTTTCTCGTGAAAAACACTTTAGACAAATATCAGATTTAAAACATCCGAAGCTGATATGAAAAATTATATCCTGTAGAAACTTGATCTCTTCTTAAATATATAAACGGGGAAAGTAAAATAAAATGAAATATACCTAAAACGAAAATAGAAAAATAAAGGGTAGCGATTCACCATATGATTCATATCTCGAGATAGAAGCGTAAACTTTACATACACAATGATGTGATGTAGATTATCTCAACTTGAGTGGAAAGTGAAAAACTGAATATGTCAGAAACCATCAAGTTGTTTTAATCAAGCCGGTATAGAGTTTAGAGAGACATAGTTAGTCAGCTGCGGAGTTTTCAGCAAACACCCTTGATAATATATGTAAATCTCTCGCGTTATATTAATACTTATGTACTTGAACACAAAGATACATTCCCATATATAACTACGCTATTGATTTTGTCTTGTAATTAGGCCTATCAACTGCGGCTGAAAGTTACCCTGACTGGACCGCAGACGAGGCGTATGACTCTCCACCTCAACAAGTATCTGAATATGACAATAAACTATCTGTTCATACGGGTGGAGTCATGGGAATTGTGGGAGAGTGGGATGTAACTTCATTACAGTTACTTCCAGGTCCACTTTGGCTCGAAGAGATAGTACTTGCTGGGGTCCCATCTATGGGTCAAATAGAACTATGATATACTGTTCTTGAAACCATCTAACTGTGAGCAATACTAATACTTGAAACCATTTTTCTGTGTGCAAATAGATCTATTACGTTAAGATTACAATACCTGAAAACATTTGATTGTAAGGAAACAATAGATTGCAATACTAGAAAACATTTAACTGTGCACCAATGAAACTTTGTTACCCATAAACTATTCGTTTACAAATCATATACACACACACGTGTGTGTGTGTGTGTGTGTGTGTGTGTGAACAGATTTTGGCATTAAATTATCAACAAGAGTTGATATGCCATAAAATACAAACTAGTAAACATTTCAAGTAATATAAGACATACAGAAGTTAACCTCTCTGTATCATTTATTACTGTAATTAACCAACATAGTATGTTTACAAGTAAATGTATTTTTGTGATCATATTTAATCGTGTGCATATTTCATAAGAAATGTTTCGTTTACAGAATACACATTCCCTTAATGAATTCACTCCATGGAATCATTAATTTGGCAAAAGACAATCATGATTAGCATGGCAGAGAGTAGAGGAAGTAAATAGGAAGAAGAACACCATGACGACAAACGTGAAAGATGCCAGCCAAGAAGAAAGACCTCAGAAATGGAAAGAACATTTCAAGCATCTTCTCGAAAAAAAACCCTCCGAAAGTCACGTATAAACATATGAAAAATATTAATAGCGATTTGCAATCGAACTTGTACATTTTACGGATGAATAACTGTATACAGTGCTGAAAAAAAAATTATAGCATAAAATATTTTGGCTTCGACAAAGAACCTCTTGAAGTTTGGAAAGCAAGGAAATTTGAGAGCATTTGAATATGCAATAATCATAAGAACAAATATAAGGAGGTGCGCGTGATGTAAATGTTATCGTCGTAGGAAATGAACACGGTGACACGAGTCCAAATCCTGGACGAGACTGATTGCATTTCACATAGCACTAATACCCTTGGGAACGGTATGAATCCAATTATTCTCCCCCCCACTTATGGGTAAATAGTAGGGCAGACTGATTTTTCAGCCTTGGTGTGGCAACTAATCTTGGAGAAGGAAAACTCTGAATTCAAACCTGTTAAACACTGCTTCAAAATTGACATTGTGTCATATCCTGTCCGAGCGGAGGAGTTGGGTAAATAGGATAAGCATAAATATAAGACAACTGAAGACCAGTCAGTTTGGACTGTAGACTATATTGGATCTCTACAGAGGGTTAAGACCCACCCCAAATTTTTCCTGGTATGACACTAAACAATCTGATGGCCAGGGTCAAGTAATGCAAGACATAATGTATTTCATATCATATATATCTATTTAAATGCGTGCAAACAAATAACTGCTGTTAAATTGTCAATGTTACATAGGAATACTTGAAACTTTAAAATTCTAAAAAAATGAGTTCAGGGTCGTTTAAAAATTTTATCAACAAAATGTGTTTACAAATTGTATATATCAAGAATATAGGAGTAAAGATGATTTGGCTTTGATTTACCTATAATAGTTGATATACAATCATACCAAACCAAATCAAATCAATAAGATAAATGAAAAATGATGGACAAGCCGCAACCACTTTCCACAAGAAACGTTACCTCAGATTCACTGAGAACCACAGGAGCATCTTTTACAACTATAGCTGCGATGGTTTATCAAATCATGCTTCTCAGTCGTATCCAACGTAAAATATAGAATATCATTTGAGAAAATCCGAACGGTTATCGGAGAAATCCAATTACAAAATGTATTCGCTTTATAAGAGACATACTGGTTTGTGCCTATTTCCAAGTTTTAGTAATTTACGCAAACCCTAACGGGTCACCTTTCACACGCTTGTGAATGTGTCTTATATTATTTTAGTTATCTGGAAATTAGCTTAATTTTTATGCGCATTAAAATGTACGATATAACAAGTGAGGAAAATAATATTTAAGGTTTTTGGAAGCTGATTCGATTAGGCTTTGATATCCACCTCTTGAGGTTTAGTCTTCGAATATTTGTCGAATCTTAGTACCAAAAACTTGCAACCACACTTATTTGATCGTGAGGTATACAATTCTGATATTGTAGCAAAGGAAATATATAATCATTTAATATTTCTTCTGAGACTATTCCCAACGAATTAACAGAAATATTTTTTCTACCAGAGAAATGTTGAATTAATTCAGAAATAATATTATATACTAACTATTGGCCTAATGAGTAGAATTTTTGACATAGTCATGGAGACCTGCGTTCAATCCCTGGTCGAGTCATACCAAAGACTCAAAAAGTGGTACTTGATGCCTCCTTGCTTAACACTCAGCATTATAAAGTACGGATGTAGGGTTAAACGGAACAATCTAGGGAATGGAGTAGCACCCTGCCCTACACCTCGGTGTGGTAGCTATTGAAAAGAAAGCCTTTGGGTCACCCTCGACTATGTTCGCCGACTTTACTTTTTACTTACATTAAAGAGAAAAGTTGTGACATGTAGTTGAATAATCTTTTTATAAAAGTTAAGTGTCCTTATTAGAATAAAAGTTGTTGCGTGAAGACTTTCGCCAAGGTATGGTACCGTGTGCAAAGTTCTTCTATTGAGAAAACATACTCTCGTGCGTGGTTCTGGTGGTCGAATCCGGCAGAGAGAGAGAGAGAGAGAGAGAGAGAGAGAGAGAGAGAGAGAGAGAGAGATTCTGACTTTGGCACGTTGGTTTATATGCTTCTTTTGATACACCACCAAGCGATCTTAAAAAACTATTTGGAAGGCTAGAACGTTATCCTAACAGGCTAAAGTGCAAAAAATTATATCAATCCGTTTATAATGAGTTTCCTCATGCAATATATCAAACATGTAAATTTTGAAATTATTTATTGTTGATGATTACCTTAACTGTAAGAAATAATGTAAACTCAGAGTCGTATGAAAATATAACTGAGATGAAACATGTATTTTTTCAGTTCATTGGACTGATTAGATCGTTGTATTTTTTTTCGAAGATACGAGTTTGGCTTATCAAAAGTGTTTACGAATTTCAGCAATTTCTTTAAGTGAAAATTCTTTTTGTATCTCGTGTTTCAAAAGTCATTACCGCTTGATTGGTTGCATGATAACATTTCAGTTTTCACGCGAGACACTTTTACTTTTATTTCTATTGTTACATTTTATTTTATTTTCTCAGGATTTGCTGTTTCAACTATTCTCTAAAAAACTGAAAACGTCACACTTCCTGTCAGAAATGGCACGTTATTTCGGAACTTCTTACAAGAAAGAACGTAACACATCTTGGAGATTTTACATAGGGTCAGAAAATTTTCCTGTATAAGTGAAAATCCAAATTTTTATTCATAAAAATAACTATTATTAAGGCTGAAAAGAAAATATTATTAAATAGATAAATAGAAAATTCACAGTTTTAACACAATTAAATTTCAAAAGAAGGAATAATGGATAAATAATAATAATAATAATAATAATAATAATAATAATAATAATAATAATAATAATAATGATAATAATGATAATAATAATAATAATAATAATAGATTGTGCCAATTGTGATTGGTGCGTTAGGCACAGTAACTAAAGAATTATTAAAGGGCCTGGAGGACTTGGAAGTTGGCGGACGGGTAGAGACTATCCAAACGACAGCATTGCTGAGGACGGCCAGTAATACTGAGACGAGTTCTGGAGACTTGAGGAAACTTGCTGTCACTCAAACGCCAGTGAAAAACCATCAGCTAACACTGATGTGAAAAAAATCTAGAAGAGTAATAACAATAAACAGCCTCAAAATGTACAAAATATCTCATGAAGTCATAAATTTTATCGATAAATAAATCAAAACCTGGTGAGTTGAATTGACAGCAGGAGGAAGAAGCTTACTTGAAGCAAACATCCAAAGAGCTATACATTTCAAGGAGATGCACTATCACCGTTACTCTTCATAATAGCCATGATGTTACTTAACCCTATAGGCAGACAATGTACAGCCGGATAATAACTTAGAAGATAGTAAGAAAAGATCAATCACCTAATGTACATGGATGACATCAAACAATTATCTAAAAAAGGAAAAGAACTGGAGACTCAAATAAATGCAGTTAGAATATAGAGCCAAGACATAGGCATGGAATTTGGCACTGAAAAATGTGCTATGCTAGTAATAAAAATTGGCAAACGACATCTGAATGACGGAATGGAATTACCAAATTAAGACAATATTGGTACGTTCGGAGAGAAGGAAAACGACAAATACTTGGGATTCTTGGACGCTGACACCATCAAACAAGAGGAGATGAAAGAAAAAATTAAGAAAGAATATATCTGAACTATAAAGCTACACTAGACAAAACTATCTTCCCGAAATCTGATGAAAGGAATAAATTCCTGGGCTGCAACCCTTGTTAGATATTCGGGACACTTTTTTATGTGGACCATAGAAGATCAAATAAATTAATGATCATGCATAAGGCATTACATCCCAGAGTTGACGTTGACAGACTATATGGAATAAGAAAGGAGAGAGAAAGAGGACTTGCCAGCATTGAAGACAATGTTGACACATCGATACAACGACTCAAGAACTACATAGGGAAGCACAAAGGTAGACTGATTACAGCCATCAGAAACCATACTGACAACACGATGACCGACAGAATGACAATAACTCGGAAACACAAATGGGAAAAAAACAACTCCATGGACGTTTTAAATGACTAATAAACAAAATCTCATCCGTGAAAACCTGGACGTGGCTGAGAAAAGGGAAATTTTAAGAAACAAGCAGAACATCTCCTAATAGCAGCTCAAAACAACGCCAAAGCGAGAATTCATAAAATGCAACAAAATAGCAAATGTCGGTTATATGGTGGTAGAAACGAAACAATCAAACCAAAAATAAGGGAATGCAGCAAATTAGCAGAGAATGAGTATAAGACTAGTCACGACTGGGTAGACATGGTGATCAACTGGAGATGTTCAAGAAATGTGACCATACGAAAAAATTGTTTATAATTAACTCAACATCTGTTTTAGAGAATGACATACATAAACTCCTATGCGACATTGATCTACAAACAGATCACCTAATCTCGGCCAGAAGACTAGACCTTATAATAATCAACAACAAAAAAAGGGAAATTGCAAAATTATGGACTTTGCTGTCCCGGCTGACCACAGAATAAAACTGAAAGACAGTGAAAAGAAGGATAAGTACTTCGACCTTGCTAGGGAACTGAAAAACTTTGGAAAATGAAGGTGACAATTCTACTAATCGTGATTTTATCTTTCGGTACAGTAACTAAAGTTTTATTAAAGGGACTGGTGAACTTGTAAGTTGGATGTCGAGTGGACACCATCAAAATTACAGCATTGATTTGAACGGCCAGAATACTGAGAAGAGTCCGGGAAACTTGGGGAGACTTGCAGTCACTCAAACTCCAATGAAATACCATCAGCTTAAATTGATGTGAAAAACTCTCATGGAATTAATAATAATAATAATAATAATAATACCGTCAAAAGACCCAACAAACAGACTAAACAGAACATTCCAAAACAGCGTAAAAAATTATCTGCAAGTAGGGGTAGGGAATAAGATGTCAGTCCAGTGACCAGGTGCAAGGGAGGCAAAATGATTTTTGAGAAAAATATGGGAACGAAAGATATATAACAAAAATGGATAAACTACATAGGAAAATATATGTAAAGAGTAGAAGAAAGCCTTAAGGCAAATATACACATTGATTCACTCAGAGGGACACTAAAAAAAAAAATAAAATAAAAAATTCTAAGCCTCGATGGCATACCTGTATTCTGGTCTAAAATGTACCCTTCAATTCATGACAGACTCGCTAACAAAATGAATAAATGCTTAAAAGAAACAAGCATAGCCGAATTGATGAGAAAATATCAAACAACTTTGATCCGGAAAGACCCCCTGAGGGAACCGCTCCAAACAATTATAAACCCATGATTTGCCAACAGAAGATGTGAAAAATATTGACGGGACTAATTAGGAAAGAAATTTATGATCCGTTAATAAGCTGCGGTCTGTTCCCTGATGAAGAGAAAGGATGCCTAAAGGATCCGTAGGGATAGGTGAGTTGCTATATAGAGATCAACACATCATCAACGATAGCAAAACGAGACGGAAAAATCGAGCAATGGCGTTGATTGACTAAAAAAAGGCATAAGATATGGTCCTCCAAAACTGGATAGTACCTGTATCAAAATATACCACATATCAATGAATTCATAAAGTTTATCTCGAAAGCTATGAAAATCTGGAGAGAGGAATCTGGAGGTAAGAGCTTAGCTGATGCGAACATCACAGTGGTATATTCCAGGGAGATGCAATATCACAAGTATTATATGTAATAACGATGACAACAATGAAAAACGTACACATGAAAAGCACAGAAAGATGCAAACTTAGATAATCGACAGGAAAGATCAATTACCTATTGTACATGGACGACATCCAATTGTTAGCAAAAAAAGAACGAAAAAAAAATGGAAACCTGTATACAGGCAGTGAGAATATGCCATCGGGACATAGGGATGGAATTTAGAATAGAAAAATATGCCATGCTGATTATAAAATTAGGAAACCACACATGACAGAAAGAATGAACCTACGAAACTAAGAAAAAATAGAATGCTCAGAGACAAGGAAACCTATGAATACTTGGGAATATTTGAAGATGACACTATCAAACAATAAAATGAAAGAATAAATGAAAAAGTGAATTTCAGTAGAACTAGAAAGCCACTCGAAACGCAACTATATGGAAGGAACTTTATTAAAGTCATAAATAACTGGGCTGTTCCCCTCGTAATATACTCGGGACTATTATTGAAGCCAGGGTGAGAAGAACTTAAACAAATGGACAAGAGAATTAGAAAACTCATAACGATGCATATAGCCTTACATCCCAGAGATGACTTTGACAGACTATATGTATCAAGGAAAGCAGGAGAAAAAGGACTTGTCAGCATTGAAGAAAACGCTGATGCATCAATACAATCACTCGAAGATTACATAGAAAAGAACGGAAGAAGGCTGATTACGGCCACCAAAAAAAATACGAATACCAACAGAACGGAAACAACAAGAAAACAAAACTAGAAAGAAAAACAACTCGATGAACATTTTAAGTGACTAACAAGCATCACCTCACACGATACAACGTAGACGTGGCTAAGAAAAAGAAACCGTAAGGGAAAGAATAAATATCTAAATAGCATCACAAAACACGCCATAAGGACCAATCATATCAAAGTAAGAACAGATAAGACACAACAAAACAACAGATGTCGGTTATGTAGTGATAGAGACGAAACAATCAAATGATAAGTGAATGCGGCAAGCTAGCGCAGAAAAAAGGTTATGACTTGACATGATGGTGTATGCAAGGAGATCCACGAGGAATCGTACGAAAAATTTAAATTTGATCATACGAGCAAATGGTATATGCACAATCCAGAATCTTTCCAGGAGAATTAAATGCAGAAACTACTCTGGAATTTTTAAATACAAACGGTTTACTTAATCTTGGCCAAACAAGCTGAACAAGTAATAATCGACAATAAAAAGAGAATTGGCAGAATTATGGATATTATTGTCCTGGCTGACCATAGAGTAAAATAAAAAAGAAAGTGAAATGAAAGATACGTACCTGGACCTTGTTAGGTAATTGAAAAAAACAACAACCGTGGAACATGAAAGCGACGTTAATACGTTGAAGACACTTGCTATCATTCAGACTGCAGTGAAAGACTGTCAGCTAAGGTTGGTGTGAAAATTTCGCGAGGATCAATAATAATGCTAATAACAATAAAGTGGAAATATTTAATGAAAAACAACCACAATTAATATTGAAATATACAAATCCAGAAAATTGGCTCAAAAGATATATAAGTGTAAAAATAATTTGGTGGGAAAGATAATCTATTGGGGATACCGTAAGACATTGAATTTTCTCCATTCTGGCAGAAGTCATGAGCACAAATCTTTGAAAAAGGAATTGATCAGCCACACTGGTTTTGAAAATAAACATAGTTTTAATTAACAAGGTGAAAAAAAATGTAACCGCGTGGATTTTTTTCCTTTCCAGCTAACGAGAGTGTATTTTTTTTTAATACCGGGATCTAAGCAAAGAGATGAAGAAATCTATGAAACATGAAATTTATGGTGATAGTAATTGTACTTGGTACTCAGTGATTGATCGCCAAAAAAACCATGGAAAGAGACTAGAATTACTGGATACGAGAAAAACTGATACCATCCAGATAACTTTAGAGCCCTTATAATTTATTGCCCCAAATATTTAATTATGAACTTGAATATATTAAAAACACCTTCACTATCTTAACTGTTTTAAACACATATATGAGAGAGAGAGAGTGTGTGTGTGTGTGTGTGTGTGTGTGTGTGTGTGTAAAACAGTAAGAATAGCATTTTAATGCACAATTTTGTCTTAGAAAACAACGGAAGTCAAAAAAAAAAAATTGCAACTGAATGACCATTTTAATGTGTTATTTTCAACTAATACAAACTATTACATTACAGTGTATAATGATTTTAAGTTTAAACTAATCACGATCGACTCTTAATGGACTATTTGGAAAAAGTGCTGGATCTCAGCCTCAAAATAAACCGTTTCGAATTCCAGTCCAGCTGTTACGTTCACTTTCAGGCTAAAACTGTTGGGAAAGGTATGAAACGTCTTATCCATCCAGCTATGTGTTAAATAGTATCCCTACTGATTTTCTGCACAGGTATCTTTGGCATTTTACTAATCCACGAAGGCTTACATTCCATTAAAACATAAAACTGAAACCTAATTACGTCACATTTAAATATTACGCTGTTAACGATGATAGCTCCCTAAAACTTGTCATTCTTTCATTTGAAAATAATTTTTGGATAAAACATTGTAACATCGCTGCCAATTTATCATTATTATTGATAAAAACAAGCACATCTCCGCAAGTTGGTTTGGGCTCAAGAATACATCGAAAAATATTAGAAAAGGTTACGTCATGAAACGTCTTGAAACCACCTCTTTTATTTCCTTCCTTTTTCTTTCCTCATTTCTTTTTTCTCTCACTCTCTGCTCTCCACCTATACAAACCGACTTTTTATACACGTTATATTTTTCGTCAATTTGTTTTAAATAATTACGTTTCATGACATAACCTTTCTGAATATTTTCGAATATTTTTCTGTATTTGTTCAAACCGCTATTCTAAAGTCATGATTCCAACTCGGAAGATGACACTTTCTGGTTGATATTTTCGTAATTTTACATCTTAAATTATCCAAGTCGAAATGCGTTGGTGGAACTAATTGATAATCATTTTCTCATCCATTTGTAACAATTTTTCCTTCCCTTTTCGAACTCCAGTTACGCTATCACGTTCACCTTCGGAAAAATACCCTTTGGAAAGGTATGAACCCCCTCAGCCACCGTGGTACGCTTGTTGGCCGAGCGGTCTGAGACTTAGTCTAACGTAAAGTTGGATGGGTTTCGATCCCGGCTTCGAGCCTCCTATGTGTCAAGCCACACTGTAGAGTTCTGATAGAACGAAACAGTCTGTCTGTGGATGACAATATATATATATATATATATATATATATATATATATATATATGTGTTGTAATGTAAGTGTCTTTTAAACTCCCAGTAAAATAAAATCATCACTGATTCCTAAACTCAAATTCCATCTATAAATTACATATTTTGTTGAGGCAAGCGAGGAATATTGCTAACAGAATGCACTAAGGAACTTCAGCTGAAATTCCACGTCTGAGTCTGAAGACTTAAGCATGAAACCTATTATTTATTTATACATGTATTTATTAGCTATGCAAACACTCAATAAATCTTATCTCAGCAAGACATGTTGTCCACGAAGCAAATAAAGAAAAGATGAACAAAGAAAATTTCGGATATACTTCATAAAACTTGGCTTTGATACGATATATTATTGAGTTTTGTGTCATAAATTATGAACAATCAAATTACATATCGCTGAAGCGACACTTTGTGTATGTATGTGCAGATCTGTGTATTTGATTAAAGATTGTGTTGCAGAAGGGGTAGCTGTTCTTATCACTTCTTTAACTCATCACTATATTTATGCGTGCTGTTTCATGTTATAATTATCAAAAATGAAATTCGATAAAGAGTATTTTACGAATATGTTGACATATATATTACGTTAAACGAAAAGTTCTCAGTTAAAACATTCCTACGGTGTTTGAGAAATTAGTCAGTATTCGGTTCTGTTTTAGTAGGCGGTCTACTTGACTATTTATGGCATACCATTATTTTTTTTTTTGTGGCAGCGATAAAATGAAACGCAGTTTCTTTCAGGCAGCTGTTGTATCGATACTGCTGTATGGATGCACTACTTGGACGCTAACTAAACGGCTGGAGAAGAAGGTAGACGGTAATTACACAAGAATGCTGCGAGCAATATTGAACAAGTCCTGGCGGTAACACCCCACAAGGTAACAACTATAAGACCACCTGTCTCCCATCACGAAAACTATTCAAGTCAGACGAACCAGACATGCAGGACAATGCTGGAGAAGCAGGGACGAGTTCATAAGTGATGTACTCCTATGGAACCCCACAAATGGCCGGGCAAAAGCAGGACGACTAGCTCGAACATACATACAGCAGCTATGTGAGGATACGAGATATAGCCCTGAAGACCTGCCAGAAGCGATGAACGAAAGGGAGAAGTGGCGAGAGAGGGCCCAGGATATCCGTGTTTGTGGCCCGACATGATGATGATGATGATGATGACTTAAGTAATTCAATCAGGAGTTTTTTGAGTCATTGTGTCAGTATTGAGAGTACTCGGTGACCTTATAGGCTCTGACTCTATATTTAACATATTAGAATCGTGATTTTTTTCCGTGAGTCACTGACCGTGAAAGATAAGCACTTTTTTAAAATTCAATTTATTACAAATATTCAAAGTAGATTAAAGAGAAAAAAGAAGCATAAAACAAAATAGGTAATAATATTTTTGCCAAAATATTTTATTGAACTGTCATTTCTAGTGAAAATAATAATCAAAGAATTGCTAGCGAAAAAAAAATATATAAAGCCCATTTGTTCATTGTCTTTTTTTAGATGTAAACATTGTTCACAAACATCAATATTTTAATTATCTACGATTGATTATTATTTTTTGTAAATAACCATTTTTTATAAACCTTAAATAGCATTTTACTTTAAATTCACACAAAGTAAACGGGTATAGTTTTGATGAATGAATAGAGGTTCTGAAAAAAGGAGTTACATCTATAGAGATACTGCTTAAGTAGATGACAAAATAATCACGCTATGAATTTACAGAAAATTAATATATATATATATATATATATATATATATATATATATATATATATATATAAATGAAAATCTATTCAATCATTTATGCAACAGAAATATCATTATGATACATTTGAAATACTGATTCAATATTTTTTTGTATCTTTCAAAGGTATATATTGTGTATTAATATTGAAATATGATTCCTTAATACATTCTATTTTCAAAAGAAGAGGACCGGGAATATTTAGGATATCCATCTAAAGCAGAGAATACAATTGAAGAAAACAATAGAAAAGAATTCCGACTGCGACATTACTTTATTTTGATAAGTTGAATGCATTCCAAGTTTGTCAATAACCTGCTGAAGAAATTATGCTTAGTATCTAATATACTCTACAAATTAATTACATATACACATATACTGGAGATGCTTCTGACATAATGGTTATCTTCGTAGAAAGTATACACAGCTACGTGCGTTCAAGTGCAAAAGGAAACAGATAGTCTCTTGCATAACACTTATACCCTCGGGAAAGTTATGAATGCAAATATTCACCATCCTGCTGGAAAATGATACGGCGGAATGGTCTATTAAAACCTTGGTATAGCAACCGGCCGAAGAGATGGAAAACTCACATTTCAAACCATTTGTAGACTTGTGGACGAATGCGATTTGCCAGTCTATTCTCGCCAGAGTAAAGCTATATGAGTGGTAGGTCCCCACGCAAGAAAAGTTAATCATTATACCTGACGAAAAACAAATTATATTTATATATCTAAAACTTTCTCGCTCCAATTTCAAAGTGAATGAACAAGCGCCATGAAACGTACATGCTATTCCAAATATTATTTCCTCAGTTCGAAATAAATAGGCTGTCGTTTCCATGTTATTTCAAACTTTAGAAAGATTCATTAAAACTCAGAAAATATTGTCATTTTCTTCCTAGTTGGCCAGAGAAATTCACGGTAAACTGTTGCACACACACACACACACACGAACATACGCATACCAATCAATATGTATAGCGACCGTAGTTGGGGGAAATCCGAAGGCTTCCTTTTTTAATAAATACTACACCGAGAATTAGGCGCTACTCTTTTCAATAAATTGCTCAACTTTACCCTTGATACGCAGCTTATAATGCGGAGTATTAATTTGGGACTTATCAAGCACCAGTCTTTTGTATAACTCGACCTGGGATAAAACATTGGTTTCCCGGGCCATCGGTGAACAGTTTACGAATTAGGCCAATTATATATATATATATATATATATATATATATATATATATATATATATGTGTGTGTGTTTGGAAGAAAAAAACAACAGACCATCATGTGGTTTTTACAAATTTTTTTGGGCTCTACATGGGAAGCCAACCTCTTCAGATAGCGATCACATAATGAAAACAAAAGAATTATAAAGATATTCTTTCAATTGACTCATACTCGTGAAGATAAAAAAGTGAATAAATAATGAAGAGACTAGAATAAGATATCGGCAAGAAGTTGGTGTCAAAACCGGTTGCAATATCAATATCTGGAGTCATGTATTCTAATTTATCAACAAATATTTCTACGAGATTCACAGGTCCTTCAGCAGCTGAAAAGTTTTCAATAAGTTGACGTTTTGTCTTTTAAGAAATAACTCAGTCTATTTAATTATATAATTCTTATTAATGAAAACGTGGCGATAAATGCGATTCCTAATCTCACGCAAAACTTACCATAAGTTTTAAAATATAGTTGTTTTTTTTTCTGATTTTTTTAAAGATTTAAACTTAGTCTTTATTTAATGTTTTAATATTTTTGTGTATATTCTATACTTAATACTGGTATTCTAATTATATACATATATAATCATCCACAGAACTTTGTATCATAAGTCTTCAGTGGGGCTAGACACGTCGGACGCTTCCAGCTAGGGTCAAAACCTGCCTAAATTTGTACTTGACTTTGTATCTAACCGCTCAGCCATTTTTGTGACATACGCCAGCTCAGGAATAATAACGCATTTGTTGTAGCATTCGTTTGTTTATCCACGGACTGTTTCGTAGTATCACAATTCTTCAGTGGATGACAATATATACTCTTCATCTCCGGGGGCGTTGAGCTCTCTTGCAACAGAATAAATAGTTGCCACACGTTTAATGCAAAGCTCTTCGAATGAACTGAACTCTTCGTTGACGTGAAGCGTACATATGTAAACAAAACAAAATTAATACACATGCGTTTAAAATCCCTTCGCTTACGTAAGGTTTCTTCGTGGATTTACGGTAGAATCTGAGTTTTATATTCCTTTTTCTCACTTATGAACATACAAAAAATAGCATATGGTCATTAATGTTTTAATATTTTTTGTATATGTTTTACTCTGAATATCACCATTCTAATTATATATGCGTTTAAAATCATTTTGCTTATGCTAGGTTTCCTCGTGGCTGTGCGGTAGAATTTGAGTTTTATATTTCTTTTGGGTACTTCTTAACCTATGGAAAAAGTAGCTTAATACGTTCATTAGATCCTGAGGAATTAAAAAAATACCCCAAACTGATGGGTCGTTGACTATCTCCACACTAGACAGAACCTCTCTGAAACTAGTTAACAAATTCCCCTACCGGGGAAGCAGCGTCTCATCAACTGAACGAAGGCATGGACAGCTATCGATAGCCTATCGATCATATGGAAATCTGACATCACCGATAAAATGAAACGCAGTTTCTTCCAGGCAGCGGTCGTATAGATACTGTTGTATGGATGCACTACTTGGACGCTCACTAAACGGCTGTAGAAGAAGCTAGATGGCAATTACACAAGAATGCTTCGAGCAATATTGAACAATTCCCGGCGGCAATACCCCACAAGGCACCAACTATAGAGCCACCTGTCTACCATCACGAAAACTATCCAATTGAGACGAACCAGACATGCAGCGCACTGCTGGAGAAGCAGAGATGAACACATTCGTGATATACCCCTATGGAACCCCACATATGGCTGGGCAAAAGCAGGACGCCCAGCTCGAACATACATTCAGCAGCTATGTGAGGATACAAGATGTAGCCCTGAAGACCCGCCAGAGGCGAGGAACGATAGGGAGAAGTGGCGAGATAGGGTCAAGGATATCCGTATTAGCGGCACGACATTAAGATGATATATATATATATATATATATATATATATATATATATATATATATATATATATATATATATATATCACCATGAATACGTGTTAATCTCGGACTTTTTTTTGGTATTCGACGTACGTTTTTATTATTTATAAGGCATTAAATATATATCAGTTGTTAATATGACCTTAAAGAAAACAACCGAAACCAAAACCAAACATTAAATACTACTGAAAATTGATTCCTTCTCATTAATTATTTTGTGATTCACCAGAAAATTCACCTAATGGAACTTAAGAGTTAATAATAATTTAACTATTATTTTACCTGCTATGCCATAAAATTACAGAACACTTTTTAATCACTTTACTTATCTGAATTATATATATATATATATATATATATATATATATATATATATATATATATATACATGCCCCATATATATATATATATATATATATATATATATATATATATATATATAGAATGATTTAATCTTATGGCTAAAGAAGAGTTTTATTTTTTTGTTCAATATAAGGAGTTTAGTTCAGTAGTTTAATTTGTATTTATTTTTATGAAATACCTGAAATAAAACTAATCTTCTCTAAATAACATATAATGAAAGATTTTGTTAAAATAATGTATGTAAAAATTCAGTACGTTTAGTAGTAATGAATGTTGTACCTGCCGAGACACTAACGTGCATTTTACAGAAAATTTAACATATTGCATTGTACGGTGAATGCTGGGGGGAAAAGTTAGGGAAAACATCGGCGATTAACTTCTAAATAGAGGAAAACACGACTGATAGTAGATTTTGCTGACTTATAATGACAAATCTTGTTTTATTTCTAGAGAGACTGTCTATTTCAGCCGTATGAGGTATGTATACTGAAAAGTTTTCGGTCTGGTAAAAAAGCATGGTATCCAGCAATGAAAACAATATTTCTGGGTTTATTTATGTTTTTTTTCCAACTCTCTTAGTAGATCAATATAAAAACGCGGAATTTTGAATGAAACTGTCCTTAAACCTTTATAGAGACTTACAGTACTGCCCCTATATTACACAAAGTTTGTAAGTAATATTTATAAGTAAAGGACCTGCAGTGACTTTAATTAATTATCAGGAAAGTTTTTCGTGTTTATAGATGTTTTTCCTTTTTTTACTGTTAATATTCTACAGGTCGTACTGAGCATGGTAATACAAGTTGATTTCGTTGGATATTAGAGCTGTGTCAATTTTATATGCAATGCAAAATCATTTCTATATTTTTTCAATAGATACATTAACGTTTTTAAGGTATTTACATTCTAACGACACAGATCTGTCCTAACTTAAGTTTATATTTGATATTCGGATAGGGTTTTTCATTTGTACAGTTGTTATATACTCAAATAATAAATATGCTTATATACACATATACATGTTCATGCAGCATCACAACGACTCAATAAATAATTAAACAGACGCACAACGATAAAGTCGAGGAATAAACGACGCACGCAAGGAAGACGCAGAAAGACTTCTTTATAAAATATTTTACCTCTCACTTTATTTGTAAGGTTTCGAAAAGGGTTACTCGAAGTTTGCGTGTGAGACGTAGCTAGAGACCGAACATTACTGAAATATTTTGACCCCGAAGTTATGGCCCTCATCGGTGTGTCTTTCTCGTTCCCCATGGCTTTCCTTACTACATCTCGTCTACTTCCTCAACTCTACTCGCCTGTCTGTGCCTTCGCCTGTCTCAATTCGTCGGCCTTATATTACCTTCAAACTCCCACGCGCTGATATGGACACGCCTCCACGACTACTTACGATATCTGGGGGCCGGGATGTGCCACTTCCGCTTTCTTTGGAATGGCCGGTGTGATCGTCATCGAGCGGAAATAACTGTCATCCAGTTCAGAGGTGACTCTCTTCCGGTGCGTCAGTCTATGAGAGTATAATGGAATTATTTTTTACCTCGTCCCATTTCATCAGCCAATTTCCGCCCACGCGATTTCCCCTCATAACTGCCATTAGAATGTGTCACTTCCTTCCGGTGCATCACCTTGAATGGCATTTTTAGCCGGGTCAACAGGTCAAAACATAACACAGTAAAACGACTCGTGATAAATAAGCTTAAACCCTATGAAGGTTGAATTCGAACACTAAACGATGGTAATCGTGCTATTTATTTTCTTTTTAGATTTCTTGAATAAGTAAACTCTTACTTAAATAAATTGCCTGTGTTTCTATTCAAAAAGACTGTTTTAACAGCAGAGTGTATTATTAAATGTAATTCAATTGCTAAAAATTAATATCAGTTGATATGTCCTTGTATTTTGCTTTAAGTATAGTAAGTTGAATTAGAATTATTAATAGGAAATACCATTTACATTTTATGTTTTACGTCTGCTGCAAATGAAAGCTTATTTTTGTTAAAATTCCATCTATGCAAATTCAACAACATATTGTATGAAACATTTTCTTGATATATAAAGAAAAGGAATTGATTTATTCATGCTTATTTAGAGAATCATTGGGAATTTCTATTGTTAAATACATTACCACACGTTGATTTTCAGAAAGTAAATCATATATAAAAAAGTTAATTGTGTAAAATCGACATTTTGCTGATAACCAAACATATCATATCCCAGCAGGCAAGTCATTATGAAATGACATAATTTGTGGTCTCTGGAGCATTGGGACTTAATTGAATTTCCGAATTAATTGGATGGGATTAAAGAAATAAGTATCTCCATTTTTATTATTTTTTAGAATATTTGAGAAAATTTGGTGACATCTATATAATGGCGCTTTTTTTTTTCTGAAAGATAAACCACTTAAAAAAGTTGTCTTTTTAAATTTCACTTTCTTTCTTTAAAGATAACTTTTTAAAACTTTTTTTCTTTTTTCGAAAGAAACCTAAACAATTCAAATGCATATTCATGGGGGGGACAAAGAACAAGATCGTCTTGGGAGATAAGTACGGAAAGCTGATGCGAAATATGAAATTGGAGACATGTCAGATTTGTTGTAGCGGTTATCAATAAATACACTCAACTACGGATTTTATTAATGCTTCTTTTATGTCAGTCTGTGAAATTGGAAAATGCTTCTGAAAAGATTTACTACTTAAAATAAAACAAAAAAGCAAGAGAGATGCATTACTTATGAAGAAGAACGTAACACATAAAACTTACACATGATATATATATATATATATATATATATATATATATATATATATATATATATATATATATATATAGATATGTATATGATATTTTTAGATATGAGAACAATTATGTTTTTAGAAAATAACGTGTGTAAAACATACCAAAGAAGAAATTGTATAAAATAATGTTGGTTTTAATAAAGCAGGTACGAATAAATATCATGTAAATCGTACTCCTGCTTATATTCATGTGTATTTATATGTGTGCAAATATATATATATATATATATATATATATATATATATATATATATATATATATATATATATGAATATATATGTGTGTGTATGTGTGTGTGTGTGTGTGTGTGTGTGTGTGTGTGTGCCTACGCTCAAGTGTTCGTGTTGAGTACGGTTTTACATGAATACCTTCGTAGCATATTTATGGAAACGTATTAAATTTTACATGGATAATATTTACAAACGTGCCTCTAATATAATGAGCCCATCTTATTTTAGAAAAAAAACTCTAATAGATATAAAGAGAATAATAATATTTTCCAGCGATAAACTTAGCTATTTATTTAGTCTCCAACATTTATGCTATTTGAGAATGACTGCTTATCCAACAGTTAATTTAATGAATTTGCTATGATTAAATAATATTTATCTATATTTCAAGTTTTTCATTTATTAAATCATTATATATGACAACATCTCCTCAGAAATATTTTATCTAATCTACTACTTATACTGAAAATTAATTTGCATATTTACTGATTTGAAGTTCCAAGATGGCTGTGATGTATTCAGTAATATTTATGACTTGGATTGACTTGAAATGAGAACCAATTCAAACATTTGACAGTATTTTGGTGTCCATTATGGAGGTCCATACATCAAGTAAATCATCGTTTTAGTGATAATAATTGCATGTGAATCTTTATAGAAAGGTCTTTTTCTAAATGGATTGCATTTTCCTAATGAAATATTTGGCACTATATAATATTCACGAATTCAGTATTCTTATGTTCTCAGCACTTCTTAAGTTAAAAAAGCATTAGTTGATAATAATAAAAATAAAGATAAAAATATATCATTACAGGGACTGAAAGACTTTGAAGCAAGTTGACGATTAGAGACCATACAAACTACATCATTATTAAGATCTGTCAGTATACTGACAAAAGTCCTAGACACTTGAGGACACTTGCTGTCACTCAAACTTAAGTGAGAAAACATCGACGAACACTGATATGAAATACTCCTAAATGGGTAAAACATTACTACTATTACTACTACTACTACTACTACTAATAATAATAATAATGGGACTTTGATATACAAGCGGATCACTTAATCCCGGCCAGAAGACCAGACCTTATAATAATCAACAAAAAAAAACAAAACAAAAAAAAAACTCCAAAATTGTCGACTTTACTGTCCCGGCTGTCCACAGAATAAAACTGAAAGGATGTGAAAAGAGTGATAAATACCTTGACCTTGCTAGAGAATTGAAAAACTATGGAATATGAAGGTGACAATTATACCAATTGTGATCGATGCTTTTGGCACGGTAACTAAAGAATTATTAAAGGGCCTGGAAGATTTAGAACTTGGCGGCCGAATGGAGACCGTCCAAACACACAGCATTATTGAAAACGGCCAGAATACTGAGAAGAGTCCTGGAGACTTGAAGAGACTCTTGCTGTCACTCAATGTGAAAAACTCTAATGAGTAATAATTATAATAATTATGATAGACCACAGAATAAAACTGAAAGAATGAGAAAAGAAGGATCAGTACTTCGACCTTGCTAGAGAATTGAAAAAGCTGTGGAACATTTAAGTCACGATTGTACCAATATTTTGGCACAATAACTAAGGCATTATTGAAATGTTTGGAGGACTTGGATGTTGGCGGACGGGTAGAGACTATCCAAACGACAGCATTACTGAGAACGGCCACAATATTGAGATCCCTGGATACTTGAAGAGTGTTGATGTCACTCAAACTACAGTGAAAAACCATCAGCTAATACTGATGTAAAAACATCTAAAAGAATAAATAACAATAATAAAAGAATTTTGGCATACTATCCACTTGTATTCAAACAAACCTGAATTCGTCCTTGAAAATGAGACAATGCAAATTTTCTTTTACTTTAAGATAGAAATATACTAAATAGTAATGTAAAAAAAAAAAAGCAAGAAAAAAAAGAAGAGATACTGTCGAAAAGGTAACTTTGTGATCCCATCAGAACACAGGGTACAAAAAAAACGAAAACGAAAATAGAGACAAGTACTTAGAATTTGCCAGAGAACTAAAAAAGGTATGGGACAAAAAGCTGATAGTGATACCAATTGTAATAGGCGTGCATGGATCAATTACTAAACACTTGATAAGGGAGCTAAGAGATGAAAAATATGGGTACAAGCCGAGACCATTCTAACTACAGCTTTTTGGCGGTCGGCCAACATACGAAGAAGAATCCAGGAGACGTGAATTGATTAATACTCCAGTGAAATGCCAGCAGCTAAAACTGGTGTGAAAAACTCACAAGCAGTAATATAATAAACTTTTATTATTCAAACAGTTTTCTGGGCATTGCAATCACCAGATCGTGTTAAGTTAAAAAATACTGATAGCACAAGTGAAAAACAGATTGTGTACTAAACACCAGATATATCTCCTGATTTAAATCATTCTAAATTGATATTCATTGACACTGACGGTTGAACAGATAAGAGGCAGACTTCTGAGGAGTTCACCATCAATTAATTAAGTAAAGTGATGTTCTTTTTTCGCATATATATATATATATATATATATATATGTGTGTGTGTGTGTGTGTGTGTGTGTACGTGTGTGTGTATTTGAATATATATGTGTACACATGCAGGGAATGGAGTAGCACCTACTACTCCACCTAGGATAAAAAATTGGGCCTTTGGGTTACCCTTGACTAAGGTCACCAACACATTATATATATATATATATATATATATTTAAAATCTGATTTGAAGGGTAAAGTCTCTCAGGCTTTCACACACTCTTATTCACACACACATACACATACACACATATGCACAGACAATACATAAATATGTATAGATACAAACACACATACACACACACACACACACACACACACACATATATATATATGTTTATGTATATATGTATATTTTAGTATATTGCTCTAGAAAGGGAAGTACCGTTTTGACTATGTTTGACAGGTTGTAACAAAAAAGGGGGAAGTGTTCATTCCACTAGCTCGAGACAACTTGATTAAGTTATACTTGTGAGTATTTTCTTAAGCTAACTGGAACATTTTGGCAACGAAGATATTTTTAGCACAGAAATATATCATTACTCGGACGGGAAGATGAATTCTGCGTTGAGTCGGGAGACATTTCTACTGATCTGGGTCGCGTGGAACAGTTTTTCATTGCAAAAGATATCACACATGGCATCCAAACAGACAAAATGCAAGGTAATTTTGCTCAGCACAATCGGGGAAAAGACGTACAGAGTCATGGAAGATTTATTTTCACCTCAAAAACCGAGTGAGAAGTCTTTTGAGGCTTCCTAAAAATGTGGTAATACAGAGATTACGGATCTATTCAGGTCAGGTCATTATACTTAAGAAAGTTTCTAACCTGAATGTCAAATACGAAGGAAAAATGCACAATTTAAGAGTGTTGGTTATACCTGGATCAGGACCGGGTCTCCAATGGGATTGGCTGGAAAGTATGCCAATAAAATAACTGCTATCTGCAACCAAATTAAGTAGACGGATTTTAATCAGGTATTTTCAGAATTGTTTAAACCAGGTTTGAGTACATTGACAAAAGCAACAGCGAAACTGCACATTAAGCAAAATAGTAACCCTCATTATATGAAGGCTCGATCAATACTATTATCGATTCAAGAGAAGGTTGAAACTGGACTTGATCGAATGATTACAACCTCCATTATCAAACCAATCTATTTTTCAGAATGGGCTTCTGTAATCGTCCTAGTTTTAAAAAGAAATGGTCAAGTTGTGATTTTTGGAGATTTTAAGCAGACTGTCAATTTTGTTTTGCAGATAGACAAGTATCCAATTCCAAATATAAAGAGTTTAAGAGATGCTGGGTTCCTTCTTAGAGGCGATGAATGTGAATTCAAAAATTTATCGATTTCATACCTGGGTCATAGGATTGATTCCGTAGGGATCAACCTAACTCAAGAGAAGTCCAATGAAATTCACAAAGCGCCCACCACAAAGAATGTGTAGGGAGTGCGTAGCCTTTTAGCTTTTGTGAAATATTATCGCCGTTACTTAAACAATATCAGCACTGCTCTGGCCAGATTGCTAAATTTTTTACCAAAAAGAATCCCCAGGAAATGAGGACCAGGGCAAGCTTTTGCATTTGAGCAATCAAAGAGGTGGCGAATGTAAACTGTTTTAGTCCATTATAATCCTGAACGTAAACTTATGATTAGTGGATACATTTCAAGATGGTGTGGTTGCAGTCTTATATAAAATGACAGAAGTAAATGAAGACCTGATTTATTTCGCCTCCAGGGTATTATCAATGGCAGAACGGAATTACGCACAGATAGAACTGGAAGGGCAAGCATTTTATTGTGTTTTTTTTTTCCAAATTCCATAAATATATTTATGCTTGGCGGTTTACAATCATCACTGATCATAATGCACTGCTTGGGCTTTTTAAAAAGGACCGTGAAAAATCATCAAATGGAAGTGCAAAGTTGGTGCAACGTTGGGTATTAGTTTTAGCAAAGTACCATTATCAGCCAGTGTACAAACCTTGCTCGAACATTTTTAACGCCAATGGACTGAGTGGGCTTCCTCTAGAGGACAATGTTATGCCATTTTCCTTTCTGGAGGAAGTAGTACTTTCTATGTCTGCTTTAGACTTAACTCTAGTCACGCCAAAAACTGTTGCTTTTTACACAGCAAGAAACCCAGTGTTATCACAAGTGCGTAAGTGGATCATGGAGGGATGGCTTGGCAATGGATCTCCTGACTTTCCACCATACACAACCCGGAAGGATGAGTAATCGGAACAAGTGAGTGGTGCTTTATGTAGATCATGGGAAGTTACCCCGGCAAAGTTTTCTTTACTGAAAGAATTGCATATGGGTCATCCGAGAATTTCAAGGATGAAGCCCCATGCTTGTTGTCATTTTTGGTGGTCTAACCTTGATAAAGATATTGAATCGTGGGTGAGAAGTTGTGGCATGTGCCAAGATAGTGAAAATGTGCCTCATGCTAGTGCATTACATCCTTGGGAATGTCCAGGAAAGATTTGGTCCCAAGTTTACATGGATTATGCTGGCCCAATCAAGAGTAAGTGAAATCTGGTGATTGAGGATGGTCCAGTAGAAATACCGATGCTCATGTGTCATTATCATCTTCTTCAAAAACGGAAATGATGCTGTGATGCACATTTGCTACATATGGAAGTCCACATGTGGTCGTATATGATAATGCAAGCAGTCTTACTATAAATGAACTTTTCAAGTTATGTGCCTTAAATGTGCACGATATCACCCTTTTTCAAAAGGGACTGGCTAAGTTCGCACTGCAAACAAATAAGAGTGGCCTTAAAATGTTCCTGACGATTTGGAAACTCAGTTGCTTCGTGTCGTAACCCGATACTGTATATTTCCACAATCAACAACGGGTGAGTCACTATCGAAGAGACATGGGAATCATCTTCGCACGAAGAACACGTTTGCTGAGACGCAAAGAAGGGAGGATGAATGAAGAAACAAGGCTCATAGTAAAGACAAGAGCCAG
This sequence comes from Sepioteuthis lessoniana, assembly GCA_963585895.1. NCBI lineage: Eukaryota > Metazoa > Mollusca > Cephalopoda > Myopsida > Loliginidae > Sepioteuthis > Sepioteuthis lessoniana. The sequence continues at coordinate 26,245,512 of OY757904.1, forward strand.
CTCACCAGCATGGAATTAGACACAAAGGCGAAAAGAAACAGTGCCAGACACTTAGCTAAGGAAATTGCTGCTAAATAATCTTCAGAGTATACAGATACTGATGACACATTTTTGGTAATGATTATGTGACTATGTCAGAGAGTCGGTCAACACATCCTTCAATTGATAGAAATTCTTGTCGAGGTTCTATAAAAGAAAACTATGGATAACTCTTAGTGCCCTCAAGAGTGCTGAGTCGACTAGGTAAGAAGTTTCAAGCTACGTGAGTAGGGATGTTATACATAGAAAGGAAAGTACCGATTCGACCATGTTTGACTGAATTTATTAAAAAGACAGAAGTGGTCGTTCCACCATCTCAAGACAATTGGATTACTTTATTGTTACTCGGGAAAATTTGCCAAAACAAACTGGAGCAATATATATATATATATATATATATGTATATATATAAACATACATATACATATGTATGTATATATATTACATGCTCACACACACACACACACACACACACACATATATATATATATATATATATACATCATCATCATCATGTCGTGCCGCCAGCACGGATATCCTTGACCGTCTCTCGCCAATTCTCCCTATCATTCATCGCCTCCGGCAGGTCTTCAGGGTTACATCCTGTGTCCTCACATAGCTGCTGTATGTAAGTTCGGGCTGGTCGTCCTGATTTTGCTTGGCCATATGTGGGGGTCCATAGGAGTACGTCACTTACGAGCTCGTCCTTGCTTCTCCAGCAGTGTCCGGTGTGTCTGGCTCGTCTGACCTGTATAGTTTTCGTGATGGGAGGCAAGTGGCCGTACAGTTGGTGTCTCGTGGGGTGTTGTCACCAGGACTTGTTCAATATTGCTCTCAACATTCTTGAGTAGTTGCCGTCAAGTCTCTTCTCCAACCGTTTGGTTAGCGTCCATGTAGTGCATCCATATAGCAGTATCGATACAACCGCTGCCTGGAAGAAACTGCGCTTCATTTAATCGGTCAGGTCTTATTTCCATATTATTGAGAGCCTATCTATAGCCGTCCATGCTTTCGTCAGTCGTGTGTCGATGTCGTTTTCTGTTGATGAGCCGCTACTTCCTAGGTAGGTGAATTTGTCCACGAGCCTCAAAGAGGTTCCGTCTAGAGTGGTAATGTTGCCCGTTTGGTTGTAACACATATATTCAGTTTTTCGCGCATTGACATGGGGGGCAATGCCTGCTGCAGCTCGTTCAAAACTATGCAGTAGTGTCTCTGCTTGATTAGGCGTATTCGCCAGTAACGCTAAGTCATCAGCGTAGTCGGCGTCTGTGATTGTTTTTGCGGGGTACCTTTTGCTTCTTTTCTTAGTCAGCTCGAAGCCATTTTCTCTGATTTTATCGATCGAAATTCTAAGCACGTAGTCTAGACAGATGATAAAGAGGTATGGGGCTAGCGTGTCTCCTTGTAGTACTCCTGCAACAATGTCGAAGTATTCCGTGTCTCCATCTGGTGAACGTACTCTCACTTTTGGGTTTCTGTAGAGGATCATTATTGCTGCTACGGTTTGTTTTGGTTGGCCGTATGCTAGTAGGATAAGTTCCATTTTCCCTCTGTGGATGGAATCGAAGGCCTTGGTAAAGTCGACAAATAGTAATGTCACCTGAAGAATTTTTGCTCGGACGCCCTCAAGGATTCTATGGATGGTCAATATTTGTGAGGTTGTAGATCTATTTCTCCGGAAGCCATTTTGGTTTTTCCTAAGGATGTTGTCTATTTTGGGTTCTATGCGGTTTCGTAGTAGGGCATTGTAGATTTTGGCTGCTATGGATGTAAGTGTTATCCCTCGGTAGTTCTTGGCTAATCCGAGGTCGCCTTTTTTAGGGAAAGGAAGGATGCATCGCTTCATCCATCTTTCTATCCTATTTTGACTATAGACAATGTTGCATTGCCGGACCAGTATATCGTCGAATTGTCTAGTCTTCCACACTTCTGGGGGGATCTCGTCTAGCCCTGCAGCTTTCCTATTTTTAATTTTTTAAAGAACCGAGTCGAGTTCTTCTTTGGTGAAAGGCCCTAGTTTAATGTCTAATTGCTTACTGATAATTCTGGTGATCGGTTCATCAGTTATTTTCGGCGGGCTTCCTAGTAGATTTTTGAAATGCTGTTCCCACAGTTTTACTCTTTCTTGTTGGCTTGCAGCTTTAAATTTTGCTTTGGCTGTGCTCTTCCTTCTACTTACTTCGTTTATTGTTTGCCAGGCTATCCTGGATTGTCTATCTTCCAGCGAGTCTCTAAACTTATCTATCTGATTTTGTATATATTCTGCCTGTTCTTTTAGATATATTCCTGCTAACTGATATTGTGCCTTTTCTAGTTTTCGGGCATTTGTGTTTGTTGGGTTCTTCCGATAGCTTTTGGAGGCAGTTTTCACGAGTGCACGTTTTTCTCTAACCTCTGACGTTTCCCAAGGGACTCTATATTTAGTTCTAGGTTTTGTTGGGATACACTTTGATGCCGCCTCAAGGTGTGCTTCAACAAAATTTCCATATTCGTCATTTGGGGTAACTTTTTCTGTCTTCTCTAGTAGTGTTTCGAATCTGTTTCTTAATTCTAATGCATATTTGTCTCTAATGTCTCTGTTGTTAAGTAGAGCCAAGTCATAGTGTTTGTGGGTCGCTGTTCGTGTGGCGTTTTTTGTAGGTTTAGACGTATTTTGGCCGTGACTATTCGATGATCGGAGGATACATCCTCGAAAGTGGAGTATGCCTCGAAATTCATAACACTATTTTTCCATTTTCTGTTTATAAAGAGGTAGTCTATCTGTGCTTTGCTCTTGTTCGTGTATGTGTGGGTCCATAATTTCCCCTCCCTTTTTTGAAAGTTTGTATTAAGGCATGTTAATCTATTTTCTATCATGAAATCAATTAGATGTTGTCCATTCCTGTTTGACGTGTTGTGTAGGCTGTATTTGTTGTTTCTGTTTTTCCCGATTTGTGCATTCATATCTCCGCCAATGACTAGCAGGTTGTGTTTCGGAATGCTATGTACTAGGGAGGATAGCTCCTCGTAGAAGGCGACTAGTTCGGTTTCTTCGCTAACATTGGTTGGGTTGTAGCAGGAGATGATCGTTGCTTTGGGGTGGCCATTAAACGTTGCTGCCATCATCCTAGGTTGTAATCTCTCAATTGAGAGAATATATATATACACACACACATATATGCTTATATATATATATATATATATATATATATATATATATATATATATATTTACAAGCCCGGAGGTGGTTGGAAGATGCGAATATATATTCCACAAAAAGAAGGTATCTTTATCGCCTGAGTGACACGCTCGAACACACTGAAAATAAATAAATGAAGCCGAAATCCTTGAGTGACAAAATGTTGATTAGCTAAAAGAACGATGTGAATAAAATAAATTTGCTGACTGCGAAATGAATATGAAATATGCTAGTAGACACCTGAAAATAAAAACAATTTACAAATAATACATATTACATAATAGATATAATATATATATAATATATACGTAATATATATAATATATACATAATATATACATAATATATACATAATACATATTACATATTAATAGAATGATGCGTGTGATTATGTATGTTCATCTGCTTAAGATGGATATAATTGTACGGAGAAGAGAGGTGGAAAGGAGTGAGGTATAACAGACTTTACTTTTTCATTCCTGCTGCCATCGATAGAGCATTAGTCTCTCTCTCTCTCTCTCTCTCTCTCTCTCTCTCTCTCTCTCTCTCTTTCCCTCTCTCTCTTTCTCTTTCTCTATTTCTCTCTATCTCCATCTCTGTTTCTGTCTCTATCTCATGCGGGGGTCTACGGCGTTCACCACCAAAAGTCAGTCTTTCCTTTCTTTTTCTCTTTTAGTTAACAGACATGTCAGACGGTAACTTCGACCTCGACATTCTCACAAAGTCATTGGCTACTTTTGTTTATTATCATCGGGTCGATTATAGGTAGCCTCGAATATATGTCCTCGTGGTTTTTTTTTCTTTTTTTATGAAATATGTTGTTCGTATGATGTGAAGACGTTTCGCATTCTCGAGCCTACTGGTCGTTGTATGTGTCTCCCTCATAAGATTTTCTGCAAATCTCCATCAGAAAAATTCATATTTTTGATGCGCAAAAAGCAATACCTGTTGCGTACTTTCTTATATAAAATCAGCGACTCCTCATTAAGAAGATGTCGTACCTGCTGAATTCGGCTAACGCTGAACGGATGGTTACTTGTGTGGCACTCAGTCAGCCGATGTTGTGCTTTCCTAATGATGACGGTCTCTGACCCTTAGAGTTTGTCAGTTACTTAAAATTTGTGGATAGATATTAGTAACTATATATATATATATATATATCTTTAAGAAAAAAAAACGGTCACATTAGGAGTATACAATTATTTCTATCCTGTTATGGGTATTGATATGAATCAATAACACCAAAAGTAACAGTACTTCTTCATGTCTAATGGATAAAATAATAACAGTCCGAATATAAACAGGAGGGAAGAGTGTGTGAAGATGGGTGAAGAGTTCATAGTTGAATGATTTTTAGTCTTGACGGAGTTATTCCCGAATCTGGTTTAACTATATATATATATATATATATATATATATATATCTCCTCATCATCATGTCACGCCATCAACACGGATATCATCGACCCTCTCTCACCACTTCTCCATATCGTCCATTGCTTCCAGCAGGCCTTCAGGTTTACATCCCGTATCTGCTCAGAGTTGTAGTATGTAGGTTCTAGCTGGTTTCCCTGCCTTTGCTCGTCCTAGTGAACGGTTCCACAGGAGTACATCATTTATGATCTCTTTCCTATTTCTCAAGCAGTGTCCTGCAAGTTTAATTCGTCTAACTATATGTATATACATATATGCATTATATGAATATATACATTTTTTTTGTCCTATGATATGTTTGGTTCGTCTAACTATATGTATATACATATATGCATTATATGAATATATACATTTTTTTGTCCTATGATGTTTGGTTCGTCTAACTATATGTATATACATATATGCATTATATGAATATATACATTTTTTTGTCCTATGATATGTTTGGTTCGTCTAACTATATGTATATACATATATGCATTATATGAATATATACATTTTTTTTGTCCTATGATATGTTTAGTTCGTCTAACTATATGTATATACATATATGCATTATATGAATATATACATTTTTTTGTCCTATGATATGTTTGGTTCGTCTAACTATATGTATATACATATATGCATTATATGAATATATACATTTTTTTGTCCTATGATGTTTGGTTCGTCTAACTATATGTATATACATATATGCATTATATGAATATATACATTTTTTTTTGTCCTATGATATGTTTGGTTCGTCTAACTATATGTATATACATATATGCATTAAATGAATATCTACATTTTTTTTGGTCCTATGATATGTTTGGTTCGTCTAACTATATGTATATACATATATGCATTATATGAATATATACATTTTTTTTGTCCTATGATATGTTTGGTTCGTCTAAGAATGCTGCGTGCAATCCTGAACAAGTCCTGGCAGCAACACCGCACAAGACACCAACTGTACGGCCACCTGCCCCCTATCACGAAAACTATTCAAGTTAGGCGAACCAGACATGCAGGACATTGCTGGAGAAGCAGAGATGAACACATAAGAGATGTACTCTTATGGATCCCCACACACGGCCGCGCAAAAGCAGGACGACCAGCACGAACGTACATTTAGCAGCTATGTGAGGATACAGGTTGTTGTCCTGAAGACCTGCCTAGGGCGATGAACGATAGGGAGGAGTGGCGAGAGAGGGTCAGGGATATCCGTGCTGCCAGCACGATATGATGATGATGATGAACTATATGTATATACATATATGCATTATATGAATATATACATTTTTTTGTCCTATGATATGTTTGGTTCGTCTAACTATATGTATATACATATATGCATTATATGAATATATACATTTTTTTTGGTCCTATGATATGTTTGGTTTGTCTAACTATATGTATATACATATATGCATTATATGAATATATACATTTTTTTTGTCCTATGATATGTTTAGTTCGTCTAACTATATGTATATACATATATGCATTATATGAATATATACATTTTTTTTGGTCCTATGATATGTTTGGTTCGTCTAACTATATGTATATACATATATGCATTATATGAATATATACATTTTTTTTGGTCCTATGATATGTTTGGTTCGTCTAACTATATGTATATACATATATGCATTATATGAATATATACATTTTTTTTGTCCTATGATATGTTTAGTTCGTCTAACTATATGTATATACATATATGCATTATATGAATATATACATTTTTTTTGGTCCTATGATAATTTTACTTTTTTTCCCCGGGCGGTGATTCGAGATGTTTTTTATCTCTTGTTCTGGCGAGTTTTTTTCTTTTTTCCTGGTAACCGTGAATGCTGGTAGATAGTAGGGTCGGTGCGAGACTCCTTGATGATCCATGGATGTGAAACTTTAGTAAGAGAATTCCGACTCGCAATTTAAGTTAATTTTATATATATATATATATATAGAGAGAGAGAGAGAGAGAGAGAAATACATACACTGATAGATATAAAATAATATATTGACACACCAACACACTGAAAAATTACAAGACAAGTATATGCGTTTTAATATATATGTGTAAACATGTTTAAATCAAATATAGGATTTCCATAAGAAATTCATAAGGATTCATCAGAAATGAATAAAGTGATAATTTGTGTTAATTTTATAGTCCTTTTAGAAATAATGATAATATAAATGAAAGGATTATAATGCATGGTGGAGATTTAGTCACAACCTATGATTTTAAACATGCACATTATGCACATTATCATGGACAGCCATAAGAGAGGTGCATCAGAAATGAATGTCATATTTGTCGTTGTAAAGTGACATGACCTTAAAAGGATTGGTGAAGAAACATAAAAGAAACATCACAATAAGTGATGGGAGACAATGTCGGTGTTAACAAACTCTCCTTCTCTCTCTCTCTCTCTCTCCCCCCCCACACACACACAAACACACACATATATATATATATATATGTATATAATTTTGCTTATAGTTATCTATTCGTCTGTACTAAATATATTTACGTTGACAAATATAGATATAAAAATAAAAGCATAGGATGGACTCTTCCATCGATGTCAACGAATAAGGCTCCAACATTGAGGAAAACTTGTATATGACATGTCAGACTTGACGGTTTAGTTGATTAAAGAAGAAAGGTGCACTAATTTACAAACATTCTCGAAAACCAAATTAAAATTTTTCCTCTTCCTAGAATAGTCGCCCTTGCAAGTTTAGAAATCACCGTGTCCCCAACTATTTAAGAGTTTATATATATATATATATATATATATATATATATATATATATATATATATTCCTATTTACCAACCCCTCCGCTCGGGAAGGATATGACACCAGGTCAATTTGTAAGAGGATTTTAACAGGTTTGAATTCAGAGTTTTCTTTCTCCTAGACTGGTTGTCTCCCCAAGGCTGAAGAATCTAGTATGTCCTACTATTTACCCATAGCCGGAGGGAGAATAATTGGATTCATACCTTTACCAAGGGTATAAGTGCTATGTGAAATACAATCAGCGTCGTCCAGGATTTGAACTCGTGTTGCCGTGTCCATTTTCTACGACGATAACCATTACACCACGGCCACCTATATATGTATGTATGTATGTATGCTTGCACATGCAAGGTAATTGACTGTCCAAAAATCTTATATTGATTACGTTTCTTCTACAATTGTTAAAGTTATTTTAATACCGCTGTCTTACGGAGCTGACACTATCCAGTGTTCTGTAATATTTCACTCGGTAAGTTTTTGCCAATATATTTTGTTTTAACTTATATTTCAGTATTCTATTTCTTATAAATGGTTAAAGTGGGATTTCTAAATAGTCACTCGTTTATTGGAATCGCAGTAAATCACGTGCAAATACACTTTGAAATATTCAGATTTTAACTTTGAATTAACACCATAATATTATTACATCTTACAGCAATTTATGATCCACCATTAATTGTAATATGGTTGTTTTTCTCAAGATAGGAAAACCTTTGATACAATTCGTATTTATTTAGAGTTACCTAATATTCTGAACAATCTAAGGGGAAGATTCAAATCGAATATCAATAATCAAAGTTTTCTTTCTTACAGAGTGATGGACTGAGAGATCCTTGAATGTATGATGAAGTATGAACTATCAGTTGGTACTCATTTGGTTTTCCAAAATCAAAAATATGATATTTCCCTCCGGCTGTAGATTACACCAACTGCACTTCGGCCGAGGGTTAAGACTGCACCCAATGAGTGTCCTGGATATGACAATAAACAATTTGATTGTGAGGTTCCAGTGATTCGGGGCTTTGGGGAATGGCGAGCACCTCTTCATTACCATTGCTCCCAGATCCCCACTGACCCGGCGTCGTAGAAACTGACTGGGGTCTATCTATGGGTTAAGTAGAACTAACTGGATACTCATGCTAAACTGAATTGTTTGACAAGACTGAATAGCTTGAAATATTTTTTTGACAATTGGAATGTACTTACATTTAAACTACGTGCTTATGCTAACCTGAATTGTTTGAAATGTAACTGTTTTTGACATTGAGAAGGTACTTACTCTGAACTGATTTTTTTAATATACAACTGTTTTGACATTTAACTGCGGGCAAACAAAACCTGTATTTATACTAAACGGAATCATCTGAATTAGAAAAAAACTGTGCACTTACATTTAAACTGCGTGCTTCTTCTAAACTTAATTATTTGAAATGGAACTGTTTTTTGACATTTAAACTCTACTTACTCTAAACGGAATTGTTTAATATATAACTGTTTTGACATTTAACTGTGTGAAACAAAATCTGTACTAATACGAATCTGGATTAGCTGAATTAGAACTGCTTGACTAAATCGAATAGCTTGAAATAGTGCTGTTTTTCACAATTAAACTGTACTTGCATTTAAAATGCGTACTTATGCTAAACTGAATTGTTTGAAATAGAAGTATTAGCATGAAAAGGGATTTGGCTCTAAACAACGTACAAATGTTGATATGCCATAAAACTCAAACAACCAACCATCTAAAATATGATTTAGTGATAGATATATAGGTCAGATTTTAAAAAAAAGTTTCTCATCTTTTTGGGGGATCTGAATTAATTACGCACACTTCTACATTAATGAAATATAATGTTAATACTTTCATTTTCAACTTTTTCCTAACACCTTACTAATTAAGAATGTCACTGATGGTCATAATTTTCAAATCTATGCAGCAATATTGTAATGGATTTAATCATAAAATAGTGTTAAGATATTGTAAGATCGATCGGTACGTTATCACGTGTTTTCAATGTTCACTGAAATTTGTTTCTGATAATATATATATATATATATATATATATATATATATATATATATATATATATATATAATATATATATATATATAAAAGCCTGTGTGTTTATAAAAAAAGCTAGTTAATTTTTAGTGCTTATACTTGTATATATAGATTTTTGTTTATATTTTCCTATTTTTTAGTCCCTGTTAATTCCTTATTGTTTCGTTTATTACAATCACCCGGTAATTAGACAGTAGAGAAATACTGACATTTCTGTATAATTTTTGAAATGATTTAAATTTATGTCGAATGTTGAAATTTATCTCAGCCTGAGAAAGGTATTGAAAAGAATAGGAAGACTGAATTGTATTAATCTCCTAAAAGACTCTTGGAGCTTCATGGAGTAAAGGGAATATACGAGGCAAAAGTGAAGACTTAAGTAAAAGGAGGCATCAAGACTTAACAAAAAAAAAAGTAAAACATGTGTAACTAATACTTACAAAGTAGTTACAGAAAGCGAGATAATGTTTAGGTTCTTTCTTTGACGATATATTAATTTCCAAGAGTTAAGTAGGCCCAGTCTGCTGGAGCTTCAGAATACACCATATGCATCTGTGAAGAGAGATAAAACTCACCAACGAGTATCCAGGATATGACACTAAACAATCTGATGGTGAGGCTTCAATAATGCTGGAGAATTATGGAATGCGAAGTACCTCTCTATTGCCAACGCTACCAGGTCCACAAGGACCAAGAGTAGTAGTAACTGGTACGGTCCTATCTATGTGTTAAATAGAACTAAACCGATTACTTATGGTAAAATGACATTGGCCTAATGAGTAGAGTCATGGAGTTTGAAAGGGATTTGTGTTGTCGTTTTCGATCTTACTCCGTTCTGGGTTATTTTATTCTTACCCCAACATATCTTGCAGGTTTAACTTCTGGGATATGAAGGTATGTAAAGGAATTATATGAAAGAGGATAATAAACGATAGGAGACGCATACATCTTTCATATTTTACCTTCATTTCTGGATTCAACAACCATTCAGTGGGTCAGAAAATTCTTCCTGCATACAAATGAAATAGTTGAATCTCCCAGTGAAGGTGTTAAAATGTGTTAGTCATTCTTGGGTATATATGACCAAATTTTGGTATTTAAAGCGTTAACAACGTTTTAGACGCTTTTGGGATATATTTCTAAATCAGTGTTTTCAGTTGTAGTCATTAAGTCCGTTGTATGGTGTCTTAATTGTGATTATGGCGAGTTCATTATTCAGAATGTTTAGTTGTGGGTCGTTAGTAAAAGAGGCGGCTACTACTAGTGGAAAGGTTAGCTAATGCGCCGTCTAGAGACGAACGCATAGCTCCTTTCACCTCAAGCAAGAAAGACTTAGGTGTTGTCACTCCGCTGGTCCCTGCTGAAAGAGGGCGAGATTCTTCCTTTTGTCGGGACGGTTCCTTTTCTTTGTGTATAGGTCACCCCTCTTCCTGTCAGGGGCTTCTGCGTTTTTTAAAAAATTATCTTTAATTTCCTTTTTTATGTTTCTATCTAATAAAGATCAAGGGTAAGGTGGAGCAATCCAGGGAATAGAGTAGCGCCATTCCCTACCCCAGCTTTTGAAAAGGGAGCCTTCAGGTCACCCTCGTCTAAGGTCACCAAGTTTACATACATGTATAAAATGGATTTGGCATTAAATAAGCTATAATGGCTGATATGCCATAAAAACTAACAAAACGAAAACCAAATCCTGGATTAGTTAATGCGAAAGCCATCGTTGGTGAAGAATAGAAGTAATTCTATTTAATCCACCTCTTGTCGTTATCCTTGGCTTAAATAAACTACCTAAAAACAAAACTCATCCTTTAATATACTAAGAGAAAGTAAACAACATCCAGGAAATGTATCCAAACTATCAACACATATACACAGATGGCTCCAAAAGCAATTTCGGAACTGGACGTGGAGCCTTTCTCCACTACAAATCTCTGAAAAATGCCTTCCAAAAGAAGCCTCCATATTTTCTGCTGAAATCTATGCTATAAACTTGGCACTTGACCTAATTTCAACAAGTAGCTCCAAAATATTTATCATCCACTCAGACTCAATCTCAGTTCTTCAATCACTCAAATACACCAAATTGGAAAATCCGCGAATTGTCAAGATCTTCAACAAACTGAACTCACTGATCCATAGAAAAAGTTGATATTTTGCTGGATTCCAAGTCATATCGGAATTCAGGGTAATGATAAAGCCGACTCATTAGCTAAAGCTGCAATCAATCACTCCCGATAAAAACATTAAAACTCCATATACTGACCTCAAAGCAAAAAATCAAACAAATAGGAACCAAAAAATGGCAACAATTATGGGCGGAAAATCCCGACAATAAGCTCTTTCAAATACAACCAATTTTAAAAGAAAGGAAGCTGGATCCTAATAACACTAGAAGAGAAGAAACTACCCCTACTCGACTATGCATTTGACACACTCGACTGACTCACTCCTCCATTCTTAAAGAAGAACCACCCCCAAAAATCCATGTGGAAACCAATACGCAATCAAGCACAACTTGATAGAATGCACAAAACTGCACATCAGGAAAAAAGTTTTATAAGGCAAACAGTATGAAGGAAATATTTTTAAAAATTGCTCTCAAAAACATAATCAACTTCTTAAAAACTATTAGCCTCCTATTAAAGATATAGACTATGTTACCAACATCTTTGACCATCAAGTTTTTACAAACAAAAATCTTTGACATTTATATATACAAACACATACATATCAGATTTTAACACCCAATGACCCTTAAGGGGTCAATTTGCCATAAAATCTAACCATCACCAACCTAAACATTTGCATTTACAATTCATATATATAATATATGTGTAAAAAGGCTCTTACATTAAATAACCTATAGAGGTTGATATGCCATTAAATCCAACCAACTAATTCAACCAACTTAATTGATGTTTTCCACAATTGTTTTCACCAGATCTTCTTGAGAAAATTCCAAGACATTCAGATGATTCTGTCTTGAATGACAGCAACATCAACAAGAAAAGATAAAAATCATTCGCTTATATTTCTGCTAATGTGGTTAATGAGACAAAAGAGATTAGAGCTATATAACTTTTCCCGTGATATTATAGCTGAATGTGGCCTTGATTCAGCCAATATAAGTAAAGTGAAGCATAACTTTTTTTTCATACATATGTCGCAGCTATTCAGGGTATAAATCTGCATTGAATGTCAGAATACAATTTATAAACCTAAACTGATTTATATCGCGGTGATCTCATCACAAGTACAATATAACTATTCTTCCTAAAATAAATGATTTTGGATCAGGCAGCGGAGATTTATCCTTGTCTCTCTACCGCCATTTCCGTTGAACATTCTCAAAAAATATCCATTTTCGTCTGATGGAATGCATTACTTCAGAAAAGGGGTAATTTTTCTCTCTTGAAAGAAGACATGTTTTGATGGATATGCGATCTCTCTTATTTTCCCATCCACGAATATGAGGAAACCTAACGCCTAGCTTGCACACAATTCATATATTTCAAGTGGTAGTAGATTTTGGTTTTGAAGGTGTTGAGATTAAGTGCTATTTTTCTAAATATTTTTCCATCAAATTCCCTTACAAGCACATTGATTGAAGTCTAATGAGCGTTCTGGTCTGTGTTCATCACTTGATAACGTATTGCCAGAACGAAAATTTGATAAGAAAGTTTCGGACATGACGGTCAGGAATGATTCCTTGGGCTTAAATACCACGAGATTTCTTTGATATTTCTATTGGATAAACTTACAAAGATTTACAAAATAAATATACTCCTTCTCTTTCTCCATCTTAGGAAAATTAGATGATCGATTATATCATGATGTGCACTTCTTTGCTTTTTAAGTAAGAATGATCGCTGAAGGCAGTCTGTAATCAGGTAACATTCGGTTGGTTTTAAAACATTAAAAGTTTGAAACCCATAGTTGAAACTTCTTAAAAAAAAATAATAAACGACTGAACACACTATATATATATATATATATATATATATATATATATATATATATATATATATATATATATCGGTGGCGACTATAGCCTATTTTTGCTACTCGTGTCCCCCACCCTCAATCAACTTCAGTTCCCAATCCGTGGTCCGTGGACCCAAAGGAAGTCATCATAGTTGCTATTAAGTGATTCTCCATTGTATAGCACAGATTGACTAACGTACCTTGCATGGTGGTTTTTTTGTAAACAATCAAGATGCTATATAATTTGTAGTCTTGTTAATACAGTAGATAAGATATTTTTTTTACTTTCAAAAGTATAGAAGAAAAGAGATGTTCATTACTATAACGAGAAAAATATGTTTATTAGAATAAAGAAATTGATGACAAAGATTATTTGTTGAAAATGTATTCAAATAAACACATTTTTGTAACAGAATGTAATATATGCAACATTCATTAAAGATTAATTGGTGAATACTCCCCCCAACCTATAATGTCACATATTTACAGGGTAATATCGAAAAAAAGTACATAAATTAAACGAATGAGTTGTTTATTAATAATCAAAAAAACGATTGTTTAAACAATTAAGTTTCATAATTCTTAAAACAATATATTTACAATTTTAATAAATGTAACTCAAAGACGTTTCGGGGAAAACAAAAAAAAAACTATATATAGAAAAAATGAATACTTTGTAACCTGAAAATATAGAAACATTTTTAATTATCTGGCTCTAATTATTCTTAGATTTTTATAGAGTAAAAAGAGAATAAATTAAATGAATACATTTTTTCACTATAACTCAATAGTCAATTAAAGACGAAATTTAATTTTTCTCATAAATAAGGAAGTCTATAGAAAAATAAAGTTATAATAACGTTTCAAACTACTTACAATTTTAGGGTTACAAAAACAAATATATTAAATATACGCAATGATAATACCTAAAAACAAAAAATATTTTGTAATGATCACATATATTTAAGTATGAGATTACTCCTCTCTTTCCCATTTTTCTACGTCTATATCGTTTCTAAACCTTTTCTCTGGTCAGTCATTGAATACTTTTGCTTGTGTGTGTGTGTGTGTGTGTGTGTGTGTGTGTGTGTGTGTGTGTGTTTGTATCTCCCCCTTTCTCTCTCTTTATATATATATGTATATATGTAATTATATATATATATATAAGTAAAATCAAATATATATATATATATATATATATATATATATATATATATATATATATATATATATATATATATATATATATATATATATATATATATAACCTAAACCAATGTAGTATATAAATTCAGAAGTCTCTTTTGAGAATGTTCCTCGAAAAAATCATAGCTCCTAATATCTATATTGGCCGTACTGCAACAACGCTCCCTCGTAGCCTTACCTACAACCTTTCCGACAGAAGTGCCATAAAACGGTAAATAATGACAAAGCATAATAAAGACGCTGAAAAAATTAAATCACCAGACATGAAAAAATTCTAAATAAAAACATGAAAAATGATTCATAAAAATGACAATATAAACCATTTACAAATCCTCGAAGCAATAACTATAAAAAAAAGAAAAAAATCACTATAAATAAAATAGCGTTCTCCACAATTATAAACATATCAAACATATTCAACATCTATCCACCCATCCAAACAGAATGAACCAACCCCATCTATAATGTATTTCTAAAAAAAAAACACTCAAAAAAAAATAATAATGATACCCACAATTTTCCTAACAACCATCAATTTAACATAACCCCCGAAGATGACCAGCGAAATAGTCGAAAGCGCTTGAGTCTTTTCTCCAAAATCTCGACGCAGAATTACGAAGAATGGTGTAAAGACTTGAACATCTTCATTTGAATATATATATATATATATATATATATATATATATATATATAAATGTGACTCAAAGATATACACACACATAAACATATATATATATATATAAGAAGTAAATCAATTATATATATATATATATGAATAAGTGTGTATATAAAGAGTGAGAGAGAGAGAGAGAGGGAGAGAGAGAGAGTGAAGGAGAAAGAGACGTTACCACTAAAATGTATACTAGACAATGAAACCCCAGCAGTAAACCCATTACCCCTGACTCGTTGGTATTTTTGGAGGTGCCCGTGGTGTAATGGTTATCGTCGTAGGTAATGGACATGGCGACGCGAAATCAAATCCTGGACGAGTATGATTGCATTTCACATAGCACTAATACCCTTGGGGAAAGGTATGAATCCAATTATTCTAACTCCAGCTATGGGTAAATAGTAGGAAAGACTGGGTTCTTCAGCCTTGGTAAGGGAATTAGTCTAGGAGAAGGAAAACTCTGAATTCAAACCTGTTAAACTGCGCTTGAAAATTGACCTTGTGTTATATCCTGACCGAACGGACTTGTTGGTATTTTCCATGGGAAATGTCTAAAGGGTATACTCTGTCGTTAAAATTGTGTAATTTTATCTCCCAATGCGTGTCACGGATATGTAGCACAAAGGCTCAGATAGTGACGTAAGACTTCTACTCGAATGTTTGCTATAATAAAGATTTTAACAACTTTATCTTCCTAAATGTACAGTATCATTTTCAGAAGTTATTAATCAGCACATTTTACTTGTAATGAATGTGGTAAAATCGGCTACCATCGATCAAGATGTAGCATTATATATATATATATATATATGTATATATGCGTGTGTGTGTGTGTGTGTGAGTGTGTGTTGTGTGTGTGTTGTGTGTTGTGTGTGCATGAGAGAGAGAGGGGAGAATAATATTGATACAGATTACACAATAATCTTATATAGGGATGTATTTGTACATTATCAAATGTATGCAGAGATCAAAAAAGAGCGAGAAAGCCATATCC
This sequence comes from Sepioteuthis lessoniana, assembly GCA_963585895.1. Lineage (NCBI taxonomy): Eukaryota > Metazoa > Mollusca > Cephalopoda > Myopsida > Loliginidae > Sepioteuthis > Sepioteuthis lessoniana. Next base: position 26,261,883 of record OY757904.1, read on the forward strand.
ATATTAGTATGAGAACCTATAAAAATTAAAAAGCCTCTATGAAATTAGTCGGATTGTGGATTCTCAGCCAAGTTGTCGGAAGTAAGCTCCTGGTTTTGATTTAATGAGGAGGAATAAATTAGTATAGTCGCATTTGCTTCACAATATGCTATCTTCAGACACACTGGCCTACTAAATCCAGTAGAAAACACATTTCTTAGCTATAATTATGCCACATGGTTTTTAATCAGACGACAACATGGTTCTTTCATCGATTGACAAAATCGAAGAGAATGGCTTCGAACTGACGAAGAAAAGAAGCAGAAGATACCCCGCAAAAACAATTACCGATGCCGACTACGCCGATGATATAGCGATACTGGCAAATACACCTGACCAAGCCGAAACACTTCTGCATAGTTTGGAACGAGCAGCAGCAAGCATAGGCCTCTATGTTAATGCACACAAAACGGAATATATGTGCTATAACCAAACGGGGGACATCTCCACTCTAGAAGGAACCCCACTTAAACTAGTAGATAAATTCACGTACCTAGGAAGCAGCGTCGAATCAACCGAAAAGGACATCGAAACGAGATTAACGAAAGCATGGACAGCTATCAATAGGCTATCGATTATATGGAAATCAGACGTAACCGATAAAATGAAACGCAGTTTCTTCCAGGCAGCGGTCACATCGATACTGCTATATGGATGCACTACATGGACGCTAACAAAACGACTGGAGAAGAAGCTAGATGGCAATTACACAAGAATGCTGGGTGCAATCCTGAACAAGTCCTGGCAGCAACACCCCACAGGACACCAACTGTACGGCCACGTGCCCCCTATCACGAAAACTATTCAAGTTAGACGAACCAGACATGCAGGACACTGCTGGAGAAGCAGAGATGAACTCATAAGAGATGTACTCTTATGGATCCCCACACATGGCTGCGCAAAAACAGGACGACCAGCTCGAACGTACATTCAGTCTCTATGTGAGGATACAGGATGTTGTCCTGAAGACCTACCTAGGGCGATGAACGATAGGGAGGAGTGGCGAGAGAGGGTCAGGGATATCCGTGCTACCAGCGCGATATGATGATGAGGATGATGATGACTGACATGTAATTTTTCTACTATCAATTCACATCCAGTTTATCAGCCATAGCTCGTATGCAAGAAGCACTAAAGTTATGAACAACGTCACTGTGAATTTTATCTTTAATCATTGTCATAAATTACGACATTATATTTTGTGTAAAGTCAAATTTAGGCTCGTTAACACATGCGCACGCAAGCACTCACATACACACTCTCATATATATATATATATATATATATATATATATATATTGAAAACTTGTGAATCGTTATTAAAAACGTTTTTATCACAAAGAAAGATACGCAAGTACTAACCAATAGAGCAGAAAACAAACCTAAACTAGATAAAGTTTTTCTGTCTTTCTCACGTTAGTCTCATTACAATATATTTCCTGTATTTGTAGAAAATTATAATCTTCAGATAAAGCATGCGCGTACAAAGGACGAAGAACATCAAATAAAAACTGATTATTTCCAGTATAATGCATATAATGGCTGCATGACTTTGGGGCAGATGTATGGATCATAAGATGGTAAAAAATACTTCCACTATTTGAAAATGTTTTAACAATTAGTGGTACATTTGTTCCATGACGAATAGTAAAACCTACCAACTGTCCTAAATTTCATCGTTAGAAAAGAATTGCGTGGCTTGATAACCTTCGTCTTGTTAAGTCTAATGTGCTCGACTGCAGGCTCGAAGTCACTGAGTTCGATCCCGCTCGGCTACGCTGCGTTTACTTTTGGACAAATAACACTGCGAATAATATAAACACTTTTATCCCCGAAACGATATTTTAAGTAGATCGTTGCCGATCTTCTCCAAGGATAGATTTGGCATTAAATAACCAAGTCAGGTTGATATACCATTAAACAAAGAAATGTAACACAACCAGAAGAACAAAACCGTTGAAATAATTTTAAAAATATTTTTTCTACAAATCAAATAGCACCATTTCTCTCGTAAAGTTATTGCAAGCCTTTTTGCTAGTTTATACTATTTTTTTTGGTATTATATATAGATTATAAATAGATTATTATTATATTATATTATTATATATAGATTATGCTGAGCTAACGATTTTTCTACCTTTAATTACCATTACTTAATTCAAGGCAGCATTTCTAGCTGATGAGCTATACTGAAACATCAAAGTAAATAAGTTCAAACTCCGATCGCACAATTACGTTCACTTCCAAACGAATAGCATAGTGAAATAAGTGAATCCACTTATTTCACAAGCTCTTCGGTAAATACTGACACTAGTATTTGTTGGGTTTAACCGACCCTTTCAGCATAATGAACTGTTCCATCTGCCATATATGGCCGTAGCGGAGATCAGTCTGGGAAGAATAAGCCTATGGCAGGCATGTTTGGGAGGGTTTAGATGATTACAGGCCCATAACTCTGCTTAACACAGATTTTAAAATTTTGGCCCGGTCTTAGCGAATCGTTTACAGCTTGTCATAAGCGATCTGATCGGCCCCGAACAGACCTTTGCTGTGAAGGGAAGATTGATCCAGGATAACCTGCAATTGATTCGCGAGGTCCTAGAGGGGATAAAAGACGACACCGAAGCCGCGCTGATCAGTTTATATCAGTCCAAGGCCTTCGATAGGGTTGAACATCGGTTCTTGGCGTCTGTTTTGGAGAAATGCCGGATTCAAACCGGAGTTCCGCAGATGGATTAGCATGATGTACCACAACCCTCAGGCAATGGTGCAGGTGAACGGAAGGCATTCGGGGGTGATCGCGATCGAGCGTTCGGTCCGGCAGGGCTGCACTTTGTCTCCTCTTCTTTATGTCCTTGCGTTTGAGCCCCTCTTGTGCAGCCTTAGGGATGAGAGGACAAATCCGGCACTGCGCGGTATCCCTTTCGTTGGCCACCTTGCGGCAAGGGTTTCCGTGTTCGCTTATGACATCACAGTCTTTGTATCCCGCCGGCTGGATATAGAGGCTGTGAAAGAGACGGTTGTCGAGTACAAGCGGATTGCAGGGGCCAAGGTCAATTTTGAAAAAAGCGAAGGTTTGCGGCTCGTTGCTTGGAGGGGTAGCAATACTCTTCCAGGGACCTTCCACTGGAGTGACGGACCCATCCGCATCCTTGGGGTGTGGTTTGGGCCCAACCTCCAATTGGAGCGAAATTGGTCGTAAGTACATGCTAAGGTACTATTTACCAACCCCTCCGCTCGGGCAGGATATGACACAAGGTCAATTTTTAAGCGGAGTTTAACAGGTTTGGAATTCAGAGTTTTCCTTCTCCTAGACTAGTTGCCTCCCCAAGGCTGAAGAACCTAGTCCGTCCTACTATTTACCCATAGTTGGAGGGAGAATAAGGGGGTTCATACCTTTCCCAAGGGTATTTGCCCGAAAGTGAACGTAATAGCGCGACTGGAGTACGAACTCGCGTACTACGATTCCGCAGCTCATCGCTTTAACCATTACACCCCGAGGGCACCCCAAGTACACGCTAAGGTGAATGCTCAGGTGGGAATCTGGCTTTCAAGGAGGTTGTCCTTAAAGGGCAGGGCGGAGGCGTGCGCTGCGTAAGTCTTCCCCCTGATCCTTTACCGATTGGCTGTACTTCCTCTGCCTAAGGCATATCGGTTGGTGCTGCAACGATCCCTCTCCAGATTTGTCTGGGGAGGTGCGAGGCCGATGGTCCGTAGGTAGGTCTCTATCCAGCGTACACGCAACGGGGGTCCGGGTATGCCTGATCTGGAGAGCCACTGGCTTGCTGAAAGACTTGCATATCTGGGCCGAGTCTTGACGGGGGACTCAGTGTGGA
>OY757904.1:26270757-26280757 GCA_963585895.1 Sepioteuthis lessoniana
AGCCTTATACGAAGTCGAGCGAGTGAATCGGTGAAGCTAGGGCTTTGCCGTGCCAAAGCTGTGCGGGCATATCGTTGACGGTAGCTATGGCTTTGCCGCACCAAAGCTGTGTGGACGAGTCGGGACGGTAGCTATGGCTGTGCCGCGCCAAAGCTGTGCGGACGATTCGGCGACGGTAGCTATGGCTTTGTCGCGCCAAACCTGTGCAGACATATCGGGACGGTAGCTAAGGCCTTGCGGCGCTAAAGCTCTGCACTGTCGAGCGAACAGACCAAGAGGCAGCGGCTAATATTGGCGTTATCTTAGGGCTGCGCAGATAGCCAAACAGACGAGTGGAACTGATTGAATGGTTAAGACCAGATGGTCTTAGAGTCCTCTTTGTGTTTGCCTCCGGGCAGCCTACTTGGACTGGTCGGAAAGGACAATCAAACCCGCAGAAGGGGACCTCTAATGGTCCTTAAAAGGACCTTTTGTGCATATCAATGTGATGGGAAAGGCGAATGCAACCACCAGATGTAGGATTCAGCCTTTCGGAGCCTGCTATGAGAGCAGCTCCTGAAAGCATCCAGGGATTTCCGAATTTCTCGCCGTCAATGTCTTTTTTATATGAACGGAAGGCAACATCCCTTCTGTCGGGCACGTATATAGAAAGTTCTTCTATAAAAAATGGGTGTACAAATAGAGTACTTCTTTAGTCTGATATAGGCTAGCGAAGATAATTACTTCCGTTTTTATAGAGTTATTTTTGGCAGAAGTGTTCTGTAATTGTTGTTAATTTTAATTCATCCCTTTTTTAGCTGTAACGGCTGGTCAAGGTCGTATAAAAGGCTACATCATTTCCGGCCGTACGCGGGTGTACTTTTTCTAGGGCGAGCGAGTAATCCGATCAGTGAAAATTGGATTAGATACACACTACAAAATAGCACTGATTGTTTTATTCTATAGATTTTACGTACTTGTTCCAAAATGTTAAATATGAATTAAGCAATAGGGAAATCAAACAAATAAATGAGGAATGTGATTTGGAGTTTTGCTCTTATTATATAATTAGCACTTACAATCCTATTTTCTTTATTATATCAAGGGCAAATAGAATGATTGGCTTGATGGTGAAAAGGATTATTTCAAGGGAGGTAATTCTTGTTTTAGAAATATTTAGAAAAATTAGGCAGCATATAGATTTTTGTACTCAAGCTTGATTTTCAGGGTCGAGACATGGAAATTAAGAGTAATATTAAGATAGGAGGGTAAACTAATAAGAATAAAAAAAATCATAAAAAGGCGTGAAATATCAGAGTTACAGAGAGAGATAGGAGAAATTAGGTTTAAGTACACTTCTAGAGAGAAACATGATGGGTTATCAAATCAATATTTTCAAAATGATTAATGAAATTTCAAATTAAGGTAGATTTTTTTTCAATATTTATTCTCCAAATGAAAATTTACTGTCAAAACAGATGTCAAAAACGAAGCCTATTAGCGAAGTGCATTTTTTCACAGAAATATATTTTTGAACGAATTTCAAAATCATATCAAAAACATCAATAATAGAAAAAATAAGATGACATTTGGCCATTTATGTAATAATGCTAAGAACTACAAATAACGGGGGCATTTTAGAAAAATATCAGTTTAATTATCAGAATTCAATCTGCATAGAAATGTATAATATTTTGTCTATACTTTTGTCAAAGTTTATGGGAGAAGAAGGTTAAAAGGGGAAATGTTCAAAGTTCTATAACGGACGAGCGAAAGTTGTCAGCTAAAAAATTGGCGTTCCCCCAAAAAACACGAACCGAAATTAAACCTTTAATGGGAAATACGACTGGAAACACAGATAAGGGATTTTCTACAAGCAAAAATGATGAAATAGAGGAACAACGCTTGAACTTGTTGGGGCGAAAAAAGAAAAACAACACAACATTTAAAACAACACGAGGTGAAAGAAAGTACAAGCGAAAGAATGAGGAGTAAATAAATATCGAGATGTGAAAATATCCCTTCGCGCGGCCACTGTATTTATCAACTTCTTTGAACAATTCTGTATTGGCCAGTGAATCATCTAGTGGTTTCCGCCGGAGCATTTCACATTTCTTTATGGCCACAAGAAATACAACTGAGGGAGCGGGAGCGGTTAGAGTGTTCGCCAATGGCCCGGGAGACCTGGGTTCAATCCCAGGTCGAGTCATACCAAAGACTCAAAAAATGGTACTTGATGCTTCCTTGCTTAGCACTCAGCATTATAAGGTACGGATCAAGGGTAAAGTAGAGCAATCCAGGAAAGGAGTAGCGCCCTCCCCTACACATTGGTGTAGTAGCTATCGAAAACGGAGCCTTCGGGTTACCCTCGACTATGGTCGCCAACTTTACTCAACTCAAAGTGCAAGAAGGGGTGTTATGTAACACTGCATTCCCTGTGCATCTGTAGACTTACGCTAGCGTGTTTCAAGCGAAATTTCTACAAAGCTACAAGGAATGCCAACTCCTCCTGACTGGTATTCCCTCACTGCTTCCTTCTGCTGACCGTTGTTGACTCCGGACTGCGAATTCATCTTGTCTGGCTTCCTCCCTGCCCCTAGATCTCACGCCGACTCATCTCTTCTGCTGTCTGGTGTCCACCGCCCCTCTGCGTCACCATTTGCTAACTGCCTCTCTCTGGGTTCCTTTTCAAACTCCTTCTCTGGCGTTCCTTTGCCTACTTTCGGTCTCGTCAAAGATCTCGAGCTCAGGTCTTTGTTTGATTTCGTGCCAAAACAGGCAAAGGGATCATCTGCTTAGTGGACCACCTACATAGTGTCACAGAGACAGAATAATACAGAACAAATTGGACATTCCAAAACAACGAAAAAAATTTTACCAAAAAATAGAGGTGAATGCACCAATACATACCAACAACCTGATGGTTAGAAAACAAAACAATTTTGGAGCAAATAATGGGAATGAAAAGAACATAACAGAAAATCAGAATTGATAAACATCATAGGAAAAGAGTTAAATGGGCTCGAAGAAGCACCGACGGCGAAAATCCACTCACTCAGAGCAACACTTTAAAAGTACAAAACTGGAAAACGCCAAGCAATGATAGCATACATGGATACTGGTTTTAAAAAAATCACGTCAATCCATGACACACTGGGCTATCGAAATGAACAGATGGCTACATGTAACATACATACTCGAATGAATGACGACCTGATCAAAGAAGACCCCCAAAAATAAACCACCTCCAAAATCTACTGATCAATGACATGTTTAATGATTCTGTGGAAAATGCTTACAGCACAATTTAAGGAAGACATTTAAGATTCGCTAATAAATCGAGGACTGTTACCCGAAGAATAGAAAGAATATTGCAATAGACCTGAAGTATGGAGAGCTACTATACATTGATCAACACATCCTCAAGGACAGCAAGAGGAGTCCGAAAATTCTAGTTATAGCATGGATTGACAATGAAAAGCATAATATATGGTCCCACAAAGCTGGATAACAGACTGTCTAAAAATCAACGAGATAACCGGTGCAGTCATAAAGTTTAACGTAAATACCATGCAAAAGTGAACTGTGAAACAGGAAAACGCTTAACTGTGGTGAAAATCCAGAGATGGATCTTTTATGGATATGCGCTATCTTCATTACTATTTGTAAAAGCTATGATTTCACTCAATCATATATTTAGGAAATGTACAGGTGGATACAAGTTCCATAAATCGCAGAAAAAATTAACTACCTCATGTGCCTCTCGTCAAGGAAGAAAAAACTTAAGGTCCAGAATAGAGTATGAAGACAAGGGCTAAGAAAAGTCAATATAGATTTTCTCTGAGTCCTCCGCCAGTCTTTGTCAGCGTCCATTGTCTCCCAAATTCTTTCTCTCCCACACTTATGCCAGATTCGACCCATTCGAATAATAGAGACATACTTTTATAAAGAAATGCGTTGTTGTGTCTACATTATGCCAGTTCAGTATACAGCAATTAATCGTAATTGTCGCCGTGATCAGAAGTTTTGGACCAAGACGCTGGGCTCTTGGTGTTTCTGGTGTCCTCAAACAACTGCAGTGAACGGTCTTATTGATTTTTTAATGAGATATGTAATTGTGGTGTATTTTGATTTAGGCATGAGGATAGCCAATCGCGCTAAAAATAAGGAAATAATTTAGGTAATAACAAGAACGAGGCAATTGTTGAATGAGTGAAAAGATCGCCTTCTAAAATGTGTAATGACTGTTATTTTATTTTATTTTATTTTTTTTAAATTTTTTGCTGTTAATGCATTTTTGTGAGATGTAGGTAGGGATAGATATGGAGAGGGACGCAAGGAAAATGTCCTCACGTGAACATTTTGAAAAAAAAAAGTAAGGAAGTGTGTTGTATATTGACATTTGACAGGCCATCAGTCAGGGATTTCTAAATAAGGTTTTTCTCCGGTGTAAACAAGCAAAAGCAGCTCACTTGAATGACCACCGGACAAATTCAAAGTCGTTATGAAATTATGTATAAGAAACACTCGTAAAGGAAGCAAAGACATAAGGCTCTGAATATGGAATCTATAGAGCAGTCTTCCTTGTCCTTCACGAGTTTGCATCAGCGTCTTTCCACTCCGCGACTCTTTCTCTCTCACACTTATACAAGTTTCAACCCTTTCAAATAATAAAGAGAGACTCATACTTTCATAAGGAAATGTGTTGTTGCGTCCTCGTGCTGTTACGGTATACAATATTACTGACAGCAAAATTACCAAATCCACCTGCACCAGAAAAAACATTGGAAACAAAAAATGTTGGGTTAATAAAGAAAATCGTTATTACAAAGAAGACTACTATCCCTGAGCTATAAAGACAGAAAAAGTCACGGTAGAAACCGACTATGTAAATAAATTCTTAATAAATATCCCAAGAAACAACATTACAAAACTAAACGAGCAAATTTACGATGAAAAGAAACTAGTCTAAGATAAAACTGCTGATCTCTTCAGGAAGCCAAACAAATATAAAATCTGGATAGGAAATTAGGTTAAAAGGACCGGTAAAGAAACTAGAAGAAACGAAATTTCTATGAAAGGAAAACACTTTTTGGATGTGTTGGGATAAAATGACTAAAATAAAGCAGACAAGTTTGGTCATGTAACTTACAAAATTACAAAATAACGAAAGAAAATTTCCCGAACAAATAGGTGGGGAATGACCGAGCATAAAAAAACAGGGGGATGCAAAGGCTGCCAACGAAATTGGGTGAAAACTTTGGAAACAGAAAGAAATTGGCAGAATGGATGCCATGGGAGAGAGCACTTGGTAGAATGGGTACATAATATAAAAAGAAATTACAAGGACTCAAAGATACCTATGGGGAGGCCTTCAATCGCAGAGAATAACTCTCAAAAAAGTATCGCTCTAGACAATCATGGACCATGACCGCATTCATGATTTCTGCTGAACAAAATTCACGTCTGTCGATGACAGATGTCTATTTAAGTAAGTCGATGCGGAGAAAAATCAAATACACTTGTATGGAGGACTAGGGGAAAAACTATGCTGTTCCAGAAAAACACTCGTAAAGAAAATATCCTTAACAAATAGAGAACTATCATGTCTTCCAATATTTTTGAAAATCCTAACTGCTAAAACTTGGGAGAAGTAATGCTTGCGGGCCATTTGCAAAAGTAGTAGAGGTTTCGCCAATAGTCCGGGAGTAAAAGTAAATTTTTTCTTCTTCATTTACGGCAGTTTTTTAGGCGATTTCTTCCTTCAAATGCACCAATAATTCAAGATAATATTCACTACTGATTTTTGTTCCTTTCTCAAGGTGATCGATGAATAAAATACCTTGCGCATCCCAAAATACGGAGGGCAAAACCATGGCTGCTGATATCTACGTCTTTGGTCGCTTTGGACGGCTTCACCTCCTGCAGGAATACAGAGGTGGATCCACGTTTCATCCATTGTGCACTCAGTTGACAGCCGATTTAACTTTGAATTGAAGTGGTTGATCCATGTTTCATCCATTGTCACATATTTACGCAAAAACTCGTTTTTGTTGCGTTAAAACAGTTACAAACGCCGCCCTGAATCGTCGACGAGTTGTTGTTTTTGATTGACCTTGATCAAACGCGGCACCTACTTTGAACAAAGCTTTCTCATTGACAAATATTCAAGCTTAATGGTGAACACTCTGCCTTCTGATATTTCAACTCCTCCACTATCTCAAGCAATTTCAATTTACGATCGGCCAAAACGAGTTTGTGAAGTGTTTTGGTGTTTTTTGGAATAACTACCGATTTCCATCCTGTTACAATTTGCTTATATATAGAAAAACTCAGAAGAAATTCTTAGAATAAAAAGAACGAAATATCACCCCTGTAAATAGGTGTTAAGTGCTTGATTTATCCAACATTACCCATATTTTTACCAAATTGTCAGATATATTGAATTCTATCATTTCAACACTTACTCCATACAGGAACAAAGTTTGACAGACATACACACACAAATGCACTCACATACACTCAGATAGATCTACATCCACACTCACTAAAACGCATTGAGGTATGAGAATATTTAATTACAACTTCTATCTGTCCTTATTAATTATCGTACCTGGCAAATCCTCAACACGGCCAATTGTTTCTGCACGACGATGGTGAATATAAGTTTTTGTAGACCGACAAAATTTGGTATGTCTGCGTAGAAGTCTATTGAAGAACCAATTATATATTGTTCGTCTTACTTTGTTAGTTTATCTCCTTTAAGGTACGTAACCATACAGTGTATCTTTTTTCAGGATACCACTTCCAGGATTTGTTCAAAACAAAATGCAGCTTGTCTTGAATTATTTTCCTCTTGCTTTTTCGTTAAGAATTTCCTGAGAGTTCAATAGGTGCAGACATATGTAGCACTAATATGTCCTTCAGAAAAAAAGGTGCAGACATATGTAGCACTAATATGTCCTTCAGAAAAAAAATATATATACATATATATATATATATATATATATATATATATATATATATATATATATATATTTATATAACAGCAATTATATATATATATATATATATATATATATATATATATATATATGTTATTCGGTCAAGTTAAACCGGATTCGGGAATAATTCTGTCAGGCAAAAAAAACATTTAACGATGAACATTTACATTTTTCTGGTAGAGAGCTTAATGTAACTGACATCACAGAGCAATGATTTATTTAAGAAAAACAAAAACCGGTCACATTAAGATATTAAATTTATTTCCATCCCATTATGGGTTGGTGTTATTGATTCATATCAATACCCATAATCGGATGGAAATAAATTTAAAATGCTAATGTTACCGGTTATTGTTTTTCTTAGAGAAAAAAAAGTATATATATATTATAGTAATAATAATAATATATATGTAACAACAATTATGTGGATATATTTATTCATAAATAAATAATCAATCATCATTTATAGTTTGGATTTTTAAAATTATCGCAAATACGATGCTAGAGCTGCATTAATAAGTTTCCAGACTTTTTTGCACCGACATTCATAATTGTCGTAAACTCTTGATAATTCAGTACGTCATTCCGATACATCTTACATCCGATTTTTATGATTTCAGATTCAAATGAACAGCTACAGCAGGAATTGGAATACACCCTACTAAAGCCTGATTGTCACAGCTGGTGAATTTCAAAAATGCAATATGGACGTGGTGACACTTTAGAAGAATGATATGCAATAGAACTTTGATTTAAACTTAGAAAAAATGCCACAGAAACGCATGGAATGCTTCAGACTGCTTTTGGAGTATCTTTCATGAATAGAGCATCAGTTTTTGAGTGGCATAAGAGATTCAAGAAAGGCAGGGAGTCTGTGAGGGATGATTAGAGGTGTGGGAGGAGAAAGGAAGTCAATATTCCAGAGCTGATTGGCCAAAGGGTTAGGGTTAGGTTTACTATGTGGAGGTTTTAAGGAAGTTCAGGAAGAGATTCCGTCGGAAGAGGCCAGCACTCTTCGAATCGGGTCAGTGGCATTTCCACCAGGATAATGCACCAGTCCACAATTCCATCCTTGTCACCGACTATTTGACCAAGATGGGCATCAAGACAGTTCCTCAGCCTCCCAATAGTCCAGAACTTTCTCCCAGTGACTTTTGGTTATTCCCTAAGCTCAGAGGTTGTCATTATGAGACAATTGAGGAGATGAAAGAGGTTGTGACGAATGTCATTGACACGCTCACACAAGAGGACTTCCATGGGGCCTTCCAGAAGATGTTGGAACGGTAAAACAAGTGCATTGCAGCCGGAGGAGATTATGTCGAAGAGGACTTGAGTTTTATGTGTGTACTACTAATAAAAGTGCTCTTATGAAAAAAAGTCTGGAAATTTATCTAATGATCCTCGTATTATGTCATGTTATTTCATTCAAATTACATTTTCAAATTTTAATTCGAAAATATTTTTTGGCATGAGATATCACATAATAAAAAAAAACGGAAAGTTATATGTGACTTATTATCTATATATAAATAAATACAACCTTTGGATATCATATTTTTTCCTTTTTTTTATTCACATCCACATATGGAAAAGTAAAAAGCCTATTCTTGGTTTTAAACTTGTCACCCCTTCTTGTTTATCATATCTATCACTCTTACCCAACATTTGCCGGGTGCATTGGCATTGTCTGTGAGAAACAGAATACATTGCACAAATTTACACAGGTACCTAAGGAAAACATTACAAATTTTCGTGTTCTTTGGACGGATATGAAAGTTTGTTCAAAGTGACGTGATTTTGCTCCTAACATATAGTGACTGAAATATATTTAAATGCTTCCCTCATTACATGTGCAAAGTGATATACATGGTTCCAATATCTTCGATGACCGGAACGGACCACAAAGTTTTCCTAGCAGACTCACAAAACTGTGTAAACAGTTGCGTAAGTGAATTACTATAGAGTCAATATTTGTATTGAGGAGCGGATTTCTGAGTCCAAAGAAAAGGTCTAAGTTTTCGATTGATCTCTGGGAAAAAGTAAGTGCGTGTATACATGTGTGTATTTGTGTGAGTATGCTCTACAAAATCAGTATTGGACTCTACTTGAAGACGAAAACTACTTTGAAGTGATGTGATTTTAATTTTTGCATAGTGTGGCCGAGATTCATCTTGGGTAATGTGTTTCCGCCGTGGACTAAGCAGATCATGTGATTTTCATCACTTAGAAGCAAATTTATACGTAGAGAATTTTATAAATGAATTATTATGGATTGGAGATTAAACTGAACTATAGAAGTTAAAGATTTCAATGAATTTCAAGTAAAGTATGTGCCCTTATATGTGTTTAAGCTCGTATGTACGTGTGTGCATAATTAAGGATGACTGTTTTTATAAAAATCTTGTGATGCAATTCCATTGACCCAATGGATACCAACTGGTACAAATAAAAATTGCTAAATTGCCTTTTATTGTTTCACTTATTTCAAGAGGCCTTGTCCCTTTTTTTTTTTTTTTCGTCCCATTCATAAAAAAAACTATATCTGGTTTGTTGTATGCGAATGTGACGTATTCAGCTTCGGAAGAAAAATATTGACGATTCTCTGTCTATTTCAATTTCGGTAAAATCGATGGTGTCATTTCAGTGCTGTAACGACGGTGTGAAACAACTGTGAATTTCTGTCTTAGCAGGGTTTTCTGCAATAGTTGAATGTAATAAAGGTTCGAGTTTAACTGTTGTAGAATAAGTTTCGTTTTCATGCCTTAATCTATGGTTGTCTGCATTCACTTTCACATCATTTTTTCGAATTGTTCATTATCATTACGATATTCTATACATTCCCTGAGATGAAGAGAGTATCATTTAAATTTTTTTTTGACCAAACAGAGGTTTCCACTTTCTTTGATATCAGTACGATTTGATATCATGATTCGCTTTAAATTTGTATATTTCATTTTTCTAATCTAAAAAAGAGTTTAGCTGTCAAAAAGTATATCAACGTAGAGCATTGTGATAAA
>OY757904.1:26285757-26323257 GCA_963585895.1 Sepioteuthis lessoniana
GCCATTATTGGCTTTTAATCCTGATTGAGGATTAGATACACGGAGGCGTCAGAAACAATTTTCATCATCATGGATAAAAAAAAAAAAAATAGAATCGATTGGACGAAGCGAATAATGGAGTCTGGTGCCCTTTACTTGTTATGCACTTTCTTTTAAAGGTGCAGCATGGCAAGTTTGTAAATTTGACGTTGAGTCATCACCTTTAAAGAAACGTAATACGCCGGGTAAGCCCAACCAAGTCAACAAATGCATTTAGATGCGAATTTGAGTCGTTTTATTAGCTTATCGATTCGGGTGTGTTTTACGGTGTTTAAGGGACTTATCTGTGAAACCATGAAACTACAAATTTCTATTGGCTTCAGTGGTCTTCAACCAACATTACATTTGCCTGCTGCTGCTGCTTGAATTATTGCTAGTTTTCATCATTACTTGCTTTCTTGTTATGATTGTCAGGAAGGACATTATTGATGGCATCACGTCTGTAACTTGAAACTGTAACTTCTCATCTGGCTTGTATTATCCATCTTGCTTGTATTATGACATCGGACAATTTGTTAGAAATTTTTAGGAATCAACTGACAGCACGTTTTCCAAAACATAGACATTTTCCCATGGATCACTGATAAATTCTACTTAGGTACAATCAACAGAAAAATACGTCTCAAAATCCACATCCTTTTTTTCTCTGATTTAGTTTTGTTCAGTTTCACTTGTTTTCTTTTATGGCATATCAACCTTTGTTGGTTATTTCCTACCGCAGTGATCTTTATAAACATAAGTCATTCTATATAACATATAGCCATTTTTCTCGTTAAAGAATGGACGCTAATTATCGTGTGGGAATCAGTATATATATATATATATATATATATATATATATATATGAGGTAGCGTCATGACTCACGACTGTGTGTCATACTTCCCCTATCGTAAGGTTAACAGATAATCCACTTGTCCAACATATTCAATACTGTGTACTTCTAAACGCTTTTGTATTGAAGAGCATACGAGTGTATAGCGTTGGATATCTTGAACGTGTGCAGTATCTGTTAGCCTGAAAGATCGGAGACGAAAACTTTAATCATGAGTTATTACTATGCTTATTTTCTTAACTATTTATACAGTTACATTGTTCTACATTCTTTATACTGAGCACTGTATAGATTTTGCGATTAAGAGATACTTGTGGCGTTATATATATATATATATATAATTCATAATGACTAACTTAGTGAAAATATTTTATTTTTAGACCTTTTTAAATTTTTTCTCTTTCATTTCATTGAAATTTATATTTTACTGCAGTAGTCCTACTTACTATAATCCCAAAAAGGTAGCCATTCAAGATAAGACAATTTGACCATATACTGGATTCTAAAATTCTATTTTTTCCACAATAATTTATAGCATAGTGCTGAAATTCAATATTAACATTATTTTGCTCCTTCCCTTATTCCTTCTTTAAAAACCAAATGTCTAATAATTTTAAAATTCGACATTGACCACTCCGTCGAGAATACACCGACTGCACGTCTGCAGGAGCATGAGACATCCCCACTACTTTTATCTTGGTAATGTCATAAAATTCATTTGATGGTTAGGGTCTAATCCTGAATATTTGGGAAATCATGAGTACGCATTCTGCGTCATTTCTTCCAAACGTGCATTAGTAGTAGCTACTAGGGTCTTATCAATCAAATAGAACTATCCAATCATGTAAAAGCATCATTATTATCAATTACTAGAAAGCATACACTGACTTTTTGAATTAGCCAAACGTGTGAAGTATGTAGACATCAAGTGTGTAAATCGATACTTTTGTTACGAGCTTCAATTTAGAGTCGAAGTAGACGTTGTGTGCTTAGTTCTTTTATTTATTAGATTTTGAAGTGATATCAGTTCTTCTGAAATACAATTTTTATTCAAACAGGTAGATGAGAAAAGCATTTTGATCTAAAATTATATAACAAATATTTATCATTTCAAATCGAGGAGTTAAAGTATGCAGCCACTGTTTGTACGTTTACAGTATAAATTGAACGAAAGGAAGAAAAGAAAAAGAAAAAGTGATTCTGCTTGTTGGATCAATGTTTTAAAGAACTGATGTGGACCCAAAGTCGGTACCCAGGAGGAAAACATGGAACACGGTTTAGAGGTAACAAATATATATCAATAAAAGTAACAAAGGATAGTGTCCAATATTGGTAGTCGTACTTCTAGTACTCTTGTACTCCTGCTACCACTGCTGTTCTCTATTAGGATAATACTACGGTAGTAATATAGTATTAAGAGAGTCCATGATGCAGATAAGTTTTGGTCTCACAACCTCCACCTTCCAAGAGTTTTTTTTTTTTCTTGGAAAAAAGGCAAAAAAAGTAAAACTATTAATACTTCTGCGTCTTGGGATTGACGTCGAGTGGTTACGTAAATTTTCTTTTTCTTCCCGAGCGTCGTATTTCCGGAGAGACTTAGGGCGTGCTAAGATCGAAATGATCGAATGTTGCGTCGATCGTCTCTTCACAGGTATTTTGTGGTGATTCCTCGGGTTCATTCAAACGGCATTTCCTCAGCAGGTCCATATGGCGTTTGTGGGTGTTTTTTGGTCCCTGGACAATATAGACCAGTTCGCCCATCCATTGCTTGATGGTGTCTACTTCCCAGAATGTCATGTTTTTTTTGTAGGCCTTGAAAAGATCTTTATCACAAGGATAAAAATTTTTCTTATAGTACGAGACGATTTTCTTGAACATTGCTTGCAGTGGAATGAATTTATCGAAGATGGACTTGACTTTTCTTGCGAACATTTTTTTCTGCTGGTGAGCGTCTGATAAGCGTGTTAGGATTTGGGGTTATCCTATACACATGCAGAAACTGTTGTAATGCTCTAGCTGTCGGTGTCCCTAGTGCCTTTTTAAGGTGTCCACAAACCTCATGACCGGCCCATTCGACGTAGGGTGATACTGAGGCGTTGTAATGTGGTCCACTTGATATGTCTTGTAAAAGTCTCTGAATTCACTTGATGTGAATTGTGTGGCGTTGTCAGTCACCGCACAATCTACCACCCCAAAGCGCGAGAATAGCTCGTGTTAAAATCCGATCGTGCAGTTGATAGTTGGACTTTTCTATTGTAAGACCTCAGGCCATTTTCAGTGGCTATTCACAACAATGAGGTAGTACATGTTGTCTACGGGCCCTGCAAAATCCACATGGATTCTCTGCCATGGATGGTCTGTTTTGGCAATGGTTTCACGTCCCTTGCAAGATTTTAACATGTTTGCTATGTCCCAGTCAATGTTCGGCCAATATACATAGCAGCGCATGGAACTTTTCGTACGGTTCTTCCCCTGATATGCCATGGGAAAATCCCTAAGGATTTTTCTTTATAGGCTGTTTGGAACCACAACACGGTCATTATACAGTAGGACATCATCACATAGGGAGAAAACTTCAGGCACATTAGGGTCTTTATCGTGAATTTTGTTTTTGATGGATTGAATGAATTCATCTTCTCGAGACTCCCTTTTCATGTCGACCAAAGTCACTGGGAGCTCTTTGACTGTATTTGCGATCATGTTTTTGATTTCACAATCCGTTCCTAGAGTAGCAATAATGGAGTCGTCAAAGACTTCCGTATTTTGGGGAATGAGTCATGATAAGCTGTCTGCGTGGCAAATATTTTTAGATGTTAGGAACCCGATCTTGAAGTTGTAGTTTAAAAGAATTGTTCCCCAACGAAGTAGTCTATTTGCAGTATAGACTGGCAGACCTTTCTTGGACCCAAATATTTGTATAAGCTGTTCATGGTCCGTTTGTAGTATGAACCGTCTTCCATGAAGGTATGTGTTGAACTTTGTGACGGCGAATATTATCCCTAGAGCCTCTTTCAGTATTTGGGAATATTGCTTCCCAGATGGTAGCAGGGATCTAGAAGCGTGTGCCACAGTTTTTCGCGAAACATCTGGCAGAATGGAAGCACCAATGACGTGTGAGCATCCATCACTTGCGACTATGATGTCAAGAGTAGGGTCGTAGTGGGTGAGGGAAAGATCCGAAGTAAGAGATTTCATAATCTTTTCGAATGACTTTCGGCATTTAGGTGTCCATAACCATGGTTTGCTCTTTTTTAAGAGTTCGTTGAGAAGCCCTCTCAAATTCTACATGTTCTTAATCAATCCTTGGTAAAAGTTAGCTTGGTCGAGGAAGCTTTGTAAGACTTGAACGTTATTTGGGGACGGCATGTTTCTGAACGCGTTGGCTCTTTCTGGATCTTGCCGACGACAGTCTATATTTATAATGTGACCTAAGTATTTGATTTCTGGTAAGAAAAGTCACACTTGACATCTTTCACCTTAAACCCGTATTCTAGTAACTTCTCGAATACGTTTATTATATGGTTCCGGAGCTCTGCCGTAGTTTTACTGGTGACCATAAATTATCCAAATGGGCTATAGCGTAGTCTGTGTCACCCAGCATAGTGTCCATGACCTGCTGGAACATTGCGGGCACAGCTTTGACTCCAAAAGCCAGTCTGGTATATTTGTACAAACCTCTGTGGGTCTTGATACAAAGCAATTTGGAAATTTCTTCATCCACCTCTATCTGGAGGTATGCGTCTGATAGGTCAATTTTGGAGAAGATTTTTCCACCATTTAGTTTGTTGTAAATTTCTTCAGGGCTCGGTAGAAGATACCGGGGATCTTGCACGGCATCGTTTAACCCTGTGGAAAAATCGGTGCAGATTCGTATTTGGTTGGACTTCTTTTTTTACATTGACCGTAGGTGCTGTCCATTCGCTAAAGTCTGTTTTTGACAGAATACCTGCGTGTTCAAGTCAATATAATTACTTGTTGATTTGCTATAGAGCAGCGAAAGGTACATTCCCTTCTTCTTGAATACCGGTTGTGCACCGACCTTCACCTTGAGCTTAGCTTTTACTTTAGAACATTTCCCAAGGCAGCCACAAAAATAACTGTGGAAATTGTTGTTTGAGTTCTTTTAAGAAATTTACCGTTTTGGACGTTTTACTTTCTATTTTGCGACAAAATGTACTCATTGGGCAATCCCATAGATTGAATTTTTCTATCCAATCTATTCCAAATAAGTTGTCGGAAATTTTTAGTGCGTAGGCTTTCAGCTTTTTGTAATTCCATTTAGTGTTACTGCAAGGATTACCTCGCCAAAGATCTTAATAATCTCGCCAGTTACGGATTTTGCTGTTTTATCCGTCTTTAGTAAGGTTGGCTTGTTTAATTTTCGCCAAGTACGCCAATTAATGATTGAGATATCAGAACCCAAGTCAAACTGGAATTTATTAGAATTATTGAAAATATCAACAGTCACATATTTTCTTAAATTCCTATTGACTCTCTCGTCTGATTGGCTTTGCCTAATATTACTTTGGGGTTTTCTCGTTCTGTTGGCGTACTATCACTGAATTAAGTTATGACCATTTCTATTGCAATTTTTGTAATATTTTTTCTTCTTTACTGGACAGAATTTCATCCAATGCCATTTACCACAATGGTAACATGGTCCAGGTGTTTTTTTAACCTATTTGTGTTTTCTTTATGACATGAACATGAAATGTGCCTTTTGTCTTTTTGAGGTGAATAGGCGGTTGACTTGATTCTGATTTCTCTAATCTAAACCACACCTG
The DNA here is from genome assembly GCA_963585895.1 of Sepioteuthis lessoniana. Lineage (NCBI taxonomy): Eukaryota > Metazoa > Mollusca > Cephalopoda > Myopsida > Loliginidae > Sepioteuthis > Sepioteuthis lessoniana. The sequence goes on from OY757904.1 coordinate 26,291,414, forward strand.
ATTCCTCCATTGTTTTTAAGTCACACTTGACAGAAACTAGTCTTTGACAGTCCTCTGCCAACTTTTGGAGAGTCAATCCTTATTCGTTTTCAAGCTTAGTCAGTACCCGCCATCTGAATTCGGCGTCTTCTGCTGACACTAGACCCTGTGCAAATATTAAGCACTTGAAATCATCGACAGTCAGCTCGGCTAGTTAGAAGTCATTACAGAGCGTGTTCGCCGATGCTGCAAACGTTAGAAAATTTTGCTGGTTGTCCTTGACAGTGTTCAGGTATTTCCAACGTTTGTGGAACAATTTTGTGTTAGGCCCGAATAGTTCCGATAGGAACCTAATAGTCACTGAAAAATCCAAGTCTGTGGTTTTCTTGAGTAATATGAAGTCTATGAACCTATTATGTTCGGTTGTTCCCAGTTTCTTAATAGTAGACGCACCTTTTTTTACAAGGCCATTGTTCACAGTATACGTTGAAAATATCTTCATAGCGCCTTTAAAAAGCCACGAACGTTTTGTCGTTCTCTGGTACGTATTCAAATGTTTCAATCGAGATATAGATTTTACTCTGGAAAAATATTGTGTCTCTTTCAGAGTTTTTTTTTTTAGCCATTTAATGAATTTACAAGTAATTCTTCAAAGTGTTTTTGCTGTAGTTCAGTTTTCTGCAGTATAAATTGTTGTAATTCTAATTTTTGTTTATGTTACTACGAAACCAATTTTTCTGTCTTTCTTCGAATTTTTGCTGCTGATCTATGTTAGCATTTAGGAACTGAATGATAGTTTTTTTTTAATTTTTCCATATTTCCATAACATTTATAATATGTCGACTAAAGGGAATGAAAAAGGCAAAAAAAAAATACTGCAAATACTGTTGCTTTGAAAACCAGTGTACCAGGGGGTTACGCAAGAATCTAGACAGATTTTTTTTGTTAGCAGAAAAACGAATGAACACACAATTCGTTAATTGAACAAGTTTAGCTTCTTTCTAAATACTGTTGTTCCGTTAAATTTGGTCGTTTAAATTTCCTCCGCACAAATAATTTTTTTTTTTAGCCAAAAACAATTTAGTAAGGAATAAAATAAAGAAAAATATTTCTTGGTGGGCGCTCAACAGGTTCATTTGCATAAGTATTTGTAAGTAAGCAGGTTCTTTTTCTGTGGAAATTTTGTAACAGTAGACAAACTTTTTTTTAGAAGTGTGGGGAAGGTAGAAAAACATTCTTCAGACCGAAGCAAAAAAATTGCTTTGGACTTTTTTTTTTACTTTTGTGCGAGAACTTGCTTTATTTTTTTAGAAAAGATAAAAAAACCTTGTCTCGCTGAATTTGGTGAATATTTTTTCCAAAAGCATGAGTTTGTCAATTTGTTTTGTGAACAAACTGGCTTTCTTTTCTGTAAGCAATCGTTCTTGAAACTTGGTTGACTTTTATATCATTTGGACACTCTTTAATAATCTTAAATATTCCGTAGGTGTCAAATTTCTTGTTCCTCACTGATGTTCGTAAGCGTAATATTTTTGTATGTAGTCACTGGTGTAGTGATGCCTGCTTACTTTCTCGTTCCACACTGCTGTGTTATTGAGCGGGTCATCTGATGTGGGGAGGAAAAAATTCTTGAATCTTGCTATCGCTATTGATGTGGGATTGGTAAGGCATTCGGCGTGAGTATGTTTCTCGAAACTGTATATCACCACTGATGTGGATCTAAAGTCAGTACACTGAAGGAAAAGACGGAACATGGTTTAGAGGTAAGAAAGATATATTACCAAAAGTTATAAAGGATAGTATGCAATATTGGTAGTTTTACTTCTAGGATTCTTGTACTACTGTTACCACTGCTGCTCTCTTTTAGGATATTACAACGCTAGTAATATTGTGCTGGAAGAGTCCCTTATGCAGGTAAGTTTCGGTCTTACAACAAAATTTAACAAAGTTTCCTTTCGCATATTTAAATTTTCAAATTATTTGAAAATAATTAACATTAAATCGATTATTACAAGTGCCTTCCTTGTAGAATTAGTCTTTATTTTCTTTGTTTTTTTAAACAATTTTTTTAAACAATTTTCTAAAGATATCGTAGGGGGACACTTTTTCAGTAAATTTTAGTTGCATTGGATATTTTACCAGATTCTGAAGAAGCTTTAGGCGCTGATTTCAAATTTGAAATTAGTTTTTCTCTACAAGATATAGTTTGTATGCTATTTGAGGTTAATGAAATTGTACATATGTGAACTTGCGTAAACAATGTATAAACCTTTTAACGTCCATATATATAGATAGCTCCTAATATTTTGGTAATTCTTCTTTTGTTTCAGTTCAAACATGGCTTCTAGAATGAGATATCATTGCAGAAACAAATCTGATGCCTTTTGCTACATATGTGGATGCTACACGCTCAATCGTCAGAGACGTAACATATCTTTGTTCGTCAAGTATGCCTACAAGGCATATGTGGAAGTTCGTCTTGGTGATCAAGACAAGCAATGGGCTCCTCGGGTTGTGTGCTACAATTGTGAGGAAATGCTTCGAGACTGGATCAAAGGAAAACCCAAAGGTCTGCCGTTTGGAGTTCCAATGATTTGGCGCGAACCCAAGAACACAACGGGTGTTGGAAAGAAAAAAACTATATAACATTACGTATCCGAACATTCCCCCAGCTATTTGACATGTTCTGCACTCTGGAGAGGTTGCTGTTCCAGTTTTCAAAGACTTGCCTTCATTGGGCGATAAAAAATATTGGACATGATACAAGTGAGCAAGACAGTTGTGACAGTGAATTGTCAGAAAAGTGTTCTTCAGACACTGAAACTTTCCCCGTCCCCAAGACTCTTCCCCAGGCTTAACTGAATAATTTAGACCGGGATTTAGGTTTTTCAAAGAAAGCAACAGAGCTTTTGGCATCAAGATTACAAGACAGAAATCTTGTTGATCACTCTGTTCAGGTATCATATTTCAGAAAGCGTGAGCAGCTTTTTCTGACCTTCTTTTCAAAAGACATACTGTTTGTTTACTTTCATGACATCCCAAGGCTTCTAAAAAAACTCGGTGTGCCTTACTATATAGTCATGCTGAATGGAGACTCTTTTTAGACAGTTCAAAACGCAGTCTAAAGTGGGTTATTTTACACAATGGCAATGTTAATAGAGCAGTACCTGTCGGTCACTAAGTGCATTTGCGGGAAGACTATGATGATATGAGAATGGTCATGGACTTATTAAAGTACCATGAGCACAATTGGATCATTTGTGTAGACTTAAAGATGGTCAACTTTCTTCTTGGACAACAGCAAGGTTTCACCAAGTTTCCATATTTCCTCTGTATGTGGAACAGCTGAGCACGAGACAGAAATTAGGTCAAGGAGTGACCTATTCATGACAGCCTTGAAGCAGGAATGTCAAATATCATACCAGACTAAATTGAAAACAGAGATAAGGTCATCTTTCCTTCTCTCCACATTAAATTAGGTTTGATGAAGCAATTTGTCAAAGCACTGGAAACCGAAGGTAAATATTTCCAACACATCATCACTGCTTTACCAGGGTTATCATTTAAGAAGATCAGAGTAGGCGTGTTTGATGGCCAGAGATTCTAATCCTAATTCGTGATCAATTTGTTGCTAAGACGACCGCTTTAGAAAGGGCAGCATGGTTATCCTTTGTGGCAGTCGTTCAGAACTTCCTTGGCAACAATAAGGTGGAGAATTACAGTGAATTTATGAACAGAATGCTCCACGTTTTTCGAGATCTCGGTTGCAACGTGAGCATCAAGCTTCATTTTTTGAACAACCACCTTGATCAGGGGCTGTGAGTGACGAACAATGAGAACAATTCCACCAAGACCTAAAGATCGTGGAAGAACGCTATCAAGGGCGAAGGGACAAAAGTATGATGGCTGACTACTGCTGGAGCATTAAACAAAATTGCCCAGATGAAGAGCACAAACTCAAAAGTTACAAACACAAATTCCTGCCTGAATAAAATACACAAAGAAATTGATAAGCTTCCATCAGCTCTGGTGATGTTCTGAAGGATGCTAATCTTACTTTGGGATAGATGTCCTGTTCATGTTCTTTTTCTTTTGCCTTAATAAATGTACAGAAATGACTTTCATACCGTTTTAAGATTCAAGTGAATAAAAGATATGTGGCTAATATTGCAATTTCCTATAATATGAAAATTAAAAAAAAAATACAAATGTCAAAATGTATAAAATCTGTAGCTTGCAGACAAAAACCGACTTCAGATTTGAAATTAGCACACTCAAATTGACTAAGAAAAGCATTTTTTAAATGCAACAAAATGAGTGTTCCTCAGTGAATGCAGTGTGTTAAAATGTGATAAAGCCTAATAATTTCTATAATACAGAGTAATTCAGACTGGTTCAGCCCAGTCGGCTGCGTCTGTAGAATACACCGACTGCATCTCTGCAGAGGGGTAAGAACTTCCAAATGAGTGTTCGTTTTATGACACTAAACAATCTGATCCAGATGGTCCGGTAAAGCTGGAGCTTTGGGGAATGCAGAGTACTTGTTAATTACCATCGCTTCCAGGTTTACCTAGTACCACTGCAAAGGTTCTTGTCAACGGGCCAAAAATAACTGTTCGACACTTAAATTGAGAGCAAACAAATGACTTATGCTAAATTGAATTGTTTGAAATAGAATTGTTTGATCATTTCACAATATGTAAAAAAAAAAGACTGATGTTTAATTCAATTGTTAGTTATACAAAGCTCTACTTGTAACCATTTGACTTTGAGCAAATGAATGAGCATTGTTGAATATAATAATTACTGTTAAATAGTAATAATTGCACTGTGTGCAAACAAATGATTGATATTGAATAGAATTATGATTTTTCGATAACAATGTATATCTATTAAAATGTGTGCAAACAAATGACTGATGTTAATTGGTAATGTTACATAGCAATACATGAAATCATTTAACTGTGTGCAAACAAATGATAAATAGTAAATTGCATTATTCGGATTATATAGCAATCGTTGAAAGCATTTAAGTCTGAAGAAGAAAAAAGATTAGGCTCGCTCAAAAAAAATATATCAAGAAAAAGTAAACAAATAATATCTATTTCATATATATGTATTAAGAAGATATGCCATTAAATAAGTTACAATGGTTGATATGCTATAAAACTAAACGAAATCAAATTTGGACAGGTTAATTATAAGGCATTTCAACTCGTCAAGGGTTATTTTATCCCCATAAATTCGATTATTGCGTCCATTGTACACACACACACACACAGACACACACACACACACACACACACACACATATATATATATATATATATATATGTAGGTTTGTGTCGTCGTTTCTAAATTATTCGTTGTACACAGTTATATGATATCAAGTGTTCTTATTCAATTCAAATATTGTAAGTATAGTTGTATGGGTTCAAGTATTCTAATCTAATACTCATTAATTATACTGTTTTAAGTCGTTATTTCTATTGAATAATAACCAATATTGCACTCAGTTCTATGGTTTAATGTTCCTAACCATAATATTTAATTAACAATAATATTTTGAAGTGAATATTCTAAATAGTAACAATTTTAAGTTACATGGCCTGAAATAATCCTGAAGACTCTGGATAATTTTTAAGCTGATCCTTTTAACCCGTACATCGGAACGTAACAACCGAATATTAACTGAATAGCCTTGAGCAGGCAGTAAAAGGATTTCTATGAAAACTCAGATGAAAGAGTGGGTTTCTTTTAAATAAAATAGAACCTTCTCTACAGTAAAAGGCAATCCGCTGAAATTAGAAGACCAAATACATCGGTTGCAATATCTCATCTGAATGTGATATCAATATACAGATTGAAAAGTCATGGACTCCTGTTGACTAGCTATTGGTCATATGGAAATCTGATCAGATTGATAAAACAAAATGACAGTTCTTCAAATCTGTTGCCGCGTTTGTAGTATGGTACGGTTGCACCATATAAACTTTTACGACTCACTTGAAGAAATATCAAGATTAGAACTACACAAATATGATGCTTGCTGTTTTAAAAAAAAAGGCCGGGAAGCATCAGCCCAAAGAATAGCAGTAATATGCCCACTTAACTTCCCATCACAAAGACTAGTAGGGTCAACTGGGCACTGCTAGAGAATCAAGGAAGGACTCATACGAGATATTGTCTTGAGGATCATAATCGTAAATGGCAGCGTTAGCCGGACAGCAAAAACGTACTTTCATCAGCTCCCTACAGACATTGGATACCGTCTAGATGACCTACAAAGATTATTGGGACCGTGTTAGAAGTACAACTTGTTGTTGATTATAATGATGATGATGATGATTCATATTTAATAAAAATAGTTTGAAAACAGATCTAGATGGCGAATAGCTATGACCGTAAGTAATTCAATGTTCTAGATTGGATATTCCTTTTATCACATAAAGTTAGTGAATTTTAAGCACCACCAATAGTGCGGAGTGTTATTTAGAATTATTCTTACATTTATTCTAAAAGTATTTGAAGCTTGCACCTATGTATCGACATTTATATTCTGTTCAGTCATGTTTATTAGTACACTAGCTGGTATTAAGAATACTAGTACATACACTAGTATTATAAATTGCAACAATTCCTACGGCGGAGCGATGTACATATTTAAAAGCATACTTTTAAAAAATATATTATTTGAGATATATTGTTGGCCGCACTACTCAGGTAACCTATCAATATTTCAGTGTTCCTGACATTATGATTATTTTCTTATTATCTTCTCTTTCATTGACAGAATTCATTTATTCTCCAAACTTTCGCTAATAGATTTTTAGGTTGCCAACTCGATTTAGAAAGCAGCGGTTGTCATTTGCTTAAACTATACACTTGAGGACTCACGAGCTTTTTTTTTCTTTTTGTCTTATTTTCGATATTAATAATATTTTAGGGCTTTCAACGGACGCATAGTCTTGTGAAAATGTATTTTTGCATAGTTCTTAAAATCCACCATCGATATCGTGTAAATAGATAGAAGATTGCATTGCAATGCTGTACATTATACTAACTTATAAATGACACGATTTAATGAGTTACTAAATATTTCCTATTGAATTCATTGTTTTCTATGATTGGTAACATTCTTTATCTTTTGGTCACATCATCATTTTATGATAATCTTAATCGAAACAGTTCAAAAGGAAAAGAAAAATCCAGAAAATCGTTTGGTTCCTTGGTGTTTTATATCACATCATCACTTGTGGGTCATTTACTGCCAAAACCTGTTTTATATATACGATTAATACAGGGATATTTGGTTGTTAACTATATTTTCTAAGGAATTTGTAAAACTCGTTTGTTTGCACACTGAAAAATTATTTTTTTAAGACAATTCATTTATTTGCATACAGTTAAATCTTTTCAAGTATTGTTATTTATTATTAACAGTTAAATTTATAAAGTATTTTTATGTAAAATAGATAATTTGCATATAACAGTATGGTTTTAAATAACGAATAATTATAAAGTTTTTAAATTATTCATAGGCTATTTGGACCCATAAATGTAATGCTAACATATGCGGCAAATGGGAAAGAATGAGTGAGCCAAAGAATGTGTTCTCCATTTTCCTAAATCTCCAGTACTTGAGTCTGACAATCGGATGCATCTTCGTGTCATACCCTAAACACTCACGTTCTTATCCTTCTGCACAGGTAAAGTCAGTATATTCTGCAGCCACAGGTGACAGAAAGAGAAATAGAGATAGAGAGTGATAGAGATGGAAGCAGAGACACAGACACAGACAGACAGACAGACAGACAGACATGAATATATTGCTTGAAAGAAGTATAAGAGTACACACTATGGCATATAAAATATCAGCACCATAGAAAAACACATTCGCCCCTAACACAGTATACACGTTCTTTTCAGCAATAACGCTGTGTCCATTACATCATTTTTTGGAGGTTCCCGTGGTGTGATGGTTATCGTCGTACGAAATGGACACAGACAGTAGTTCACATCCTGGACGTGACTGATTGCATTTCACATAGCTCTAATACCCTTGGGAAAGGTATGAATCCAATTATTCTCCCTCCAGCTATGGGTAAATAGTAGGGCAGACTAGGTTCTTTAGCCTTGGTGAGGCAACTAGTCTAGGGGAAGGAAAACTCTGAATTGAAACCTGTTAAACTCCGCTAAATAATTGACCTTGTGTCATATCCTGCCTGAGTGGAGAGGTCGGTAAATATGTATACCATTTTTTTCTTATGTTAATTTCTTCCAACTGACCAATAATATTCATGTAAAGAGTACGAGTAGCAATATTCTTCTTTACGGTGAGGTTGGCTCACAATATTTAACTGGTAGTTTTTCTAGGATATTTGAGAGACAGCAAGTCTGCTGGCTGATTTTTAACTGTGCTTTGGTCTGGATGGATTTGACTCTTACTCTGTTATCGATTTTTTGTGGGCTTTTTCGAACCGTTCTGAGATGACCACATACAATTGCTTTAATAGGCACCTTCATGTTCAACAGCTTTCTTATTTCTCTAGCAAGATCCAATATATGTGTCTATCTTTTTGCCTTATGTTATTTTCACTTGTCCTCTACAAGATTATACTGTTCTGGCAGACGATAGGACAATTCACTAAAGGACATATTCTCTTCTTCCGAGTTTTAAAGGACATATTCATTTGTATTTAGAGTGGCAGCTGTAAATTTTCTCGTATGATTTGATTACTGGATCGAGGCAAAGTAGTTTGCAGACGTGACGGGGCATCATTCATGCGTTACTTTTTTTTTCTTTAATTTTTTTTTTTTTTTTTTTGATGGTCTTCTGCATTTATTCATAATGGTTTTTACTCAGACATTTTTTTCGATATTTGTTCCGAAATAATCGACACTGATGGATTATTCTTGGTTGTCATTTCGTTTCACCTTTTTATTCTTTCCTGAGTAACAGTGTGAATAACTTTATCTATGCAAACGTTTCTGTGTTTTAAATCCTTCAAGGAAAATTTTCATTTTTCATCGTTTGCTACTGCTGCTAATGATAATGCATATTTTACATTTTTTATTATTTAGTGGTTTTCATACCAAGTCTAATGTGAAGATGTTCATTGCAGTTTGAATTTTCGGAAATCTATCTATATCCACAAAAGACTGATATCGCCATTTCATCCAGTCTTTTTATCTAGATTTGTTGAAATGCATTTTTTTCCACCTACAATTACTATCACCGTCACTTTTATGTTCCAAAATTTTCCGGTTCTCTAGCTAGGTCAAAGTAATTGTCTAGATATTTGAACGACTTCACTTACCTGCTGGGAAAGTAAAATACACTATATATCATGTTATTTTCAACTCATTTTCAAAAAGAAGGTATTTTGTCCTGCACTGCGAAATGCATTTGTTTCTCGAAGTCCAATAGGATTTTAATCGTTTTATTTTCTGGGGAATCTTCAGGTTTGTGCTTTAAGCACTTGAAAAGATAGTGAAAGTTCAGACTCTTGTATTATTCCTTGTAAGAATTCGTAAATATGGTCATTTTGAAATGCATAAAGAACACATCGTAGGGTGTATGTACCTGCCTGGAAATCAATTAATATGTTCGAAATGAATTTGCGTGTATATATATATATATATATAGAGAGAGAGAGAGAAGGAGAGAGGGAGAGATATGTAAATAGTTCGGTGGATAGATTGACAGACTTATGTTAGGATAGGGTTGTCTCAGAGTAAACGACGCTTGGTGACTCTGCTTATCATCGATGAGATATTCAAACCAATTCTCGCTATGCTGATCACATAAGTGAGACAGGGACAATGCGATTATGGTTTAATGTACATATACTATATCCACAATAATGTACAAACTTTACAAAAAAAAATGTGTCATTATATATATATATATATATATATATATATATGATTTTTTTTATGTTCAGATATATATTTCCATTTTCTTTGTAACACTTTACTTTAATTCTTTGAATAATAGGTGCCTCTTCAGTATCCATTAAACCATATTTGAATAATAGGTGACTCTTTAATCTTCCGTAAATCCACGTTTGATAATAGGTGTCTCTTCAATTTACTGTAAACCATCTTTAAGTGGGTCCGTATATAATTTGACTATCGTTATTCTTTAGGCTAGGAACTGGGATTTGGTTAGATATGCGTTCTCAAAAATTTACAAAAATTAAAACGGTATTCTTTGATTAATCAATGAGCATTTACCAGATTCATAAGACTTTTTTTGTGATTTGTGGGATTCTCTGAAAATAATTCCAACTCTGAACTGACTAATAAGCTAAACACTATATGTTGAAAAAATTAGGAGTCAAATAAAACGCATGGCGGAAAAGCAATATGGGTGCTACACATGAATTCTTTGTGAGTTTTTGACCGAATCCTGGAAGCATACTCCAGAAAAAAAAACTGTTATACTTACCTTCCTGCAAAAAAAAAAAAAATCAAAGTGAGTCGAAAAGTATATGTTGGGTACGGTTAGAGAAGAATGGTCGAAATTCATAAATGGAGTTCTCTCATTGACTCCAACGTGTGGACACTACGGCTGGCCGATGAACAGTTGATTTCGTAAATAAGCTCAGTGTGCAAAACTGGATACAGTCAAGAGGACCTACCAGGAAAATTGATAATTGGGACGGATTGCAAGAGAAATTCAAGGAACCCCATGCTATCAGCTCGAGATGATGATCATGATGATGATGATGATCAATATATATGCGTGGGGTTAGATGAAAATTTCATAAGTTAAAAATCTCAAATGATGACGTCATATCTCGTCCTGATGACTAAAAATATCGGAACCATGAATTAAAACACCGATTGAGAAAGTGTGTAAACTTAAATAAGAAATGTTTAAAAAAAAAAGGTACATTTGTTCGAAAAACATGAGAGAATCTTTGTCAAATTATGAACTTTTAAAGGAAGGGTGACATACTGATATGGACTTATACGTATGTATGCACCAGTGCTGGCTGAACATCAAATATTTATATACATCTGTTACGGGCGGAAACTAAACGAGACGTAGAAAATATACTACGAGCTATAGATGATTAGATACAATAGAGATATATTACATTGTTTGTAAAGATATAATAACTCAATTACTATATATATGTATATATATAGTGTAATCCGAAAATATATCGAAAAAAGTTGGAAACAGGGTAATTAGATTTAGTACACTCTAGCCCTCAACGCAACATATTACCTGACACCGGTGTTTATTGAATTCTTTGTAAGAATAGTAAATTAAAATATGTTGGTGAAACATAAAGGAACGTTCACATTCACTTGAAAGAACGCAAAAGAGACAATAGAACTGGCAATCTAAACAGTGCATTTCTTCAACATATTGCTCAATCAAATCATAACTTCGACTTCAATTCTACAATGTTGTTCATTTACATTCACTAAAAGACTAAGACGAATTTTCGAAGCCGATGCTATTTCATTTGGTATTCCGCAAATACTCATTCGGGCTTTTACAATATTTCGTCTTACTTAAGTAAATCCATTATAAATTACTACAATATATTGCATTTTTAGTTAATATATTCCATATATTTCTCTTTCACTTTTTCTATTTTCTTCCACCTTTAGATTCGAAATCTTTCCCTTTAATCAAACAGATCATAAATAATATACAATATTCTTAATAAGTCAAATGACGTAATTAAAAAAAGGAAAAACCGATTTACTAAGTAAACGGTAGAAATTTTCTTGAAGAACAAATTTTCTCAATGTTTTTTTATATTGTATATTTAAACATCCATCATTGATTTAAAATCACTAATATCGACTCTCAAAGAATGTTCATTAGAACCGAACTTTGCTTCACAGTAAATCTCTCCTACTTGGATTACCTTATCAACCTTAAAATATTTTTTCAGATTTTAGATGCGAACTGGTGAAGACCGGATTACGAGAGGTGTTTTGCGTTAAAAATATGCCTCCCCCGACTAACGTGTCTACTTTGCAAGCATTCTTAGGACGTGTAAAATATTACAGTATTTATGTCTCGAATATACATAAATGGAGAGCCCTATTGAATAATTTGCTAAAAAAAGATGTTAAGTGGAATTGGTCAAATGAATGTGAAAAATCCTTCAAAATTCATTGATATAGTAACTTTTGATTCATCACTAACACATTACGACACTGAACAGGACATTGCGGTATCGTTAGAGGCCAGTGACATCGTTGGTGTGTCCTCGTGGTGTAATGGTTAAAGCGATGAGCTGCGGAATCGTAGTACGCGAGTTCGTACTCCAGTCGCGCTATTACGTTCACTTTCGGGCAAATACCCTTGGGAAAGGTATGAACCCCCTTATTCTCCCTCCAGCTATGGGTAAATAGTAGGACGGACTAGGTTCTTCAGCCTTGGGGAGGCAACTAGTCTAGGAGAAGGAAAACTCTGAATTCAAAACCTGTTAAACTCCGCTTAAAAATTGACCTTGTGTCATATCCTGCCCGAGCGGAGGGGTTGGGTAAATAGTAGAGGCCAGTGACACCGATAGTTGTGCTCTTTTTTATCATTAAGTGTTTTCTGACTATTGTCTTCATCTTTATTGTTATTTCCACAACGTTTTGGCCGATATGTTCTCCGGCCTTCTTCAGGAGTGTGTCGAATTCGGGAACCTTCACGAAACTTCGAACTACGTCCGTTATTGAATCCACAGGACCTATAAACTTAATGTTCTTACTTGACTAGAATTACTAATATTATGTAAGATTTTTACCTGTGCTCATATTCAGATTTTTTTCTATGAAGGTTCCCTTGTTCGACAAACACCTGAAGAAGGGAGGAGAACATATCGACCGAAACGTTGTTGAAGTAACAATAAAGATGAAGACAAAAGACAAAAAAACCCTTAATGATAAAAGCTTCATCTCAGTTGTGCGCTTATTTTACACAAATTTAAAGATAGGGAAATGAAGGCTATAGCGCATGCGTTTAAGACTTTGCTGCAGCAGAAAAATTACATCGTGAATTTGAGAAAGTGGCATAAGCAATAATCGTAAAAAAATCCATAAGATGGTGGCTGGCAGAACTTTTCTTTTTCTAACAGACTACCATCCGTTATAGAGCATTTACAGTTCTAAAAAATGGTCTCCCTAAACATACAAGGAATCGATTACATCACTGGGAAACCATATTGTTAGATTACGTTTTTAAAATGGAATATATACCATGAAAAGAATAAGGACAGGTGGATGGGCTGTCTAGACTTATTCCCAAATTCAATGAACCGGTTGAAGACACTGCAGTTGCATCGCTAAGACCGGAAAAATTAAATTAAAAACGTATTGTTTAACACAGCCAAAGAAAAACCTGATACTTTAGATAAAATCAGGACAGATGCTGAAAATGAAGATTTGATTGTAAAAAAATAAAACCAGTTAACATCTGCAGAAAATAAATTCAAAAAATATACCATGGCGAATAGTATTTTTATGATGTATTAATGTATGCGCAGACAATGGTAATGCCTGTTTCATTTCGAATACGGTTTTTCAAAGCCTGACATACTGGACATTCTGGAATAAGTAGAATGAAGTCTCTAATGAGAAGTCTCGCGTATTGGCCGTTAATGGACCGTGTGAGAAACTATAGAGGTTGTGTGCTAGCAAAAATCACCAAGAATGAAATTGGAATCTTGGCCTAAGACAGAGTTTCAATGGAAAATGTTATACATATTTTGCAGAAACTTTGAATGGCTTATACATATATATAATTGTAGACAGTTTTTCGAAATTGTCCGATAATTTAAAGTCTAAACATCTGAGTTGGACTGTATTAGTGAATTTCTTAAATGAAACGATTGTCTCCGATAATGGTACATGATTTACCTCAAGTGAGTTTGTATAATTTTGTAAATTCTACACCATTGAACATATTACCCACTTGCGTACCAGACGAGGTCAAACGGGCAAGTCGAGAGGCTTGTGGTTTCGTATAGGCGTGGATTTAAAAAAAAAATTAACCAAGAGTAGAACAAAGTTAGACATGAGCTGGAGGCAGTACCCAACAAAACAGTAGTTATATGATCACTTACCACCCATGACGAAAACTATCTTAGAGTAACCAGACTTGCGGGACACTGCTGGAGAAGTAGGGACGAACTCATAAGCGACATACTCCAGTGGACCCCTACACATGGGCGAGCAAAAGCAGGACGACCAGCAAGGACTTACATACAACAGCTCTGTGTCGATACAGGATGTGTCCTTGAAGAGCTACCGGGAGCGATGGAAGATAAGAAATTGTGAAGGGAGAGGGTCAGGGATCTCCGCAATGTCAGCGCGACATGATGATGATGATGAGAACAAAGTTGTAAGTTTACAACTGTTTCCCAGGATCTATAGAATGACCCCTAACCCATATACACAATCGGGTTTATCTCCAGGTGTATTGATGTTTAGTCGGAGCTAATGTCGCTCAATAATAAATTATCACCAGGACTTGAAGTACATTTTGGGAAAAACACCAAATAATCGCCAAACAAATATTTTAAACCAGGAGATAATATATTTATCAGGCTGTAAATGAATGATAGGGAGAAGTTGCGAGAGAGGGTCAGGGATATCCGTGCAAGCGGTACGACATGATGATGATGATGATGATATTTCTGGTAAAGAAATGAGGAAAGGTGGTGTTTATTATAAGCAGATTGCGAAAAACCACTTACATAATACATGGTTCAAATTGGAGACATAAAATACGTGCTTATTTATTGAAACACAAATTTACCATCGAAGAAAAGGTGCAAGTTCATTTACCTACGGAAATTTTATGCGAAACCTTTTATTTTCCAACAGTTCAAGTTATCAAACCTCGAAAGGTTAGTTTTACAAAAAGGAACCCTAGAAAAAATTTGACGTGGATCCTAAAAGAAGAAAATACCTTTTCTCAAAAAAACATTCATCTTAGAGGTGTGTTGTAGAGGATTACTTACATCTCCTTGCACACCGTTAAAGAATTGTTGCGTCCATCTTATTAATTAGCTGTCAGACAAACAGAGTGAGGAGAGTTAGTATGTAAATAAATGTAGATGGATGTATAAAAAGTGTAAAAATATATAAAAATTTGGAAAAGTTGTACAACATTGATCAAACGGCCAATTTTTCTTGTCATAAACAGCCAACTTTTCTTGTTGTACAACTTTTCCAAATTTTTATATATTTTTACACTTTTTATACATCCATCTACACTTAACATCACTAATAACACCCCTCTGTCCTGATGATGGTTCAGTAGAACCGAAACGCTGTAGTGTCGACTGACTTTGTTTCTCTATAAATCCCCACATTCTATTTGGATTATTTGTTGTCAATTTTTCTTCACAAATTGTCGGATTACTATCCATTATTTTCTTCCATATATATATATATATATGTGTGTGTGTGTGTGTGTGTGTGTGTGTGTGTGTAATTTATGAATAATTTACAAGTTTTTTACACACACGTACGCACAAATACAGACACACAGACACACAGACACACACACACACACACACATATATATATATATATATATATATATATATATATATATATATATATATATATACTATGTGAATAAAAAGATTGAAGCATATGATCAGGCAAATTGGAATATAATTGATATAGATCTTGATACTTATGTTACATAGTGATACTTTGAGAATAACCCACAAGACAAAATATATTTTTAAGATCCAAGCACACTAATCTATCGTTGAGAAAATAAAGTTGGAGAAAAGATATGTAACAATAACCTATTTAACCATATAGTAATGGGAATTCCACAATAAAATCCACTAAATCTTGCCAAACATGCATTAAGATGAACTACATATGCTGTCAACAGCTAGAATCAACCATCGCACTGACTGGTTTCACTTCCAAAATGTTTTCCATACTTTCAGGAATAAAATTGACAGAGCGAAAATGTAATTTATTTTCTAGAACGCTAGAAATAATATATATGGGAAAATCAGAATCGCCGTTTTACTTCATTTGAAACGACTACGAAATAGGTTAACATATTTGGATCAGAGCAATCTAATATGAGTTGAAAAACACTTCTACAGTAACGGTGATATATATGTGACCGAATAAACAACAATCTTCAGAGGAATGCACCAGCTACCAACATTTCATTTTAAACACACAGACACACTCTCATATATTACTATGTATATATAAGAATAGCTTTAAGTATGACATACGGAACGCAATATCTAAACAAGGAATCCTGTTTTCGGTCAAGTCTGGTGAGGAAAGAAAACACCTATTTATCTGAAGGGTTTTGTAAGGGTTTTTCTTTGTTTTTCCTTGGATTATGTCAGGTTTACTTGAGTTCAATCAGTAAGGTTAAATAAAAAGAAAAATTATTAAATTCTTTTTACTTGGCATTTATTGATATGAAGCGCCTCTGCTTTTTGTTGTTTTTTTTTTGTTTTGTTTCTTTCTTTCGTTCTTTTTTTCCTTAGTTGTCAACTACCTTTACTTATTCCTAATTTTTGCTTTGTACTGTCACGGAGTTTCCTGTCAAAACGTGACCGATTTTTTTTTTCTTTTCGAACTTACGAGATATGTTTTATTTTAAGATATACTAAAATTTGCCACGAATCATAGGGTATATATACATATATATTTATGTGTGTATGTGTTTATACATACCTGTACATACGTATATTTATTTAGATACTCAAGTTGCATTAGTACAACGGAGTTCCTTGACTCTCTCTCTCTCTCTCTCTCTCTCTCTCTCCTCTCTCTCTCTCTCTTGTCATACATCGTAAACATCCTTCGCTTATCTCAGGTCTTCTAGACTGTATCTTTCGTTGGCCAGAAGCTGATGTAAACAAGTTTGTGCCGGTAAGCTACTACTTGCACGTGCATGAGAGAACGTCACTTACAAGTTCCTTCTTGCTTCTCCTGCAGTATAGCTCATGTATAGTTTTTTACTACTTGAATGATTTGTGAGATAAGAGGTTAAGTGACCGACCATCTGCTATTTTGAGGGTGTTAGTTCAGAGATTTGTACAGATCAACGCGCAGAATTCTTGTGTTGCTCACATCAAACTGTTTCTAAATATGTTTTGTAAGCACACATGTAGTGCATCCATATAGTAGTATAAGTACCGCTACAGTTTAGCATAAATCCCCATATATTTAATCGGAGAGATCAGACTTCTGTTTGACCGATAAGGTGCGTAGAGCAATCAACGACTTCACTAACTGTATATTAATATCATATTCAGTTTTGCTACTTGAACTGCTGATTTTTTTTTTGTCTAAACGTCATTTTATTTTCATTAACAGAGGTCAGTGCGTCCTGCTACAAGCTCTAGTCTATGCAATGAGCATTCTCCTTAGACAACTGTATATGTATGAATCATTTAGTCGTCTTCGTAGTTGGTATATGTCATCATTTCTGCAGAATGCCGTCTGTTTCTTGCCTTTTGTTTATCTGAAACCATTTTCTTATATTAGATCAACTGACATTCGGAGTTCATAGACTTAGCTTAGTACAACACAAACATTGTGCTAATTTACCTACTTGGAAGACTATGGATACGAAAGAGTTGGCGTCTCCTCAGATGAGTGGACACTTGCTTTCGTGTTTTTATAACGTATCCTTTAGATGCAGCATTTACTTTGGAATACTATATGCGAGAAATATTTGCTCCATTTATTTTTTTCATATGTTTGACAGGTCGATTCTGGGATTGAAAGAGCGATATGCCACATAATATAACTGTGCTTTTGCGGTTTTCGGATTAGAGTAGGTCTATAGTTTTCGCTCTTATTTAATTTAGTGTTTAGACTTAATTGATTATTCTCAAGAGAAGTATCTGTTACATGTCAACCATTTCAATCTAGCAGGTTGTGTGAGCCAAATTTATTATTTTCGTCTTTGCTTATTTCTGCATTCATGCCACAACCAGTGAATAGTACGTTATGTTTTGGAAGCAAAGAAAGATATACAACCAGAAAGAAAGATGCTTGTAAAGCAAAGACTGATATCCTGTCGTAATAAAAAAAAAAATGGCATTCATTTCGTCACTGGCATTGGTGAGACTGTTGCAATAGATCAGTGAGCAGTGATTATCATTAAATGTAGCATGCACAATTTTCGGTAGGGTTTTCTCAATGCCATTTGATTTTAAGGCGCGAAGTCTAATAATTATTTCCAGACCCCCTACGACGGCATTGACGGAGTTTCTCTATGTAGATACCAAGAAAATATACAGTCAATACCGGTATCTTGGTTTTGGAATTCTAGTTACCGATGGTAATATTGTTGTATATCCATAATACAACTATATCCATATCTGTATATCCATAATACAACTTAAATATAGGCGGAAACAATCAACAATAATGACGGACTTCAATGAACGAACGAACACACATTTTTATAAAAAATATACCTCTCACACTTTATTCGAAAGGGTTGATGTTGGTTGTGTGTGAGAGGTGAGTTGAAGACGGAGAGAGACTTCAATTGACCCATAGTTTTTCTGGCCATAGCAGCGCTTTTTTGCGTCGTGGCTGGGCTGCTAAACCGTGGGTCACTGAGGGCCGCCAGCCCTCAGTCTGCAAGCTGATTCTCACACTGGTATCTTGTCCCCTGCATCTCGAACTCCAACTGACCCAAGCCGTCTGTGGCACCTGGTTATATAATTGTCTCACGCACAACTGCTTCCTATTAGCGTACGCATCTGCCACCAATTCAATCACATCCACAGGTCAAGGTGATATTCCGATATCTTCCACGGGACGCACCTGGTTCGCTGTTCTTCTGCTTATTAACACATGTGTATCTCTTGATTGACGGCTCGGTCGAGGGTCAATATGTTACAATATGTGTGTTCTTGCATGCATATAATGTTCAGTTGTGCTCGGCTCTAGACGCTATAATCTAGGATGACTGGTTTATTGTCCTTAAAGTCCTAAAGTTATATACCAGTAAGTTAACAATGATTTTGCATAAAAGTGAGTGGGGTTTCGGATAGGGAGCAAATTTTACATATATCCTGTTCAGAGCTCTATGTGCCCTATGTTTATTCGTGTGAAGGGTGATGAGGTTTGGATGTACGTTTTGCATTAGATTCAAGGTAATATTTCGTTGGTTGCTTTTATTTTCTCACCAATATTTGCTACCATTAAGATGAGGAGCAGTCGTCTGCTTATTAAATTATTTAATCGTGAGGTTCTTCAACCAGCATCCATTGAAGCACGCCGTTGACCTAACTTTGGACTAATCTACGTTACTTCACATCCACCATGCTGCTTTCCATGGATTCAATTGGTAAATCTGTGACTATTAAAATATTCTCCTTCCTCAGAGATTTATTCTATGACCAGCTGGAACCGGATATCTTCGTGGTTATGGAGATGTTTGAAATATAAAAAAACATCCTCGTTTTCTATAAATTTAAAGTCCAAGTATTCCATCTAATACGTATGGTATTATCTTTTTCTATCATTACGCGTAAAAAATATATTCTGGGGAAAGTGCTTCGGAGTTTTTGATCTGGATGAAATCTTTTAACTCTGGTGAAATTTCTTTACTAACTAAATATCTTTTAACTTAAGGGTGTCTTCATTTCATTATACAAGTACAGACTCAGGTAAGGCTATAATAAAGTTCCATATATTCAAAAAGTTGTAATAGTTTAATTTCAAACACATAAGTCTGCATAAGCTCTTATTCCTTTTAACTTTGATAATTATGACTATTCATTATTTCACAAATTTCAGTGAAGGAAATTTTTAAAGTCATATTTGGTTGGTAAGTTAACAATTATCAAATTTACCGCTTTTTAAAGACTAAATTTGACTTCGATAGTAGGGCAAAGATATTCAACGCAAAATGATTGGAACAAAACGCGAAAAAAATATGAATTTAGAAAGGATATTTTTAAAAACTGATTTTACTTTGTGAGTGCGATGAAGATTTTAATACGCTCACAAACACGTATATATATATATATATATATATATGTATATATATAAACTCTATGAAAAATAAAATAAAATATAAAAGGAATAAAACATTGGAAGTAAGTATATCTTTGAAGATGAATTTAGAAAAAAATTCCAGTTTTTACCTGAGATATTCCTGATTTTTACTCAGCTAATACAGCCCCAAACAGCAATCCAGTTTTTCATTGAACGGTCGATTTTATTAAGAGAGAGAGAGAGAGAGAGAGAGAGAGAGAGAGAGAGAGAGAGAGAGAGAGATGTATACACATATATTTATATATCATTCGTATACTCTGAACCTCATGCTCGTTATTTTACTGAAGTCTATCCTTATTTATCGCCGTTATCCGTTTTAAGATTCGCTAAGTATATTTTCCCGCTCTTTCTATGTAAAGGGAAAATAGATCTGAAGTTTGTGTGGTCGAAAGTTAGCAATAAAAAATGCATGTAACTAAATATCTTTCCCATGGACGCTTGTGAAAATCAGCCATCACAAAAAGCTGTCTGGCTCCAATTTCCTAAATGCTCACAGACGTTTACTGAATTTATTGACCGTATAAAAAGTGCGTGTATGAGTTTATGGAACATAACTGGATCTCTTAGGTCTTTTCATTTAACATCACTTAAAAGAACTTGTCATCCTTGTGCACTCGAACGACGAATACATTTCATACTTTCTATCGTACATAAGTTAATGTCGAGCTGAAAATTAAGCAAAGCAATAAAGAAGAATCAACATGCCTCATATTGAATTCAAACACTGATTACACGTAGTTGAAAAACTACTTACCACCTTCAAATCATTCCATCATCCGACTGTATCCGTGTGCGTATATATATATATATATATATATAGACGGAGAGGGGGACTGGGGTACATATATACGGAGAGATACACAGAGAATGCTAACCACCTAAAAATACCTTACAATTTTAGTAGAAAATATCATGGATGATTTTTTCATAATATAACTTTGGCTCACAGCATTTGAAACATTTGAATAGATAGGTGCAGATTCAAAAGTAAATTACAATTTTCTGGATAACTATAAATTTTTTTTGCCGGTATTAGATATCTAATTTTAAGCGAATTAACTATTACTTATATTGTTAAATAATTACGGAATGGTCTTTTATATTAATCATTTTTTCATTAATTATATTTCATCATTCAGTTTGGTTTGGCTTTGAACTATTTGGCACTTAATTCAGGTGCACAGACATCGGGTACAGCTTACGCTCGCGCGAAGAGGATATGACAATCACAATTGTCATTATAAACCCCAGATTGGAAATGAGGGTGGAGTGTGAATGAAATCATAGCCGGAAGCGATGGGCTGAGAATTTGGAGATTTTGAAAAATACGTTAGCTGGGTTTTTACTCATGACAGTCGAGTTGGTACTCGACTGTGGGCCCAGTCGAGTTGGTAGTTTCCTATTGGTTGTCGTGTGGGGACCGGTCGAGTTGGTACTCAACTTGAGCCATATAGACGCACAGTAGAAGTTGAGTACGACCATGGCTTTGAGAAGTTTGGGTTTCGACCGTGGAGGCATACGGTTAAGTTTTTCGGGTCCCAACCAGCGAAGATGAAAGGAGATCTAAAACTCCAAGAGAAGTGCCGAGCGTTTGAGTTTTGTTTGCATAGTATGATACGAAAGACTTTTAAGAATTGTGTCTCTCTCTCCTCGTGTCAAAAAACCGAACTCAGAAGTAAAGAAGTAATAAACGTTAGTACCTGAACAACGGAGTCGCTTGAATATTTGTATTAGCATGCATTTGTTAATGTGTTTCTGCCTGTGTATTTCCCTGTATTTGAATTTGTACATGTACCGTCAGATTTAGTTATCATTTCGGTATGGTTGTTGTTGATATCACCATGTTATATAACATAATATATATATATATACTCACCCCCCCCCAAATTGAATATCCTGAAGAAAATGACGTATACCAAAAAGAATAAGAAGAATACTTTAAAGTTCAGATCAATTTAAAAAAAAAATCTCAGAAGGAATAAAATTACGAAATACATACCAGAAAGTACACGGAGTTGACAAAAGGAAAGCACCTCTAGGGCAAAACGAAAAACTGCTGGCCAAGAAGAACGAATATATATAAGGAAAGAAGATTTCATGAAATCCTTGAAAACTTCTATAAAGTCACTGAAAGCCTGCCCTATGAATTACAAGATACAGAGTGTGAAAGCAAAATTTTGGATAATCTTAAAAACTTTCGATAAATCTGATTAGTCCTATTTTAATGAAAAAACGCGATAGATCGAATTTTCTCGATTAACTCAATTATACAAGTGCCTTTTTTAAAAAAATTTCTAATTCAGCCCAATATGAGTGAGCAAGAAAAGAAATGGTAGAAAATAAATGACTTGCTTAACGCCTGAACCAAGCAAAAATTTCTTTGTCAACCATAGACTAAGCAAAAAAAAAAAAAAAAAAAAAAACTTTTAAAGAAAAAGAGCTTTTCACAGAAAAGTGTATTGAACAAAAAAAGTGAAATGAAAAGAAAAAAATGTAACTGCTTTCGGCACGGCAATTAAGCAGGACCCCACAACAACACTAAGTTATGACACTAATGAATTGAAAGTCCACGAGCAAACAGACGAAATCAATTAAAAAGGATTTAGACAAAGACCTTAGCCCCATTGATTACGCTATATTGAGTGTTTTAGAAAACAAAACAAATGTAATTTCCCATCCAAATACTGGTTTGCTTTATATTGATAATTTGGAGGAATGGAATATAATATATGTAGAATTTATTTTGATTGTATGAAGATCGTTTCGAAGGTCTTTTATTACAGTAATTGAAAAAATGGTGGTCATATTGAGGACATTTACTGTTTTGTGTCTATCTTCTTATTGTGTTGTTTTTTGTTTTTTTGTTTTTTTGTTTTCTTTTCAATGAAAATTAATCTTGTTTTATAATAGAGTCATTTATTATCGTACTAGAATATTCTTAACTTTGCTTCTGCACTCCTAACCAACTAGACTTTAAACTAGGACTGTTTATAAAGAAGAAATTAACGTAATCCTGACAGAAATTAAAAGCAGAAATACTGCAGGCGTTGACGAAAAATCCCAGAAACATAGAAGAGAAGGAAATTTGATGACTTACTCTTTTTGATTTTCCAAAGCTATATAAAAACAGAATAGAACAGCGGGATGGACTAAAGGTTGCATCCTCTCCTTTGCTAAGTAATATAACCTCAGAATCATCAAAAAGTACTGAGGCATAACTCTTACTTGTATAGCTACTAATGTTTATAGTGCCCTGCTTCTTAACTGTATCAAACTGGAAATTGAGAAAATTATTACAAACAATCTGAACGCTTTTCAGGGAAAATGATCCACATCATAGATTCTGACAATTTGTCTAATTGGCAAAGATTTCGCGCAAAAAAAATATCGAGAAAACATTATTTTTAATAGAGTTTCCCAAGGATGTTGAATTCATAAACAGAGGAAAGATGGTGCAAATACTTATTGCATATAGTTTGCCCAAATAAGGCATTGCAGCTTTATGATACTTTATAGAAAGATTAAAGTATCGGTTTGCTCATCTGATGGAGATAAAGACTTCGTCGATATTGTTGCTGGAGTTTTGCGTTGAAATACATTAACTCCGTATTTGTTTGTAATCTGCGTTGACTATGTAGTTCGAACGGTGATAGAACTAAAAAAATAAAATGAATTTACGTTTAAAGAATTAAAAAAAAAACAGATGATATCTTGCAGAAATTATAACAAACGCCGACGTTGTAGGTTATATTGCGCTTCTTGCAAATACCCCTACCAAAGCCGAATCATTACTACGGAGCTAAGAGCAAACAACTGAAGGCATTGGCTTCCACGTAAATGCAAATAAAACATAGCACATGTGTTTTAAAAGAAGAGCCACCTCCCCTCAACATATCAATCCTCTAAAATTAGTAGATAAGTTCATATACCTCTGCAGCAATATCACATCAACGGAAAATCATGTTAATATACGTCTAAAAGGCTTGCATTAATATCGGTAGGATATCGATCATATGGAAGTCAAATCTATCTAATAAAATAAAACAGGATTCCTTCTAGCTGAGTCAGTATCATTTTTACTGTATGGATGCACCACATGGACGCTAACGAAATGCCTGGAGAAAGAGCTAGATGGTAATTATACAAGGATGCTACAAATTATTTCGAACAAATCCTGGTAGAAACACTCTACGAAACAGCATTTGTAGGATCACCTAACTCCAAGCTCAGAAAACATTCACATAAGACGACAAAGAGATACGGGGAATATTACTGAAGAAGAAACGACCAAAACTAAAATGATGTTTTTTTTTCCGTGGACCACTAAACATGGATTTGCCGGTGTTGGCCGACCAACAAGAAATTATTTACATCGAACACAAAAAGTAGTTTGGATGATAGGGACTGATGGGGAGAGAGAGAGTGAGAGAGAAAGAGAGAGATATGGATATATATATATATATATATATATATATATATATATATATATAGAGAGAGAGAGAGTCATGGAAAACTGAGAGTTGTCAGCCCAATTTGATGATGCTTACGACGGCATATATATATATATATATATATATATATATATATATATATATATATATATATATATATATATAATGTATTTTTGGAGTAAGACATCAATTGGTCTTTTATTCGAATTTAATATGAAATTTATTAAACTGGCTTTGAAATAAAAATTGAACTATTGCAAAATTCTATATAAACACATAAATTCTACTGTAATTTTCTGCTGATTTGAGAGACCCTTCCTCGTAGATAATTCTGAACACTTAACAAAAAAGTCGATATAAACGAAGCAGCCGGTCAAGATACGGCTAATTTAAAACGCACTACCGGTTTATTTTAAGCATATCAGGAGAACATCCTGGTCTCTTTTCAGTAGATCGCTCTCATTAGCTTTTGTATGACAACCGGTTTAGAAGGAAGAACTCTACATTCAAACCTGTTGAACTCTCCATTAAAAACTTGTCCATGTGTCATATCTTGTGAAGAGAGGTTGGGTAAAAATATACTGCTTCTATGAAGTAGAGAGGATCTGTAAGTAATGACAATGAACACGTATTCCGGGCTCCTTCCATCTCTAGAACATGGAACTTTGCAATCGAATTCAGTTTATGTTATAAAAACCGCTCCTTCTTTTGATGATTTAACCCTACTGTAATGTATTTTATAAGCTCTGTCGACACAGGGTTAATTTATTTATGGTAGAAGTTACAAAATCAAGACTACAACTTAATAGATTATCCTTACGCGTATTTTTCTGAAAGATTTTGCAATATTCTTAATCTTAATCCACTTTGTGATGCTTTAAAGCATCAACTCTTGATAAAAAAGCAATATAGTTTATTGACGTCTTCATCTGCATGTTAAGAAGATAATATTGAGAATGATTATAAAAGTGAAGATGAGGCAGTATTTTTCAATTCTTCTTGATACATTTCGTTAACGATTGATTTCTTCTCAGTTCTACGAGGCTTTATCGCTTCTTGGATAATGGTAACCTGCTCAATTCCTGTCATGCTGCGAGATTTTGCGTCTTTACGCTGCATGTGCAAGAATTCTCAATCTTTTTTCATCAATAATTCAAACGCTGGCATCGAATGTTGCAATGTGAGAGAATTCCTTGATATCGGTTCTAAAAAAATCTTTCTTTATCCGATCACTTTCATGCTGAGTGCTGTTTGTCTTTTTCTATCATTGCTGACGGCAAAGAAGACGATAACTTTTTCTTACTCATGCTTTCATACTGAAACAGGAACCACAACCACAGTATTTGACGTGTCAGACAACTTGCACGGTTAAACGCATTCTTATAGAATGCAGAGCTTTCGCTCTCATCAGAAAGCGATTTTTCAAAGTGACTAGTTTAACCGAATTGTTCGAAAGCATCAAAATAGATGATGTTCTTTCCTTCTTGTAAGAAACAGGGTTGTACTAAAAAATATGTCAAATTAAAACTCATTAATCAGATGCAAACAAGTGAAATCCTGCTTATAGAAAATTTTACCTACTAAGTATTCATTGGCTAAAGGTATATATATATATATATATATATATATATATATATATATATGTATATACGTATATAGACAGAATTTGGCGTTAATTAACCTACAAAGGTTGATACGCCATAAAACCCAACCAACGATAACGATTCCATGTGTTAGAATTGATCCATTGCATCGGGATCCGAGTTCAGTGGCAAACATGTATAATCATCTGGTACGTATGGTTTATACTGTTTGAGTGGGGTTGTCTTTTATTGACATAATCCCGTGGGACAAGTCGAAGTACATCTAAAAGGCTCGTGGGCTTTGATGTTAGAACGTTCCAATTGGTTTCTCTTGAAGATACATTTCAATATTTGGACTAATTTAATCCATTTGACCTGGTGGTAGAAATATATACGTGATGCTAAGTAATGTAATATTGGTTTCATGATGTAACATACCCATACATGTAAAATAGACATAGAATGTTCATAACGCACATAGGAATCCCGAAACACAAAGACACTTACGACTTCTTAGTTCAGGTACGAAACTTTTATTAAACTTTTTGAGTTTAAAGGTTTTTCGACATAAGGAGAGTGATACACAATCTTTCTATGCTGACTTTTCCATCTGTCCCCTACCACGAACGGCACCCGCCGCAAGGCCTCGGCGAGCTCCGAAAGTTAACCGTCTTCCTCGGACGTTAAAACTCAACTCACTGACTTTTCTCAAATCCGCAAAATCCTCCATGCATGCCTCCGGTGCATGACGTCATTCACATCCTGCGGTTACACTAGTTATCTGGGATTTTTCTTTTGACATCTCTGAATGACACATCCTCCCCGCGAGCGCGTGAACATCTGCGCTCATGTTGCACTTAACTAACCCATGCGCTAAGCGAAAGGTTCTCAGCCTAACTAAACCGAAAGGCAAGATATATAAAACAAAATCCCTCGGCCATTATATTACAATGAGATCATCTGATGAACGTAGCCTATAAGATTTGACTGAAACTCTGAACGAGAAATCTGATAAATAATTCAAATATACTTAACACAAAATACGTCATACTTAGCAGCATTTTATGACGACAAATCTCTACAAAAAAGTCGACGTAAGTGGAAGTGTAAAAATCAGGAATATTGTTCTTCTGGTTTACCCAAGGAAAATACTTCCTTCAATCGAAGTACATCAGTCAGCTTCGTTCCAGTAGACTGCCACACATATTTCCAGCTTAAACTCTGGCTTGGTGGATATATTCAACAAATTAATACAGAGATTAATGTTGGTCCTAACCGGAGAGTTACATGGACGCTAACTAAATGTATAGAGAAAAAACTTGACGGCAACTACACAAGAATGCTTCGAGCAATATTGAACTAGTCCTGGAGGCAGCACCCCAGAAAGCAGCAGCCGTACAGCCGCTTACTACCCATCACGAAAAATATCCAAGTTAAACGAACCAGACATGTGGGACACTACTGGAAAAGTAAGGACGAACTCATAAGTGTCGTATTTCTGTGGACTTCTTCAATTGGGCGAGCAAAGGGAGGACGACCAGCTAGAAGCTACATAGAGCACCTCTGTACCGATACAGGGTGTAACCTTGAAGACCTACCAGAAATGATGGATGACAAAGAAGGGTGGCGAGAGAGGGTCAGGGATATCCGTACTGATGGCGCAAACAACATCATAATAATGATGATAACAGGAGGAGTAAAGACCAACTTATAAGCGACATTATGTAAAGGTCTCCAACATATAAACGACCGAATATTAACCGATTGGCTAGAGATAACGTACATCAGTTCGTTAGATGACCCACCACGAACGATTGATGATAGGGGCGGGTGGTGAGAAGAATTCAAGAGACTCCATGCCGTCCTCTCGAGTTGATAATAATCATTTAATACAAATAAATTATTATATAACCACTCTGAAACATCACTTTTACAACAGCAGATGCACTGACTGTAAAAACTAACTGGAAGGTCACTGCATCAAGGTGACTGATAAGGTATTTACAGTAGACTACTTGCACAATTTCAAGATTGCACATTATATTGAGAATTTTCATGATTAAATTATCTTAGGTGAAAAATACACATGTTTTCTATATGACTGATGAAATTCCTGATTTCTGAGAAACATTATGAATAACGTATATTTCTAAAGTAATAACTGTTTAATTTGGCATAATTGTAATTTATTGAATATAAACATATCGCCATTATGTCAGTACTTATATTGCACATAATTAGAAATAAAATTTATGTGAAGGATATTTCACTGCCAATTTAAATCTTGATTCTATGAGTAAATTTAATCTATATGTGTGTGTGTATATTTATACTATGTATATGTCCAACCTAATACAGGTTTTCGCGGGCCAAAACTGATCGCGCATCTAACCCAGATTTTCTAGAAAAAAGTCTTATGGCTGATTTATATACCAGAATGATTTGTATGCTGTTATCTACTGTAAATGTATTTATAAAGTTATTTTAAGGCGAGATAGTTGTTATGATCATAAGCAATTACAAATACTATCACTGAATTGCATGTAATGTTGAAAAAAAGCTTTATAAAACAGTTGTGATCTCCTTACTGATGTTCAATATTAGCGGTTGATTTTATACTGGAAAAGTTGGTGAATTATCCATATAGAAGAATGGAGAAATGGGCGTAGATTCGAGAGGACTATATATATATATATATATATATATATATATATATAAAAGTTTAGGTTTGTCAATGTATATATATATATATATATATATATATGTATCATCATCATCATCATCATGTTGTGCCGCCAGCACGAATATCCCTGAACCTCTCTCACCACTCTTCCCTATCGTTCATCGCTTCTGGCAGGTCCTCAGGGCTGCATCCCGTATCCTCACAGAGCTGCTGTATGTAGGTTCGAGCTGGTCGTCCTGCTTTTGCCCGGCCATATGAGGGGGTCCATAGGAGAACATCACTTATGAGCTCTTCCCTGCTCCTCCAACAGTGTCCTTCATGTCTGGTTCATCTAACTTTGATAGTTTTCATGATGGGAGGTAGGTGGCTGTATAGTTGTTGCTTTGTGAGGAGTTGCTTCCAGGACTTGTTCAATATTGCTAGGAGTATTCTTGTATAGTTGCCGTCTAGCTTTTTCTCCAGCTGCTTAGTTAGCGTCTAAGTAGTGCATCTATATAGCAGTATCGATACGACCGTTGTTTGGGAGAAACTGTGTTTAATTTTATCGGTCAGGTCTGACTTCCATATGACCGATAGCTTATCGATAGCTGTCCATGCCTTCATTAGCCGCGTGTCGATGTATTTTTCTGTTGATAAGACACTGCTTCCTAGGTAGATGAACTTGTCTACTAGTTTCAAAGAGCTACCGCCTAGTGTGGAAATTTCACCTGTTTGATTAAAGCACATGTATTCCGATTTGTGTGCATTGGCATGGAGGACAATACCCGCGGAGGCTCGTTCCAGACTATGCAGTTGGGTTTCGGCTTGGGTGGGTGCATTTGCCAGAATCGCAATGTCATCGGCATAGTCGGCGTCAGTAATTGTTTTTGCTGGGTACCTTCTGCTTCATTTTTTCTTTTTGTTAGCTCGATGTCGCTTTCTTTGATTTTAACAATCGATGTTCTTAGCACGTAGTCTAGACAGATGATAAAGAGGTACGTGACTAGTGTGTCCAATTCCAGGACTCCTGCTACAATATCTAAGTAGTCTGTGTCTCCATCCGTATACATGCATTAATATTTACGTAAAAGGATATATATATATATATATATATATATATATATATATATATATATGTATGTATATATATATATATATATATATTTGCCCCCTAACTGTTGTTCAATATTATTCATACAGAAGAATGGGGAAATCGGCTTAGATTCAAAAGGAAAAAATATATTCATATATATATATAAATATATATATAAATATATATATATTCACATATATTTATATATATATATATATAAAAGAATATATATATATGTATAAGTTCATATATATATATATATATCTACCTACACACATAGTTATACATATAAGTAAATACATACGCGATATCTACAATCATACAACTATAGATATACACGTGTCTGTTTACGGATATATATATATATATATATATATATATATATATATATATATATATATATATATATATATATTTTATAACATGTACACACGTACAAACCGATACTATGAAATGGCTATAAAATTTATTTATTCTTCGGACCACTGAATGGTCTGTATAACTGATTTCTTTTCTAAGACTCTGTTGCTAATTGCACGCGCTTTTATTACTTAAATACTTACTGCGAAATATACGCGTCTGGCTTTTTTTCTTCAAATTATTAATGACATGAAGTAATTTTTTTATTTAATAAACATATAATTTGCTAATTTCCTGCTCTTGGAAGCAAAAAGACATTGCTATCCTCTACATAGCTAGAAAATCAGACAGGGTTTCCACTCGTTTTTAGTCTAATGCGTACAAACATTAACGCAAGATCTTAAAAGAATAGAAAAAAAGCACTTAAATTCACAAAATAACAAATAATTTATTAGAGAACTTCCCCAGTGATGAAATGTGTATTCAGCAATTTTGCCCTCAGTGGGTGCTTACTCCTTTGCTTATATTATGAACCATCTAAAACGAGCATACTCTCCAATTAATTCAGTGATTATCATCAGTCATGATCCACATTATCTTACAGTTAAATATCATACATGTCCGTGCAGCAATTTGATGTCTAGTAGTTTCCATCTAGAAATAGAAAAAAGTAAAAGAGAAAGAAAAGAAATACATCCTCCTTAAGCCCGATGGTCACAACACTGAAATCTTTAATGAGACAGATATAACAACCAAGCTAAATCTATCAGATAAAATTCATAATTTATCAATCAAACATACATTATTGTTTACAACACCGGAGTTGAAGAAAGATGTTGACCGAAGAGGAACCTTACACAAGTGATAATTTGACAGTTGTAAACAGGGTCTATTCAACTGGCTTTTTTTTAAGAATAGCAGTTTACAACGATGTCTAGGCCAAAATTACCCTTTTCTTGTAAGATGACTATTGTAAAGGTAGAGAAACGTTGAAATTGAAGAAGGTTGTTATAACGATATCGAGACTGTGGCAATAAAAAATGTTTTACTTCAACTCAATAAAACACTTAATATTAATGAGTTCCATCTCTCAAGTGTTATAATATTTCTTCGCTGTCAACATCATATGTCGAAATGAAAAAAATTTAAGTTGGGTGTAGTACTACATCGTTTGGCGACGAGATTTACATATCATCTGAGGATTGGGGACCTCTGACTTAAAGAATGCTTATTTCTTCTGGGTAGTTCTTCACAAGTTCTTCCCTAATAAAAGAATATATCAATATTGAAATAAATAGAAAGAAAATTAGACATCAAAACTGTTTGATAAATCGTAATCAAGTCTTTCTCATTATGCTGATTATAGCATTGAAAGTGTAGCTCAGCCCTTTTTTGGAAATAAATATGTAAGACAATATATTACTTTGTTGCTTTATCCTCCTCAGTTGGATCAATTTTGCCTTCTGAAGAACCTTAATCCCACACTGTTAGTTTTTAGAAAATATTGATGGGCCGAAGGATTTGTCGAAATAATTTAAGCCATATGTCGGCCTCACAAAGAAGCAAAAAGAACAAAGATAATCTAGGATGGACTTGTTTTATTTTCATTCACTCTTGATTTATCCTAGTGGGGGCGAGTGACGTATTGCAACTCAGGGAGTAGACCA
>OY757904.1:26328257-26370757 GCA_963585895.1 Sepioteuthis lessoniana
CCCTCTCCAATTTATTTCAGAACGTGCAGCACCTATTCCTAGTAATGGACTTATTTTTTAAAACCTCTCTATTCTTCCTTTATATGCCTTAATATATATATATATATATATATATATATATATATATATATATATATATATATATATATATATATATATATATATATTCTGATCCAGTGAACAGTTCAATAGTTTATAATATTTATATCATTAATATATTTGTTACTAAATCTTACTACATAGTAGTATGTATGGATAAATAGCTAAGTGTGCATGTTACTCTAGATTACCATATATAAAACTTTATAGTCACTGCTTTCTTATAAACTATGTTTTTATAACAAACATTCGTATTTAACCTTAGACTTACAATCGCTTTTTCAAATATGTTTCATCTATAGATCAGAAATTATTGGCGCCAGATATCTGCAACGTAATGAGTGAAATCTATGGGAAAATAGGATTTTAGATCGACAAATAAATAAATAAATAAATAAAATAACTGACATGGGAACGAACATTGATTCTTGGAGCGATTCACCGCTTTTCAAATGTAAGCTTTATATATTCTAAGATAAAAAACAAAAATAACACACACACACACACACACACGTCACCAACAAAAAAAACAACAGAGATAAGGATATGCGGGTCTCTTTTGTATTCACTTCTTGTCGATTTTAAGGTGGAGTATTTTAATTTTTGTTTCCTTATAAACAAATTTATATATTCTAAGTTTGCCTGTATTTTATTACGAAGTTTCTATATTTACAGCAAAGGCATCGTTTTTAGTATCCATCTACTCTATGTCGGTTTTAATGACCGTTGAGAAAGAAATATTGATTTAGAGATTCCCTCTCTTCTGATTTAAACCTCCTCGAACTCACAGCGGTCTACTTGTCAAATTTCAATTTCATTTTAACCCTTAAAACACCGTGATCAAAGCAACAGTTTTGGTATAAAAATTTGAAAGGACTAAACAATGTTTAGTAGGTTTAAGTGCATTGCATATGAAACATAGTTGTTTAATAATAACAAATATTTCTATTTGATATTCACGTTATTCATATTTATATGAGTATGTCTGTATATAAAGAGGGGGTAGTTAATCATTAATTATGAGAATATAGTCAAATCATTCTATTGTTAAATATATTGACCGTTGACGGGCCACATGTTTACGTGGATATCAAACCAGGTTAACCTGCGTCTTATGGTAAGCAAAATACAGCAGGAATGCCATGTGAATTGCATGGGTAGCATGGCGTAGGGAAGAATTGCCACGAGGTGCAAGAGCGTCCGAAAAATATAAAATGACAGAAGAATTTGATCCCGGGCATACGAAAGAAGGAAGGGAGTCGACAGAAAAATGACTTGACGTTATGCCGCTAAGGACGTTGACCGTGAACAAGACAGCCCAATGTTGAGAGTTAAAGAAAAGTTTGAAATATACACGACTCACAAAATCGAAAGTAGATGTCATCCCAGAAGAAAATAGGAGTGCCTTGAGCGGAATTGACCTCGTGAAAGTAGAACGAAGGAAGAGATTAAATATCCCTATGAGCAAAACCTTAGTGGTTCCGACTCTCTCCGCACACAACTTTTCGCCCCTAGGACAGAGTTAAAAAATACAAAAAATATCATTTTTTTTTTAAAAAAAGTGTTCTTTCTACATTCTGGAATGCAATACAATGACTTCACATGAATTTGCTGGTTGTTTTTGACTGCCTGATTTAACGATTTTCCCGAAATAAGGAGAGACCAGCAGGCAAGCATACTGTAAGATTGTTTAATGAGTTGGTCTTGAGTTAAAAACTGCTATCAACGGATATTTTCGATTTATTTAATGTGAAAGATAAAGAAAATATATCGACGAAGCGAGAGAGAGAGAGAGAGAGAGAGAGAGAGAGAGAGAGAGAGAAAGAAAGAAAGACAGACAGACAGACAGAGAATGACTTTTAAGCGTTTTCTATGTTTGGTTTTCCTGCTTTAATACACGATGAATTTCCTTGATTTGAAATACGCAAGCACGCACAGACGCACACACAAGCACGCGAGCATATACATACCGGGATTTGTGTATCCATATGCTTATGTACGTATATCTGTACATATATACACATATGGGAATATATATATATATATATATATATATATATATATATATATATATATATATATATATATCCAGGGAAAGGAGTAGCGCCCTCCCCTACACATTGGTGTAGTAAGTTATCGAAAAGCGAACCTTCGGGTCACCCTCGAATATGGTCGCCTAATTTACTTTACTTTACTTCCTTATATACACACACACACACACACACACACACACACACACACACACACACACACACATATATATATATATATATATATATATATATATATATATATATATATATATATATATATATATATATATATGGAAAGTTGGATAAACCAAACACTTAAATCAAATTAGGTGTAAGATATTTCGTTCGGTTTTATTTCATCTGCAACTTCTGCAGACAGTGTGTCTAAAGAACTGCTATCACACTGTCAGATTCAGTGCAATCTATCATTTCAAAGATACCTATATATATATATATATATATATATATATATATATATATATATATATATATATATATATATATATATATATATATATATAAAAGAGACTGACAGCGTCCTTGAAACATGTTTACGCATTTCCCAAAATTAATCATGTAATGTTTGAATAAATTTAGCAATAAAAGATTTATACAGATTTTTCCTGTTCAGAAGCGTGTATGTAATATTTTGCCGGCATATATATATATATATATATATATATATATATATATATATATATATATATATATATATATACATATATATATATACATATATATATTGTCTTTTTCTTTTTCAATATATATATATATATATATATATATTTTTTTTTTACATATATATATATATATTTACATACATATATATATATATATATATATATATATATATATATATATATATATATATATATATATATATATATATATTGAAAAAGAAAAAGACAGAATCTAAATAACAACAGGTGCAGAATCAAATCTCTGGATTACAACAAGCACAAACCTGTTAAAAATTAAGGTCTTGATTTTAACAGAAAGTGGACCATAAAAAAATGAATGAAAAAATCATCGTACAATATCACTGTGATAATCTTTTAACACATGAACATACTTTTTATTCATGAGCAGTATAATAATTTTGTTGTATTAAATATTCTCGACAAATGTACCTAAAGATATATAATCAGAAATACAACAATTCGTTGATGATGTAAAAGTACTAGTAAGACCATCATCAAAAGAAATATCATTGCTTGATCTAAAAAAAATTCATACCTTGAATATACTAGGGAAACAAATTTAAACACAGAAAAATGTAATGTATTTGATCCAGAAATATTAAAAGTCGGATATAAATTATATGATAGGGAAACATTTAAAAATGTTGAATGAGATTTTTGCGTTGGCATTGATGATTCATTTATTCATAACAGAAATAATATTTCAGAGGCAACAAATACAAAAGACATATAAAACCCATATAAGACCTCATCCATAATATATAACTCTCTTCTGGGCTCCATTTTTAATGTCTTGAGACTGGAGCAAAATTTTGAATGAATTGCATACAAAGAAGTGCGACAAATCTAATAAAAATAATGATACATTACAGTAACCAGGAAAGATTAAAAGTATTAGGATGATGTACTTTATAAGAAAGAGGAATGACAGGGGATTTCATTGAAACCTTCGAAATGATTAATAGAATTTTTAATCATGATGTATATTTTTTTACATTTCTCCTCGAAGAGAAAATTTACAATGAAAGAAAATTTCCAAAATGAAGCTTATTAACTAATTGGATATTTTTGCTCCTAGATTAATATATTTTATCAAAAACATGTCTAATCAGATCAAGATAAGCAAAAGTGTAGAATATTTCAAGATTCAATTAGATGAATTTACAAATAATATTAAGGAAAAGAAACTAGTGATTGAAATATTGAACAAAAGATGATATGTACGAGGTACATATAATAAGTTTCCAGACTTTTTTAGTATGGGCATTTAAAATTGTCATAGACACTTGAAAATTCAGTATATTATTGCGATACATATTATGAGATGACTGAACAATTTTTATGATTTTAGGTTTAAATGTACAGCTACAGCAGCAATTGGAATACACCCTACTAAAGCCTGATTGTCACAGCTGGTGAATTTCAAAAATACAATCTGACACTTTAGAAGAACGATATGCAATAAAATTCTGTTTTAAGCATGGAAAAGATGTCACAGAAATGTATGGAATGCTTCAGACTGGTTTTCCACCATCTTGTATGAATCGAACTTCAGTTTTAGAGTGGCATAAGAGATTCAAGGAAGACAGGGACTCTGTGAGGGATTATGAGAGGTGTGGGAGGAGTATGAAGTCAATACACCAGAGTTGATTGGCCAAAGGGTAAGGGATTTCAGGAAGAGATTCCGTCGGAAGAGGCCAAAACTCATCAAATCGGGTGAGTGACATTTCCATAAGGATAATGCACCAGTCGACAACTCCATCCTTGTCACAGACTATTTGACCAAGATGGGCATGAAAACAGTTCCTCAGCCTCCTTGTAGTCCAGACCTTGCTCCCTGTGTCTTTTGCTAATTCCCTATGGAAGAAGCTGTCGTTATGAGACAATTGAGGAGATGTAAGAGACTGTGACGAAAGTCACTGACACGCTCTCACAAGAGGACTTCCACGGGGCCTTCCAGAAGTTGTTGGAACGGTACGATCGCATTGTAGCCGGAGGCGATTACTTCGAAGAGGACTAGAGTTTCATGTGTGTCATATCGATAAAATCGTCCATATGAAAAAAGTCTGGAAACTTATTATATGCACCTCGTACGTTAATATTGTATTAATAATGTATATATTCTGTTCAAAGACTTTTTCCTTTAAAGATTGATATGAATTCTTTTTTCAAATGGCTAAAGAATACGTAGCAAACACATAACTAAATAAATAAGAAATGATTCTACAAACTCTGACTCTGAATGGCATTTATAGCTTGCGAAACGATCCACAAAAAACGATGGGTGATAAAATGGTTTCGGACAAATGCATATACACCTGAATAATTTGATAACAAGATAATCCAAACAAAAGGGGATTTTTAATGTGAAACAAAGTCGACCCAATAGCGTTTCCGTTCCAATGAACCAACGTCAGTACTGGGAGGGATTATATTAGTGATGTTAAATCAACGACGGATCTTTTTAAAAAATACAAAAATCTAGATAAAACCACTGCATCATGAGTCGACAAAAGGAAATTCTGGTAATCAAGTATATTATATGTTGAGGATCCGATTTTTTCTATATTCTAATGTTACCGTAGACCAGCAAAAAACATTATACCGAAGCGATATTTTTTTTCGGCAAAAAAGCACTAACGTATTCTTATCAAGTGAATTAAGTGAATTCCGGGGCGGCGTCTACATTGGTACTTTGTTCATGATCTGATTTGTTGAGATTGAACTATCTGATCAAAACAAATGAGCGAAAGTATTGACTTTTTCAGCTGGAAATTTTGACTTTAATAGTTTCGTATTCAAAAAGTGTTAATCGAAAACAAAGTCTTCTAAATGTTTAATAACTTAAAGGGTTGAAGGGAGGCGATTTGATCTGATGATCGCAAGTTCTGTTGACTCTGTGTGTACGTCATTTTAAACTTATATCTTTATATACTCTATCACCGATATCGAGCTCAACTTATATATATATATATATATATATATATAGTACAATTTAATGGAGACTCAAACTCGGTTAAGTCGTCATAATAAATTTATTTCGGTGGAGAATATTATTGCTATAATCTCTGTTTCGTCAGATGACTCTTTAATGCTTCGCTCCTAAAGAGTCATCTGACGAGACGGAGAATATAGCAATGATATTCTCCGCCGAAATAAATTTATTATGACGACTTAACCGAGTTTGAGTCTCCATTAAATTGTACTATATACGCTCTGAATGTAAACTTTGTTATACCCAGGAGAATAAATAGGGAACTAAAAAAAGCCATACATTGAGCACTCTCATAGATTTATATGATTACCCTCATATATTCTATGTAAAGAATAATCCACACCTACTGTCCTTGGACACTGACTGGATATTATATATATATATATATATATATATATCGAGCGCCAAGTCAGCCCATGTTTGGAACGATTCTGTTTTCGGATTTTCTTTCCACAATATCCATGTAATTGAAAATCCAATAGAGAGCTCAATGTAAAATAATAAATTAAATTACAGACCAAATAATTCTATCTACAAGGGAAAAAAAAACTTTTCCCTGTTATTTTGTTTTATTAAAACATCTGACGTTGTTCTAGCAAACATTGTTTCACCATCTTAAATTCCTGATGAAGGTTTACGAAAACCGATACGTTTAAAGGGGCTTTCTATAATTTCATCATTTTTAGATTACTTTTCTTATCTTTTTTTCTTCATATTATTGAATTAGTTTTCATTATTTACTTCCATATATAAATATATATATATATATATATATATATATATAGAGAGAGAGAGAGAGAGAGAAAGAAAGAATGAAAGAAAGAGGGAAGAGGGTGAGGCAGATAAAGAGACTGACAGAGAGAGGCAGAATATGAAAAAAAGGGAAAATACACTAATTCAATGATAAGTTGGTGTAAAGAAATATGCCACTAAATTCCTTTAAATGCTTTTTCTTTACAGAGAGCCGTGTATACTTCATCACTTTATCATAAATATACTTATGGTTGAACTTCTTTTCATTCATCATTTTTTTGGAGTTGTCAAAAATAGAACATTCAATAATCGATCTGAAAAAACAGCGATAAACGTCTTACAAAATAGAGGTTTTCTTATATAATTATTTCATAATATACCCCGTCTAAATACAGAAGACGCCCGAGACGATGCCTCGTATCAGTTTTAATACCAACACCAGTAACCCCACCTCTCTCTCTCTCTCTCTCTCTCTCTTTCTCTCTCTCTCTCTCTGGTTACTTGATTTCAAACTTTATTCATCTCCTTAATTTTAATATAAAATTACCCATATGAAATTCACAACAGAATCGAGTGCACATTAGTATTCCACTCTTTTGAAAATTTTTCGATTGAATGAGATTTGCTCAATATTAATAATCGAATCTATACAAACCGTTGCCATATTTTCAGCTCCATTTAAATCGTTCTGTTCCTATGTTTCTTTAATCAAACCGTGTCTATTCAAGCAGAAATTTCCGGAAATCACGAATTGCATATCAACCACCCAGAACATTCTTCGCTTGAAATCGGTAGAGATTGTAGTCCAGTCGTTAGTTTCGGATTATAACTCGATAATTTATCACAGTATTCTAAAGAGTTCCTTCCCAACTGCCTGTCTACTATTAACCCAATTCCCGAGGACATGGCTGTGGGGGGAGATTTGAGGATAATTTTCCAGATGAACTGACTGGCACGAGATATTTGTTGAGATCAAAGAGCCGACATCACGGAAGTCAACATTTATTAAGGACCATATTTTCTTTCACAGCTTGGCTAAATAATGAAAAGCAAATTACTTCGAAGCAGAGCCGTGAAGTTAATTGCAGACAAACTAATAAGAGAATGGTTTGATGGTCTTCCAATTGATTTTAAGTCCTGGAAATTGACCAACGTTAAAATACTCAACGATTATTTCCAATAACTAATTGCTTGATAATTTATCATAACTCGTTATATATTGGCTGAGATCAACTCAACCATAAATCAATAAGGAACTAAAGAAATTAGGAAATCAGCGGTCAGCCCTAAGTGAAGCCAAATAAAGCTCTGAGATAATCGAAAGTAAAAATTGAATTTTTCATGGAATGAGGTGTGGTATGGGAAGCAGGCTCTTTTAGCAAAAAAAAAAAAAAAAAAAAAAAATGAAGCAATTAATGAAAATATATGTCAAAAGATTCTAACGACTTCTATAGAATAAGATATGTGTTAGTGTACCTCACACAATATAAGATAATTATTTAAGCGAAAAATCTAGAAAAAAGTGCCAAAAATACAACGAAAAAGATATAGATGCCACAAGACTGGTCCTGGGACGTCGAGTTAAGAATGGTATGTCTTAATACCACTGTGGCTATCGTCATAATTTTAGGAAAAATAAATAAACACCTAAAAAGCAAGTTTGGGGAAAAAAGACGAGAGGAAGAATCGGAAAATAGAAGGAATTATTCATTTCTGGATTATGAAACAATTATACATCTGTCAAGACTTTGCTGGGTCCTGCTGTAGCATAGATACTATGTCTGCTTTGTTGATGATGCCTGATCCCCGTTGGGAGAAGTGAAAACACAAAAATACAACTTTTTTGTAGTGTTTAGGGATTTTTTTTCTTGGGTGAGTATCTTTCTAGTCAAGGCGTTGAGGGTTTTGCTGTTTATTACTTTTTAGTTCCCTGACATCAGCTGATTATGTTGAAGATAAGCTTGACTGAATTTATAAATATGTTTAAAATTTTGATTTTTTTTTCTGCCTGTATTGAACTTATTTTTTAGTTTGGTTTGGTTTGGTTTCTTTATTTAATGGCATATCAGCTTTTGTACGTTATTTAATGCCAAAGCCATTTTCCAAGAAGAACAGTAGTGGTACTATTTAACCCATAGCTGGGAGGATAAGGGGATTCATACCTTTCCCAAGGGTATTTACCCGAAAGTGAACGTAATAGTGCGACTGGAATACGAACTCGCTTACTACGATTCCGCAGTCCATCGCTTTAACCATTACACCAGGAGGACACCCCTATTCTTTAATATGACGCTTAATTTCCATTAATAATAAATCACAAGATCATTCATTAACTTCAAATTCTAACATATACCGTTTGGCCTTTTTCCTTAATAGCATTATCCATAATACGTTATTATAAGAAATGGGTAATACTGTTTAATTTGACTTGTTTTAGATGAAGAAATACACAAAATATGTCCTACTCAAACCGAACGAATGAAAGAAATAGATGAACATATAAACGAAATGAACGGTCGATTAACACATGCAGACAAAATAAATGACAAATCCCTGAAAGCCGTCAGAAAATTGAAGCAAAGAGTGGTTAGGGAATAATTTTCTTTTTTTAAGGCTAGAGAGTATTCGACTGTCAGAGAGGGTAGGCAACCACGTGTTTAACCGGAGTCAATGCATGCTCGACGTCAACATTGACAATCAGAAAGTTTTTATCTAATAAATCGAAGAGCCAAAAGAAATACTTGAAAGCCATTCTCGCTCTGAAACTTAAAAAATCAATTGTATTTTGACTGTTTAACGAGGGCAAAAATAATAAAAGACCGTAAAAATCTGAAATCACTCGTGTTTTTATCAGTTAGTATTATCGTGATAAGCAAAATATATTTCGGGAAACTATTTGCTTTTCCTGAAAGTAAAGAACAAATGAATTTTTTCCTCTCTTCACAGAAAGGTCAGTTATATAGCTGAGGTGTGCATTGTGTGTAACACTCGCCAATCAGCGAACAACCCTTATCTGAAATAGCAGTCTGAAGTGCATATCCATTACACATACCCCTTCTTCGTTGTGTCTACTAAAGTACAGTCTTAGTACCATAAATACGATCCATAATTTATTTTATTGCAGCAAAGGTACATTGACGTCAGTATCTAAATATTTTGTTTGTTTCCTTGCTGAAGGAGGCTTTTGCATATTTATCTATACCAAAATCGATCAAAAGGTCTTGACAATTACAAATAATTTTCTCATTTTATTGTTGTCCTTGACAAATGTTTTTAGGTTGTCTCCACTGTTTCCAATTTTTCATTCCCTTCGTCCATTTTCTGAGGCCTTAGAAATATGTGTAAATCGATAATGGACACAATCTACGGAGTAAGTTTTTCTTTCTTCTTGAAATTTTTGGGTGATTCAATTACTTTCGATCCATGCGACCGTTTGTTTCCACATATTCCAAGCCACCAATAACGAAAACAGAAATCAAGAAAGCCATCATTTTATTTGAGTTAACAAGCATACAATATCCGGTTACGCCTCACATGGATGGCACTGTGTGACCAGCTACTAACCCAACGAACAGGGCTAATCGAGTCTGGTGACCTTAGCAAGTCCTGATTGACTACTGTTTTCAGTATTTGATGCTAGATTAATATATCTTGTTACATC
This sequence comes from Sepioteuthis lessoniana, assembly GCA_963585895.1. Taxonomy (NCBI): domain Eukaryota; kingdom Metazoa; phylum Mollusca; class Cephalopoda; order Myopsida; family Loliginidae; genus Sepioteuthis; species Sepioteuthis lessoniana. The sequence goes on from OY757904.1 coordinate 26,338,500, forward strand.
ATTCATACCAGACAACATGATGTGCTTTGTCAGCTCGTCTTGCTTCAGACTGCTGCATTAAAAAGACTTACTTTTTTGAACTCCGGTAACATTCACTTATAAATTTACTCCTAATACTATATCGCCAAAAATTCACAAATAGTTAAAGTCAGGAATAGTATTCCTACAGCAAGAATAAGAAGAAACATCGAACTCGAAGGACTACTTACTCAAAAACTGCTTTCTTGATAATCATGGTCATCACAAGGAAGCAAACTTATAACATTCTCCAAATACATAACCGAATATCATCAGATAAAAAAAATTAAAAGAATCTCTCGATGCATGGACTAACTACTGATCAACAGTATCATACTGTGAAAAGGGAAATTTAAAAAAAAATGCAACTGCTATCTCACAGCCAATCAAAGGGCTCGTAAATCAGCTATGTCAGAAATTGTATTTTCCAAGGCGATGATAATCACCATTCATTCTATTCCTTGCACACGCAACAAATAGAAATCAATTGAATTACATAATTATTTGGTAGAATTCGACACTAGGAATAATGTTAAAACATTAACCAGAGAAGACAATGACGTGAAACAAATCTTGGTCATTGTCAAGACCTTTTGTGACTATATCAACACGGATTGTGGAAAAGAAAAATAAGGGAGAGTGTTTTTTAGGAAGAGTAATAACTAAGCCCAACTGAATATTCAAATAATGTTATTTGAGAAGCTGATGGTGCAGGGACAGAGCAGGGAACTATAACGGAGGGAATCTGAATTAAATACTAGAAGTTTACTTCATTATAAGAAATTAGTCTCACGCAACTCAAGAGAATAATAAAGAAAAGAAAAACACCCCTATCCAAAAAATAACAAATCACTATAGATATTGTAATTATACATTTTGCCACAAACAGCTTCAATATCAGTAGCAAGGGACAGACAGATAAAAACATCGGCAAGGAAAACCTATAAAATATCCACCCAATAAAGAATGAGTTATCGAAAAGCAAATTTTAAAAGTATAAACAAAAAGCCTCCTATATCACTGAGAATTAATGCACCTTAAATTAAATCTAAAGCCTCCAACAATCAAGTAAAAAACCGGGCTAATGTAAACGGACGGCTCACTCGTTAAATTATTAAAACTCATATATTCAGTAAAGTATAAAGCTGCTTGTTTCTGCAATCTCTTAAACAAGTGATATTTACAAACAAGGTCGGAAGAATAAATAAGTTTTTCCTAATATTACTCCTCAAGGAGATCTTTATTCAGTAGAGATATTTGAAGACGGTTAACATCGTGATTGAGAATGCTACCTTTTCATTTGATTAAAGTAAAGCATATTTTAGTCAAAACTGTTTTCAAACGACAAAGTTGACTTCAGTAGAAATGAGAGGTTATTTTTTGATTTGTGAATAACATTTTGGAATGGGCATTTCCTTGAATTTCCCGACTACAACCAACATGATCCTCTTTGAATGAAATCTCCGTCTCAGTTGTGGAGTGGAACTCAACTGAACCACTGACAACGGCATTTAACAATACACTGAAGGATTCACTTCTTCATAACAATAACAACACTGTTTTAAAAAAGTTACTTAACAGTGTCATAATAATAAAATAAATCAAAACTAGCGATAACAGAATCATTTCGATGGCCGAGGATCGACAGTAAGACAAGAGTTTGACTCAAACTTTTCATGAAAACCTAATGATTTTCAGAAGCATTATATATATATATATATATATATATATATATATATATATATATATGCTTGTTTAGAGATGAATGGAAATTCTGGTAATGATGAAATTTTCTATAGAACACGCTTTTTAATTCATAATATACACTCTATAATCAGACATTACCTTCATTCCAACCTTTAGTTAAGGAAGGAGTCGGGGTTCAATTCTAAACAATGAAAGAGGAATGTATGATAGATGAAAAAGTGCATTCTAACAAGGGATATGTATAACACAACTGAAGCCTCCGAGGCACACTCACACATAACAGGATTTAAGCTTGTAGTTATAAATTAAGTCCCATATGGTTTCAGCATGAGTTGGTAAAGATTGAACAATAAAAAGAAATCAGGACTCAAGGACTAGAAAGTTGTTCATTCAGGAAAAAAATGCGTTACTCATACGTTTTTATTTGAATAAGAGTTCAAAGGCTTTTATGTCACCATGGATTAACACATTTGAATTAAATTAAAAGCCTAAGTCAATCAGGTTAAAAGCATGATTTATAACCGTTCGTTATGATAATAAATCTCACATGACTTATCAAGAAAAAGCAGCACTTTTCCAGAAAGTGTACGTGGTTAAGCTAGTTCTAACAATTAAAAGTTAAATGACCCCCATATACACCAGGTGAACAAAACCGGAGGCAAAGCAACTTGACCAGATGAAATTAAAAAATCATGAGAGAACAAATAATAATATGAAAAGTAAAGAACGGGAATGAAAAAAGACGAATACGAGACGATATACTAATTACAATGGCACAGAACCAGAGCCTGTATACTAGTGACTCTCACCATCATTTACTCAAAGATATAACAGAATTATTATGTACGAACTGTGCCAAATAAGAAGGAAATACAGCTTCTCTAGAACAGAGAAAAATAACATAAGGTTACAGAAAACCTTGATGAGTTAATAAATCTGAACTTACTAAGGAGTAACAAATTGGAAAACATCATTTATTAATGCCCTGCCTCGTTTCTTTTCTCTTTTCTTATCGCGTTCATCTTTGACAGATTGGTTAAAAACTGTGTAAAAGCCTAGATGAATCAAATAGACCTGATTGGTTTACGAAGTGAAAAAAAAATCGACCCTGATTCAGGAGGGCGCTTAAAAAAATGCATTCTTAAGAATCATAGACCAATAAGTTATCTCCTTATGTGAAACATACCAACCGCATATTTTAAAGAAGAATTTTCTTAGGAAAAAAAGAATGATGGTTAAAGCGTTCAATCGGATCAGATGACTTGCAAAATATAGATGAACCCATCCGCAAAATTTACAAAACAAGGCTGGAAATTTTAGATATAGCATTGATTAGCCTCAAAAATGCCTTGGGTAATTCATTGTCAAAAAATGTAAAGAAATATTCGACTATGTCCGTAACATCATGGTATATCAGAATGTGTAATCACCAGTAAAAGAATAAACACTTGTAAATTCCAAGAAACGCTTCCAAAGGAGACTGGCTGTTACCATTCTATCCGTATAACAATAGTACAACTTAAAGACATATTTAGAAAGAGTAAAGGAAGTTAGAAATTTACATAATCACAAGAAAATATTAATCACAGAATGAAAAGTGATGATATCAACGCATTTTGGAATAAAAAGGAAACAAATATTTATAGACCATGATAAGAAAAGTTAGATTATGCAACCCAGATACTGGAATAGAATTTGGCATTGAAAAATATGTGATGCTGTAATTGAAAAAAAGCGGGAAAAACGGAATAAATCTGTGAAATAAAGATAGCATAAGACTGCTGGGGGAGAAGGAAAATCCAAGTACGTAGGGATATTAAAAGCGGATACCATAAAAAAAATTGAGATTAAAGGAAAAAATGCATCAGTGAAAGTTTGAAGATCATAAAAAGTTCTCAAAGGCAAACTCTACCTTTAAAAACTTGTTATAATCTTCAAAGGTTCACCATCAGAAATTTCATTTAAGATATCAACACCTGTGGAGACCACCTTGTATAATACACTTTATCATTCTTAAATTGGATTAGAAAGAAACTCAGAAAAAAGAAACATTGAGTAAGAGAATTGATGACAATGCACAAGGTCAAAATCTGCTGGATATAATAGATTCTATGAGCAGAAAACAAGGAGAAAGTGAACTCGCCCGAATGGAGGATGCCGTTGATGTATTACCAGAAGGTACATTAAAATAGCAAAGAAACATTAATTGGAGCAGCCATTAACAACATTTGAAAAATAAGAAAAAGACAGAAAACTAAAATAAAAAAAACAGAAATGCATGGAAAAACAACTGTAAATATTTCAAACTATAAAACAGGTGAGGGTGCATACGAGAAGATCACAATGGCTAGGAGAGAAACCTCGAGGAAAAATGGAACTCCTTTTAATAGAAGTACAGAATAAAACTACAGGAACAAATAGTAATAAAGCAAAAAACTGATAACACACAACAGAACAGCATGTGTAGGGTAGGTAGAAAAAAGACGGAACGATCAATCACATAATAAATGAATGCAGCAAACTAGTACAAAAGTAACAAAAAACTTGCTAAATTATGCTAATTATATTTGGAATGAAGACATGCCTTATGCATGTAACGAATAAAGGACTTCTAGCCAGCAAAATAAGTAACAAAAGAATGTATCTAAATACACAGTAACAAAAAATGCTCACCCTGGGGACAATGCACATCAAAATCAGCGAGTATGATCTTTTTTTAAAATTTACATATCTATATGAGATTTTTTTATTAATAACATTTATACAATACTGAGGTTCAGAATATCAGGTAAAAATAATCATATACCGAGAAACTTTAGAAGCTAATACAATCACGCAAACGAAAAGGAAAGAAAAAAATAGGGGATTATGCAAAATTTGAATACATTGACAAATAGTATATGTGCAGATCAAAATCTATGCATGAAAATAAGAGGGTTTTGAGATGGAAACAAATCACCCAATACAAGCTAGAAGACCAAAACTTGTTTCCATTAACAAGAACAAAAGAAGAGATCATTCCAACTAATGGATTTTGCCCCCAAGCAGATGACAGGGCAAACGTAAAGGAAGGCGAAACACTCAAGTAATATATGGACCTTACCATGATGGATTATATGGAATAGGAATATAACATTGATAACAAGCATCGCTGGCCATCAGAAAAAGCCTGGAAAAAAAGCCAGCAAGTGGTAATCAGTGGAAGAAATGATATTGTCCAAGTTACAACAATGTTGAAATCAGTTAGGATATTGGACTGTGTGATTTAATGACTAAAACCACCACCAAAACATTGAACAGTGTATACATCAGGTATATGCAGATGCAGAACCGTGATTAACGAATGACAAGTCAAAATAATAACAGCTAATTAAGTGTCTGGGAAGAATGAAAACGGCGTGGGCTTTCGTTGGTTGACTAGAATGTGGTCATGTAGGATTCTTGGTTTAAGAATCATTTGCTATTGAAGATGAACATTCAAAGAGTAAAGCAAAAGTTTGGATAAAAGTTAAACTGCCCCAAATGAGGTGGGTGTCACGGTTTATTCATGAACATATATCATTTTCTCCACTAACTCGATGACTCCACAACAATCATTCCTTTTAAAACTGGTCTGAAAAAGACGTATGTAACATATTGAAATAAACGGGACTATTTTCTGTGATTGAAACGTTCGTCAGTCTTTAATCCATGGAGGTAACGTGGCAACATCAAAATTCCAAATGAAATAATTATAACAGCTAAGAAAAATTGATATCACCAGAATTTCTAATTATGGTTGGTTGGTTAGGTTTTATGGCATATAAACCTTTGTAGGTTAGTTAAAGCTAAATCTGTTTTTATGTAAATAATCTGTTATATTTAAAACAATTCAGTTTAGCATAAGTACACAGTTTAATTGTCAAAAACATTTCCATTTAAAACTATTCAAGCAGTTATATGTAATAATTCCGTTAAGTGTAAATACAGTTTTAATGTCGAAAAACAGTTCTATTTGAAATACTTCAGTTAAGCATAAACACGCAGTTTAAGTGTAAGTACGGTTTAATTGTCAAAAACGTTTCTATTTCAAGCTATTCAGTTTACTTAATTCATTTTAGTATAAGTATGCTGTTAGTTTTATTTAACCCATAGATAGGGCCTATCAGGTGCTACCACTCCGGGCCAGAGTGGACCTGGGAGCGATGGAAATGAAGGGGTACTCCACATTCCCCAAAGCTCCAGCACTGCTTGAACCTCACCATCAGACTGTTTAGTGTCATATCCAGGGTACTCGTTAGGGGGGGGGTCACACCCCACTGCAGATGTGCAGTAAGTGTATTCTACAGCTCCAGCTGACTAGACAAAATTTCAAATTAAAACATTAAGATACTACTCATAAACAGATACCATTATTACTATTACAACTACAAATAAGAGCAATGGACGTTGTAAAGGAACAATAGCAAATGACAAACTGTATGCAGATCAATACATTTTAAGGGAGTAAATCAAAGAATTAAAATGAAGGCGTGGTATGGTTAGACAAAAAAGATAATTGATACGATCTAGTAAACACAGATAAGAGAATGTCTGAAAAGATACAAGATATCAGAGCAAGTCATAAACTTCATCACAGAAGCTAAAGAAAACTCGAGAAGTAAACTAGTAGCAGGAGAAAAAATATTTGCAAAGGTAAAAATCAATAGAGGCATCTTCCAATGAAACACATTATCACTACTACTATAAGAACCAAAGAACCCAGACATCACTGAATAGTTAACTCTTCAAACCGGTGTGAAAAAACAAGGAGCAAAATAATATGCCATTGTTATTGTTCTTTGTACTGAGTTTTCAAATGATAACAATTTTTTACGACTACACGCTTATTGGCGGACTTAATTATTCCTGGTTCCTTGTTTAGGCCAACTTTTCTCTGGCATCATAGTATTTTCACCTAACCAATAACGTTATCACCAAAACGCCTCGTTTATATTCCAACTCTTTTTCCCCAAACAAATTGTAGTCTTTTTTTAGCAATTCCCTTTCGTCTAAGTTTATCCTGTGGTCTATGGTTGTCGCTTAAGTCGATTACCCAAAATAAATTAACGACATCAGCAAGAACAATAGCTTTGGAGCTTCTAAAGCGAATGCTATCCGAGGTTAAACTTAATTTGTGACGACTGATAAGCCATAATAAAGTGTTATTATTTAATCCCGTGGTAATCCCAGTGGTTGACGATTACCACTGTAAGAACTTGCGTTTCGAAAATAATCCAATTCTGCCTGTGTCGTTGTAAATTATCAGTCATTTTACTGCTAAATCTGGCGGAGACAGGTAGCTTTCGATCGAACAAATGCTGGGGTTTGTCAATTATTTTCATCATAACGAAGGAGCAAATATTAATTAATCTAAGCAATCACAAATACAAAAAACACAAAAACGAAGCAAAAAATAAATAAATAGAAATAAGAATAAACACCTTTTTCATAATTAGGAAAGCTTTATTTATGTTTGAAATACTAATTTAATCGAAAGCTAAAATAGTACGATTAATTCAGATTTTGAAATCAATTTATTTTCAAGTAAAATTTATTGAATATTTACATTTGCAATTTTTATTCACTGATTTATTTTAAAACTATCGCAATGAATTAATAAAGGATTAGTTGCACATTAAAACACTGAAGATTTTAAAATTTCGTTGTATATGGTGAAATGTTTCAACAATTTTTAAAAGAGCGTCTGACTATTTTTAAAGGAAATAAACCTTCTTTATTTTCATTACACCAGAGTTCAAAAGAAAATCATAAGATTAGAATAATACAATCTCTAGTTTAATTATCGCCCTCTCAGAAAGTTTCTGACACGGTATTTTTTGGCAGAAAACTATGTATACATTATTACGATCATTCTATTGTTATAATTATATCTCATATAAGTTTTTCAATATATATATATATATATATATATATATATATATATATATATATATATATATATATATATATGTGTGTGTGTGTGTGTGTGTGTGTGTGTGTGTGTGTGTGCATCTAGAATATTCTACTTTTGCATTTGTTTATTTAGATATTTATATGGCAAAATACGAGTCCATTTTATTTCACAGCAGTGTTTTGAAAATGGTTTAGTTTGAAGTTAAGCCTTTAGAACCAAGTGATGTAATGGTTAAAGCGATGTACTGCGGAATCGTAGTCAGCGAGTTCGTACTCCAGTCGGACTATTACGTTCACTTTCGGGCAAATATACGTGGGTAAGGTATGACTCGACCTGGATGATTGGCGAACGCTCTACTCATTAGTCCAATGGCCATTCAAAGTTTCATTTACAACCCTTAAGCAACTTGGTAGAATTCATTTCAACTCTCCAGTAGATTCGTAAGTATTCAAGATTTCACTAACTGGTTAAAGCTGCTTGATAGACAGTATCGTGCTGGATTTGAAATATATTCACCGATTTCCATTTTCCATAAGGTAACAGCTACGTTAAGACGTTTTCCCAAGAAACGCGATTAACGTGCTTCACACGATGAAAGCAATTTTTGTGATTTATACAAAATTGATAACCTTTTTTCGGTCATTGAAATGTCCTGAATGTTTACACAACTGTAGCGTACATGTTATTTAATCCTAATTAACATTCACATGTGTTTGCATCTTATTTCTATTGCTGTCAAATCTGATTAAACAAACAATATAAAACTTTGCAGCAATTAACCGTTTTGTTTGGTATGAATACAAATTAAACTCTGAAGACATGTGAAAATATCGTAAGTTTCAATTAAATTTCATTTGGCTGTACTGATCTTTGTTTGGTTTGGTTTTATGGCATATCAACTATTGTAGGTTATTTAATGCCAAATCCATTTCTATATATATAAACAGTTCAATTTCCAACAATTCAGTTTTGTAGAAATATCGTTTTTCTTTACATAGAATTAAATGTAAAATAGTTCTATTTCTAACGATTCAGTTTAAGTAAACAGTTTAAATGTCAAAGACTGCTCTATTTCAAATAATTCCGTTTTGTACAAGTATATATATTTTTTTTTTTACAAACAGTTAAAATGTCAAAACAATTTGATTTTATTTGACCCATAGATAAGACGCTACCACTCCGAGGCAGAGAGCACCTAAGAAGATGGCAATAAAGTGGCACACCGTATTCCTCAAATCTCCAGCATTACTCGAGCCTCACTATCAGATTGTTTAGTGTCATATCCAGGACACCCGTTGGAGAGGAGTTTTACCTCTTTGCAGAGATGAAGTTAGTGTATTCTATCGCCCCAGCCAACTGGGCCACGTTGTACTAAATGTCTGCACGATTTAACATATTCCAGAGAAAGATAATTTTGTCAATAACAAAAATGAAGATAAATGATGGTTGATTAAATTTATGGAATAGTGGGTAACTTAATGATGAAATAATTTTTTCAAAGGATATCAATAGTTAAGATAAATAATAATCATCATTTTTAAACCGTTATTAGGAGCTAATAACTCTTTTAATACAATTAGTTTTCATATAAGCGTGTCGTCGAAAAGCAATTCTTGATACGCAAGTGAGCCTGGTCGACGGTATTTTTTTCGCACCACGTCCGAACGAGTTTTACGCAAGGTTTCTTTTTAATATGGGTACCAGGCGCAGGACTGTATCCCAGATGCAGTCGGTGTCTCAAAAAAGGGCTCGGGCTCCGTCGAAATTCCCATAAAATGAGGTACCTCAGGCGCCCTGCGATAAACCTTGCTCCGAGGAGGAGGGTTAGCCAATAAGAACGGCCCCTGAAGATCGAGGATTATGTCATTGTGGACCGCATGACGTGAATGCTGAGCCTTCCCGGCACCTTCGTCAGGCAGCTTCAATCGAGTAGCAGCCGCCAGATACAAGACATACTCGACCAACCTACGCCACCGAGCCAGGGCCGGCGAAAGTGTAAGAGTGTTTTGTCGACTGACAACGGCTGACACGCATGTCTATTTATATCGTGTCGTCCAAATAAGTTTACACATAATATGTTAATAACACTAAACATTCAATTATATTGTGGTCCTATGCTTACACAGTACATCATGTGGCCTTAGTTCCATGATTACCTCAGGTATTTCTGGTTAGTTGTATTAAAAAAATCCTTCTGTGCCCACGTTGTGTTTTAAAAATCCATAGAAAAGGAATAATAAAATCACCCAGGAGTTTCTTCTGACGCTTTCAGTGGTCGATTTAAGTTAGTTGTCACAGACAAGAAAATGTCTCTGTGAACGGATGAAAGATATTGAAACATAATTGCGCAACATTAATATATATATATATATATATATATATATATATATATATATATATATATATATCATTAAGAAAAAACACAAACCGGTCAGTCTGTTACATTGAGCTCTTTACCAGGAAAATTTAAAAGTTTATTTTTTAATAGTTTTCTTGCCCTAATGGAATTACTCCCAACTCCGGTTTAACTGGACCAAATAATATATATATATATATATATATATATATATATATATATATATATATATAAAGGATATTGTTTTTTCCTTGTGCTGGAAGAAAAACAATTTTCGGAAATTGGCTGGTGTTGTCTTCGTATCTTAAAAATTCTGAAAATTTTTCAGAGAGCGCGTTTTTTCACTGTAGAGGATTAAGCACCTGGAGAGGTTTATTTTCTAAATCTCTTGTCTTCGATATGGCCTTAGAATTTTACTTTCTTTGAGCACTTTAAAAATATCTTTATAGAGAATTCCACGTGGAGCAAACGTTTCCGATTAGCTAATAAATCAACAATAATTTCGTATTTTTTTTACTACTTTTGGTCAGCCAATCAAAAGTCCTGATTTACGTGCGAGGGAAGAGTAACCTTTTTACGTATCAGATTTTAATTGATCATCCTTTCCAGTCACATAAAAGGAGCTTGGTTAGTTAAGGATCCAAGCCCTCACATGTTGGGTGTCGTATCTCTTTTCATATAAAGGATTTTTTAAACAAAAATCAATTATCTGATTAAACCTTTTTATTTCAACTGGAGGATAAAGGCTACTTTAAGATTGTACGGGATTAATTGGATCAATAAACCAACAGACATCAAATAACATTCTTGCTGCCTTATTTTTTTGATTGCATTGAAAACTTGCTGCTTTACAGGGTACAAGTTTCTCTGATTTTTAAACTAACTTTCGACAAATCAAATGTATTTATGATATAAATACACCTGTATTCTTATACTTTTAAGTAAGAAAATTATAAAAGTGTTTAGCTTCAGTGAATATTTCAGATTGTCATGAGTTCAAATATTTATACACATATTATTTAAAGTAACCAGACTCATTTAAAAATTGTAACCATTTGTTTTCACATCGTCATGCGGTTTCAGATATACTTAGTTAATTTGAATAATTGGATACAATTGTATTGCTTCAAGAATTTCAGTTCTAATACGATTTTAAAAACTAAATAGGAATCCTTTATGAATAGTTTAAACTTGAATTCAAATGACTAATTACATTTTGCATACGTACATATGTTGATAAATTCTTATTTAGTATTAATATTTTTTAATAAATGTACTTTATCTAATAATCTCTCTCTCTCTCTCTCTCTCTCTCTCTCTGTCAATGGGTTACAGAGAACTTGGTTGTTTTATCAATAAAAATGGTGACTCTTTTTTTGCGTATTAAGTTTAGTGTAATATATCGGACATCGGAAATCATTGAAAATAAATTAGATGCATTTAATTCTTTTAGCAATAAACAAGTAAGAATAGTCTATATCTAATTAATTAATTAAATCAATGACAGAACCTATGCAATATGAATAGAGGAAACATTTTTAGCAGCAACTGATTATTAAAGGTCAAGGTATTAGTCTTTGTGGTATCAGATTAACTTTAGTGTAACAATTTTACTGTCAAAAGATGAATATGTGTCACTGTATGAACGTTACTGGATTAAGATTTATATGATTCAAGCAGCAGGTCTTAATTTTAATAGACTAATGTGAATTAAGGCTCCAATATTTGTAGCAACATAATAATATTTTTCGAGGTACCATTTTTGGTGGTACTCTATTAATATCTGGCAGTGTTCCACGAGGGATTTCAAAAGATGAGTATGTATCAATATAAGAACATTAAGAGATAGAGATTTATAAATTGACTATCAAGTTTTAGTTTCAGTAGATTCAAATGAATTAAGCTGGTTTCTTTTGTTTAATGGCATATCAAACGTCTTAGGTTATCTAATTTCAAATCTATCCTTGTAGGATGTCAGATATAATACTATTTAACCTATCGTTTAGGGATTAGATGTTTCAATATTTTCCAAGTGTTTTAGTTTGAAAGTAAAGGTTTATCTGAATCAAGGTACCAACACTTCTTCCTTTATACTATTTTGAATCAAAGTACAAAACCCCCAGCTGTACCATATTATTAGCAGCAATATAGCGTTCATTGTTGGGCCAGCTAAAAAGGAAATCTAATAGGTCCAAAATTGTTTCGATAATTCAGATTCGTTCTTTAAATTGTTTTCTACGGGATTTTGTAAAGTGCATATAAATAAGATGAGAAAACAATTTCTTAAGTAATGTTGTTACGACCTGACTGTCAAGCACCAATAAAATGCGCCATTACTTTATGAACGATATTAATTGTATTGATTTTTGTATGCAATATCTTTTTCTAAAGCTGTTCTGAGAACCAGTGATTTAAGACAGCGCTTATGCAGAAAGAGCAAATAAATTGAAATATGATAATCGATAAGTTCTAAATAAAACAGTTATCAATACAGAAAAGTTACTTAAGATTCCCGTGTAATATTCGATACATAAGAACACTCAGTTCAAATCAAAAGCATATTCATTTTGGCCATTAAAAAGTTTCACGAAGGAAAAAAAAACTTATACGAAAATCATTTTTGATAAATATTCATCATATTTTGAAAAAATATTCACATTAAAATATCTGACGAAAAAGGAAGAAATTAATGAGTTGATTATGGTGGGCAGCTTAGTATTTTTTTGTAGATTTTGTATATTATGCTGTTCATTTATTCGTATAGAAACTTCAAATCGTAATGTTGGACTAGTTCTTGAGATTTACCCTAGGAATAGACTTAAGTTTAGAATATAGTAATAAGATGAATGCTATCACTGCAAGAGAGGCACTCGATTATGGAAAAGGGAATCATGAAATTGATTTTGATTCAATGATGCAAAATCTCTGGATTCTTTATTCTTCAATCTGAGTACTATCTCATCTTCCGCTACTTTAGAATCATAAGTGGTGCTTAAGGAAAAATTTCTAGAAAAAAAAAATTATACTATACAACCTTTCTCTTTTCTTTCGTAATGTCCACTTAAAATTTAGGAATTTTTTTTCTTTATTTTTCTTATTTTATACAAACTAAAACTAGCCTTAATATCCACAAGTTTTCGAGTCACTTCAATATTTGTTTTTGTCTAATAAGTAGAGTGTTCACAAATGGTCCGGTAGACCGGGGTTCAATCCCAGGTCGACTCATACGAAAGACCCAAAAGATTGTACTCGATGCCAATTTGCTTAACACTCAGAATTATAAGGTAAGGGTCATGGGTAAAGTGGAACAATGCAGGGAATGGAGTAGCGCCCTCCCCTACACTTCGATCTAGTAGCTATTGAAAACGGAGCCTTAGAGTCACACTCAACGAAGGTCGGCAAATTTACTTTTTATTTATTTCGGCTTATTTCTATTGCTATTTATCAAATTAAAGAGAATCATTTTTCAAGTTTTAATTATTAGAGTGATTGATTGATTTCAACAGCATATCAACCTCTATATTTTTTTTTCTTTTTACTTTGAGGATAGGGATTTCCATTATTTATTCGTTGATATTTACATTTTTTGTGTTATTTTTACTTAATGGCTTGTAACACACATTAATCTATCAAGTATTCCTACATACTAGGGATAATTTACCCACAGTTGAATGAATTCACGTATTCCGATCTAATTGTAATGATTTATGGATTTCAAGTTGTTATTTTTATTTAATAAAAGTCAATTGTCTACATTCACTAATATTGTTCCAGTAATTAATAATTCTTTGTAAAAAGAAAAAGTATGGCTTCAAGTATTTATTCTTAATATTAAAAAAAATTACAATTCTTAAGGAAAACGAATAATTTATAAACTGATCGATTTGACCAGCTGATGGGACCTTAATAGATACTATTAATCCGTTTGAGAATGAACCAATGTCAATGAAGGGGCACTTTACATTCCTCAGTAGAGATATAAATTTAGTTTAAGGTAATATCTGGCATACAACATTTGAATGGGCAGTGTCTAACCCCCTCTACGAGGGATACAGTCAGCGTATTCTAAGCAATCCATTATATTTATAGAATAAGCCCTTGTTCGTTTCCACGACTGTTACGCTTGGAAAATTATCCTATTGATCGAAACATAGTCAGCAAGAACCAATCAAATTTGGCATCTTATGCAAAGCTTTATTAGGCGTCATTGCCAAAGTGAGTATGCTTTCCATAAGTAAATTTAAACGAAAACCTATGACTATTTGCGGAGAGTTATGAAAGATTATGAAAAATGTTTTAAGAGAAGCAATGAATGGGAACATTTTTTCAGTATTTTTCATGTGTAAGTAATCGTAATGACAAAGATGGTTAGAATATTCCTCTATTTAGAAAACAAATATTCCTGGGGAGATTGTTTGATTTTCTAATTACTTATGATGTAAAAGTACAACAAATTTTCACTATTCCTTTCTTAAAGTGCTTTGTGTCCTGGATAATGACATATAAAAATTAATCCATTTTCAATGTATATAATTACCTTTTACTTCGCGAGGGGAAGGATGCAGCATACGGTCAATTTCTTGGTTGGATGAGACTCTTGTGAATAAAGATTTTCATCTCGTGGGTTGATTGCCTGCATTTGGTTAATGATCCCAGTTTTAGTCACTATTTAACAAAAGAAGGAAGAGAATATATAGATTCATATTTTTCCCGAAATCTTTCTCAGCAATTTCGTTTGATGTGACACTGCTTCAAAGGTAGGTGAAACTGTCAACTAGTTTCAGAGAGCTACTGCCTAGTGTGGAAATATCACCTGCTTGATTATAGCACATATATTCCATTTTTTGTGCATTGGCATGGAGGCCAATGCCGGCGGCGGCTCGTTCCAGACTATGCAGTAGTATTTCGGCTTGGATAGGGGCATTTGCTAGAATCGCTACGTCATTAACGTAGTTGGTGTGGTTATTGTTTTTGCGGGGTACATTCTGCTTATTTCCTTTTTCAGCTCGATGCCGTTTTCTTTGATTTTATCAATCGATGTTCTAAGCAAATAGTCTAGACAGATGATGAAGAGGTTAGAGGCTAGTCTGTCCCCTTGCATTACTCCTGCTACAATGCTGAAGTAGTATGTGTCTCCATCCGGAGAACGTACTTTCACTTTGGTGTTTCTATAGAGAATCATTATGGTTGTGACGGTCTCTTTTAGTATGCCATATGCTAGTAGAATTTGTTCCATTTTTCCTCTGTGAATGGAATCAAAAGCCTTGGTAAAGTCGACAAATAGTATTGTCGCCAGTAGGTTTTTTGTCCGTACGCCTTCAAGGGTTCTACGGATAGTCAATATTTGTGAGGTCGCGGATCTATTTCTTCGGAAGCTATTTTGGTTCTTCCAAAGAATGTTGTCAATTTTGGGTTCTATGCGGTTTCATAGTAGGGCAGTGTATATTTTGGCTGCTATTGATGTAAGTGTTATACCTCGGTAGTTCTTGGCTAATCCGTGGTCGCCCTTTTTAGGGAAAGGGAGGATGCATCCCTTCATCCATCTGTCTTTTGGATTTTTATTATAAACTGCGTTACAGTGTCGGAGCAGTGTGTCGTTGAATTGTCTGGTCTTCCATATTCTGGTGGAATTTCATCAATCCCTGCGGCGTTCCTTTTTTAAATTTTTCTAAGTACTGAGTCGAGTTCTTCTAGAGTAAACTGTCCAAGTTTTATGTCTAATTGCTTACTAATAATTCTCGTGATTAGTTCACGTGTATCTTTCGGTGGGTTTCCGTGTTAGTTTTCGAAATGCTGTTTTTACAGTTTTATTCTTTCTTGTTAGTTTGTACCTTTCAGTTTAGCTTTGGCTGTGTTCTTATACATATATATGAGCCCTCGTAAAACAATATCTAAATTGTTGAGCCTCAATTCCGAACACTAGTCATAATATTGCGTTGACTTTTGGTCTAATACACTTGAGAAGGGTATGAGTCTCCTTTATTCCTAGCAATGGTGTTTTTATCAATAGTGTTTTTCTACTGGGGTGTTTATTTTTTACTTTCTCTAGTGAGTGTCATATATTTGAAAAATGATTCATTTTTCTGATAATCATGTAAAACCACTTCTATTTTTTTTACTGTATAAAGCATGTAACAATAATATGTATGGTAGTAAGTGCATTACACTGCATATTTTAGAAAATTTCAGCCCTTAGCTTTAACTCTCAGGGAAGCAATTTAGAAAAAAACATTCTCTATTGTTCTCCTCCTTGCAAGCATATTTTTCGTTTAATAAAATCATAGGTATTTATGAATAATAAACCTTGACAATCAAAAAACATATTTAAATCTCTAACGAAAAACATAGAAAATATTAGATATTTTATTCGCAATTGTAAGTGTTTCAGTATATTTCTTTTTTGTTCTTTTCGTTAAGCCTTTGTTCAATTATATAACTTTAAAATAAAGACTATCACACTCGCTGCATCTTGGATCTGCTAAACTTTTTTTTACCCACTAGCCAGCTTGACAGAACAAGCATCTCTTACCTGTGTGTAACCAGACATTAAAGTGCGTCGCAGAATAGATGGAAAGCAGAAAAGAAATAATAACTCTCTCTGATGAATACATTATATTCTATTGTGGTTGTAGGCTAATTACAAATCAGAATTAATTTTTAGTTAAAATACAATTTCTTCGTGAGTAAGTGAGATTTTGCATGCATTATTTTCTACTGTCAAATTCAGTATGCGTGTTGTAATCCCCGGGAGCTGTTCTAGATATTTATTCAATAATTCTCATTGGAACTGAATGTAAACTCTTCAAATCTGATTAATTTTTACCACGAAAATATTCATTTTCTTTCATTCTTATTTTTTTCCAATCATTTAAAGAGTTTTGAATTGTAAATGGCTGCTATTTTGCAGTTGAATATTTGTATTCAGAAGAAGATAAAAGACAAGAAAAACCTTTGAAATCAATAAGAGAAAAACATGATAAAGTTCAGTGGGGAAATAAAAATTCTACGGTGAATTGTTTTTATTCACTGGAAAAAGAGAAGGGGAAATGTAGAATTAATAGGTCAGACAATAACAAAAAATTAAACACACGTACAAATTGAACCAAAGACATTATATTATATATATATATATATATATATATATATATATATATAAAATTATAGAATTATAAAATTTTATAATTGCCTCCACTCGTGTTGAGCACTCTTGTAATTGTAGCATTGCAGCGTTTACGGAGGGTTTTAGTTTTCTTTTGACGAACTGACTGCATATATCTAGATTATTTTCAACTGGTGTGACAGGGTAGGTCTTTTCTTTCGTTTTTTCCTATGATTTTTTCTTTTTTCCCTGGGCGGTGATTCGAGATATTTTTATCACTTGTTCCTGGCGGGTTATTTTTTCTTTTTTTCTGGTAACCGTGAATGCTGGTAGATATTAAATTAGTATATATATATATATATATATATATATATATATATATATATATGTATATATATATATATATATATATATATGTATATATATATATATATATATATATATATATATATATATATATATATATATATATATGATGCAGAAGCAAAATATAAATTAATTTCTAAACCTTTTTCTTTAAGTCTGATTAAACAAATTTTTGATAAAGAATTAAAAGAACCGGAAAATCTAAATTTTCATGTATTATTTAAGTACTTTTTCATTAAAACTTAGCCCAATATGTGTGAGCAAGAAAAGAACAAACTAAGAATCTATGATTTGCTTATCGACAAAACCAAGTAAAATTTCCGAAATTATTAGTTTATCATGCCATCCATAAAGCCCAGTCCTAAAAGTCCATGATTATGCTATATGAACCGTTTTCATAAACTTAACAAATGAACCTTCCCATCCAAATATTAGTTGCTTAAGACTGCTATTGAAGAGGGATGATGTAAAATGTCTCAATAATTCATTTTGAAGGCATGCGAATCATTTCGAGTTCATGTCGAGAGAATAACAAAAAAAGATGTCAGATATATTGAGTAATTATTTCTGTCTATATTTTTATTTTGAAATTTATTTTTAAAAACTCAAAATTAAACTTGCTTCATTATATCTTGTTCCATTTTGTATTAGAATATTCCTAATTTTGCTTACACACCATAAACGTATATATATATATATATAGTCACACTTATTAAGATATATCTATATATCTGTGTGTGCATGTATACATATATATATATATATATATATATATATATATATATATATATAGAGAGAGAGAGAGAGAGAGAGAGAGAGACAGAGACAGAGAGAAGAGAGAGACTTACGAACACACACACACACAAACACACACACACACATATATATATATATATGTACATACACATTTATAAGACATATAAGTGCATGTAAAGATATATTATGACACACTCACGCCCACACACCTATAAACATATGTGAATATATATATATATATATATATATATATATATATATATATATATATATATATCAGTGTGTGTGTGTGTGTGTGTGTGTGTGTGTGTGTGTGTGTGTGTGTGTGTGTGTAAATGCATATATTAAATTCCATATATATATATATATATGTTAAAATAAAAAAAGTAATGAATAAAAGTGCGTTCTTTTAATTGAAAAATTCTCTATATTTGGTGAAAAAATGCCGTGAAACCAAAGTACGAAAACTTTTCTTGTCAGCAAAGATAAAGTTAGTCTGAGAGTAGATATTTTAATAAACAAAGTTAAATTTTTTAAAATGAAATATAGCATTAATAGTTAACTTAAGAAAATGGAATATATGTTGCGTTTGTATAAACGTCTTTCAATCTAATTGTCACAATAATGACAGAAAAATGCATTCATGCTTTAAGGTACATGTAAGTGAACAACAGCTGATATTATATCAGCATGAGACAGATGAATACTTATGATGAAAAAATAAATGTCTGTAACCATTCGTTCAATTTAAGAAAAATTAACATAATATATATATATATATATATATATATATATATATATATATATGTGTGTGTGTGTGTGTGTGTGTGTGTGTGTGTGTGTGTGTGTGTGTGTGTGTGTGTGTGTCATCGTAGAACAATGTCTAAATAGGTGAGCCGCAACTTCGAACTCCAGTCATAATATTATGTTCACTTTTGCAGAAATAGCCTTGAGAAAGTAAAAGGTATTAGAGTTAGTAATCATGTATTACTCCCTGTTACTTACTGTAAATAGACAATTCCTAACAGAAGAAATAATTAGTTATTTGCAAAATTCCTACTATTCATGTTGCCTCAATTTCACAGATAACAGTTGAATATTTATCAATGAATCTAATCGACTAAGATATTGTATTTTTTTTTTTAAGGAAAGGGTTTCTAAAATTAGTCTTGGTTTTGATTCTTTGAACTTTTTTCAAACTAAGTCAAATATTGTTAACTACGAAGCATCTTTTCAATTAGATATTGGTGGGGATACCCCGATTCATAAATACATTTAAAATACACATACAATAATTATAGCTTCCCGAGTGCATTTTTTAAAAGAATTAACATCTTTTTCTCAGAATTGAAAACAGCTGAGTTCTCATAAATATTTTTATCGATACATATGTGAACGTTTGATAAACTAGGAATAATGCCGGTGACGAGTAGAAAAACGTCAAACGGATAAGTTGCCCAGCTCCCCTGCATGTATTTTCAGAAATGAAATAACTATTCGACGAAGAGAAATTCAGGGAAATACATTCTTGTGATCAAGAGAGAGAGAGAGGGGGGAGAGAGTGAGAGAGAGAGAGAGGAGAATCCATTATAGAACGAATCCAAAGTTAAATTTTCCCGCAAGGGAAAAACGGAATATATGCCAAACCTCTAAAAGCTTAAAGATACATCAAGCCCTGATGGAATGCTTTGTCGAGCCATAATAGATGTAACGCACATGAACTACTGCTGAAACGCGGGAGGGGCCAAGCGAGTACTCGCAACACAAACCAAGAACCAACAAGTATCTGTCCATGCAATGCCAAGTGTGATATTCCGCACTCGGATCAAATGGCTACTGTCCCCAAACTACGAATTAAAAGGAATGTTCAACACCACCATGAACAAGAAAAGATTCATACTGGAGATGGATGAAGAATGACATAACTGCCGTGCTCAGGGAACAAGTTACCTGGATAGGATCGGAGAAAATTATAAGACGAAGAATAAGATAAATGGTCAGACATAAGGCGCAGAAATTATAACAAACAGAAATTTCTGGTGTTGGTAGTAAACGATAAATCTCTCGTCCCCAAGTAAAACAGAGTTTTCCGCTTGCTCACAGAGCAGTTATAGAAACAATATAGCACATATTAAATGGATGTTCACTAGCTTTGTCCGATGTCCCGTACTGTTCGCGCAACAACCAGATATTAAGGACAGTTGCAAAAATAGTTGACTTCTCGATCTGCGCTTATAGACTAAAACCGAACCGGCCTACAGTACAGTTCATGACGGCGAGAGAGAGAGAGAGAGAGAGAGAGAGAGAGAGAGAGAGAGAACCCAGTATACTTTCATTAGTGGTAAATTGGCTGATGCAGGAGGATCCTTGAAGTCGACTGACATTCCTTGATCACATAGTAGAGACAAGATTACGGCTAAAAAAGCATATTCTCTAATTCAACAAACCAAATCCTCATGGTAGAATTGACAGTGACATGGAAGGATAACATTAAGGAAGCAAACGAAAGAAAAAGAACCAAATACGAGGAATTAGTGGAAGCGTGCAGAAAAAAAAAGTTGGAAAGCAAGTTGCACACAGAACGATGTAGGGTGTAGATGATTCATTGCAAGATCCTGAAATAAAGCCTTTATATATTTCGGATGGACCAGACATGAAGAAAATGTAGCAATCCAAAATATACTGGAGACGACAGAGGAAGCAGAAAATTGTCTGGGGATAAAAAGGGAGTGAATAGATTAGAAAATGATATTTATATGAAGTATAATTTTCTCTTGTGATAACTTTGGTTGATTCGATTCCTCGAATTATCTAGTTAATGTGGTGATCGTAAAATTTTCTTCATCTGGAGGGGGTTATGGCTCACGAAAGTACTTCTGATTGGGATGATCTCCGTTGGTATATTTTTACCGATTTGTTTCGGCCATTCAAATGTTAGGGTCATTGTGAAATAATGACGGCATTGGGTCGGTATTTTCTTCATTGGGAGGCAACTACTCGGGACCCCCCAATACGTTTTTTTAATGAGTAATACTTTTTTTCTCCCATCGGTAAGATGTTTACGGTCATATATGTTTCCTTGAGGAAAACGACAAATTTTTATTGCTTTTTAGGTAATAAATAGCTTTAATTATATCATGTTTTTGTTGCTTTCTTTGTGTGTGTGTGTGTGTGTGTGTGTGTGTGTGTGTGTGTGTGTGTGTGTGTGTGTGTGTGTGTCTACTAGATAAACGCTGACAATACTTTAAAGCAAAATAAAGTAACATTCCTTTTCTAAAATTAGGAAAAACCAAAACTTACCGCAACATATTCAGTGATCTTCGTTTCCTGCTAAGCCAATTTTGGTGCGAAGCTCAAGCCAAAACTTGGAGAAACCTCATAAATAAAGCTGTCGAACAGAACTAAAACCTCATAATCTGGGTGAGTGATTAAACGTAATCAAGACGTAAAGATATGCGGACACATCTTTCGGTGAGATTTATAAAACCTGTTTTTTGTTGAAAATTCCATTTTATTTACTGTGACTGGTTTTGACTTTTTCTTACCAGAAAAAGTATTTTGAAAGACAGACTTAACTTTCGTTTACCTTTAACTGGTCCAGTACACTTGGTTTTTGTGTTGCTCTTAAGAAAAACGAAAAGAAAAATTGGCAAGACATTTATAGCCGACTGCAATAACAATTCGGCCATAAAATTCCTTTACGTACCCCCAAGAAAAGGGGAATAATGTAAAAAAAAAAACGAAAAATAATTATGCAAGAAAAAGCTAGACCCACAACAAATAGAATTGACAAATGAGGGCACTCCTAATGTATGGAATGCTCCATCAAAAGTAACGTTCATTGTTCATTCGAGGAGCTTGTTTTGCGGTCAAAAATTATCTCAACTCGTAAAAGAGAAGGTATTTTGTTTAATTTTGATCAGCTACATAAAAATCTAAAGAGTACTGAGTCTTCAAAAGACTTGGCTTGAAAATCCTTGGATTTTCTCGGAGTAAAGTTAATAGCTATCATAGCTGTTAAATTAAACGCTTAGTGGGAAGGACTGTAACCTACTTAAGAAGATTCTGTCGCTTTTACCAGGAAAAAAACTGGACTCAAACAATACCATTTTGAAGGTATAATACATTGAGTAACAGAGGACTATATAACGCGATAAGATTATTATCTATTGACGAAAATATATCTGTCTATATGTTTCAATAAGGCGAAAAATTAGTGCTTCACATTACGCTATTTGGGCGGAGGATGGAAGTTTGACTTAATGAGAGCAAGACATTTCACTTCATTCTCAACTGATTTGATTTGATCGGGTGCAGAGAACCTATCATCATACTTAGTGAGGGACAAGCCTCTTTTCTTTGCGGGGAGAATGGTCACCTCTCAACAAATTCCTCTGAGTAGAAGACCCTGAAAATGCGCTCGACCACACTCGATATTCCCTCTCACCTCCTGTGGCGAAATATGAAAAGAAGGCTTCCGTAATCTCGCCTGCTGTCGGGAAAAAGGTTCTTGTTCTTGTCGGGAAATAAGCTAACTACATTCCTCGAAGGCTTCTCCATTGCCAACTAAGAATTTATTGTAAATACCCGAGAAGTTAAAATGGGATGGCTGACTGTAGGAATTGTGAAAGAATATGCCTCCAGCGCATCTTCAATCTCATGAAATACCACAGACAGACACAGACACAATAAGAGAGACAGACCACTCATATGCAGGTATAGAAAAAAAATCAAATGTGGTATTCCGGTTAAAGAAACGTTTGCAAAATTCTCAAATGGAAGAAGCGTTGAATGAGGCTAAAACATCGTCCGCACCTCCTGTCTGTTCTCAATTTACCTCGACTTCACCGAAGCCAACGATAACACAGACTCTTCTAACACCACTAAAACATATGGACTTCAGGCCAACATCAAGCAAAGCAACATCACTTTAGAAACTGGCTTTACCTGCAGTAAAAATTTTTGCAGAGTTCTCCGGCAAGCAGCTTTGAACCAGAAAGAAAAAAAGAAAGCCCATGGTACCAGCCTGTAAAGTAAATGGTGATATCCTGGAGCGGATACGTCGACTCCAAACGCAGCAATAAAAATCTCTAAAAATCCACAACAATTTTGAAAGTAGATGGTAATACTGTCAAGCAACACAGGAACTTTCTCAATTCTCGACTATTAACCACCATAAAGACAGATCTTGGGTCTGTGGGAGCAATGGCAATGATATGTGAGACCACGCCGGCCTTCGTCCTGCTCTTCTTCCGTGTTCCAGTGGGTGAGAAAACTATGAATGCCTTAAATATGTCCCCTATATAGGTACACTTTTACCTCTATAGGACACTGATACAAACATTTCGTTGGGATATCATGGGTCTAACTCAAGACGATTCAACCTCTAAAGAGATACAAGTGGGGTTTATGAGTATGGACGTTGGCTTCCTGACAGCTGTCATGTCTGACTGCAACACCTGTAAACATAATAGACTTAAGGTGAGTGAATCTAAATAACAGTAGACTGAGGTCAAATTTCAAGAAAAATTATCCTTTTTCTTACCTTCAGATACTTGTAGTTGATATATGCTGTAAACTTGAGATGTATTTGACTCCAACTTCAAGTCTAAAGTTTTTTAACTTTTTTCAACTTACTTTGTCGTTCGAGATGTTTTTCTTGGCGTATACGTAAATCTCTAAAAGCGACGTTATGTTTCAGATATATATCGGGCAGATTTTGTTGGACTTTACCATAAAAAGCTAAGGCATTTCTTCGCATTTAACTTCGGAAGTGTACTTGAGGATGTCACACATGTTTGTGCCTCTGCTGGTAATTGTTAGTAATAACTGGTAGATATAGGGGACGCTTTACAAAAGATATAATGAAGTCCCTTTGAAAGAAAAACCATGGATTGGATTAAAGATTTTCGCCTGTTTTCGATGGAAAACACTTACTTAAAAATTTTGGAGAAGATCTTGGCAGACTTTTTGTAGATAGCTTTGTTAATTTTAACCACTCCGGAGGAAACTTGTTTTTTAAGACCAGGACTTTCGCGCAAAATACGCATTAGGTTCGTATTGTCTAAGAAAATATCGACGTCCATTGATACAGTTGACCATGTTTTGTAGGTCTGTTTAGTCTGAGGCTAGATTCGGGCTAATATTTACCAGCGGTATTCGCCTTTTGTATGCATCCCCTCGGAGTAATGGTTGAGTTTAGTGGAGTAAAATTGAAAGCCTTTACTTATTCTTGATTAATTTGTCAAGGTTGTCTTCGCTCACCAATGCTGTACGTCCTTGCGTTGGAACCAGTCCATTTCAAGCTGAGGGTAAACCCGGTTCACAGAGGTCTTAGACTACCTGATGCAATCACCAAAGCCAGGTTTGCCGCTTATGCTGACGATAATAGCCCGTTTGTAATGAGCAGTGCCGATATCGAGGTGGTCAGACAGAAAGTCGAGATGTATCAGGAACCAAACTTAACCGTAAAAAGTTGGTTATTTTACAGTTGGGTTCATGGAAATGTTAGGCCCTTCCCAGCCACTTCAGCTGAACGGATGGTCTGTGCAAGATATAATGAATTTCGATCTCGAGCTGTAGAAAATTGATCTGAGGTATGGGAAATATCATAGTCGCTACCAGCATCTGATCACGGAGTAAGATCGCTCTAAAAGTAAGGGTCGAGGTGTGTAACTCACACTCTTTTTTGGTTTTTCTTCGACATTAAATTCTTCTTCACTCATGTACCGTTCTTGTCAAACTTGAAAAAAACCTGTTCTAGTTTGTTTCGGATAAACAGTCTCCTTTGGATCGTCAAGAATTCTGTTAGCTTCATCTGTCCAAAATCGACCAGGGTGTGACGAATGTAGAGACGTGATGTCATACCTTGCGTATAATTTTTCTACTGTACGCGCAATATAATGGGAACGCCAATTTATAGAACGAAGACATCTAGAAAGGGTTTCCCACTTTGAAGAGTGTGCAATCAAACGATTAAGTGTGATTGGTCTATTACCCAGAAACCATTGTACCTTCTTTCACGAATTTAGGAATTCTTTAAGAGTTTCCTCTCAGGTGATGACAAGCCTCCCTTTCAGCTGGTTGATTATAGTGTTGGGCATTATATCGAATACTATTAATCACTTATGGCTATTGTCTCCAATGATAAGGTGCCTTAAAAACGCTGGTGATTCGGAATTCCCTCTGAGTTGGTAAGAGGCTTTTCTCAGCACGTCAAGCAAATTTATCTGAGTGCGTCCGATGTGGTGATGTGGAAGAGTCGATCGAGCATGCCTTATTTCGCTTTCTTGTACAGTTGTTGTATAAATTTCTTGAAGGCTACATGCTTTGCTTATAGAATCGAAAATCCCTTGTCCAGTAAACCAGTTCTTTACGCAGCCATGTGTTTCGGTCGCTGCTCAGGGCTTGAATCTACGGTCTTCTCTGCTTACTCGCCATTATAAGAATTTCGATTTGTACGACACGACAGAAGTAATTCCAACAAAATGAGACTCTCTAATCTCGGTCGCTGGTGATTTTTTAAAATCTCCTCATTAAAATAAAAATCTCGCCTTATGCTTGGTAAGTGGTAGGTGAGAGTTGCACGCTTATGTCGTGTGCAAGGAACTAGCTTTGAATTTTTATTCGATGTTCCAATTTAGCAAAGGATTTTAGGTCCCTAAAAAACAATGACAATTTATCCCAATAAATGTGACTTGTCTTTTGTCCATCATTTGAAAACTCGACTTAGCTAGATTATGTTAGCTCATCAGTCATATTTCTATTTTTAGTGCCCATTTTTTTTTGTTTTACCCCTTCGCAAACCTATAAGACTCTAATTTTACAGATGTGCCAGGGAAATAGATCTTTTTTGTTTAGCGTAACATTTTTTTCTTACCGGTGAAATAGTTTTCCTGCCGTGTTAGGCTGGGAAGTGATGCAATAGTGATATTCATTTAAAATATTTTATTTATTGCCCTGATTTACTTTTCTAAATATTATTTTCCTTGGAAGGCTTTTGTAAAATTTTAATCGTTCTCTTTATGCTTGAATAAGTATGGGATTAGATTTAACATTCATACATTGAGTGGCTTCTTTGGAGGTTTGGCGTGAGGAAGCTTTTCAGCATAATTGTATATTTTGGGTCAGTAAATGGAGATAGTAAAGTTAACGTTGGGATAGTGACGAGAAGTCTACTCCCTTTATCGGCCACCAGCAACATTTATCTACTAAATTCTTTTTTTTACGTATTTTGTAGAAGCGTATAGTTGGCAGGAGAATCATAACCTTACTTTCCCTGATTGTGTTTCTAGGATAACAGAATACAATGTTGTGAAACAAAAACTTCTCAAAGAGCCCAATAATATATCATTGCTGGCGACTACTCATAGGTCTTCCATTTTTTTCCAAAGAAATTGATTAGTAATCATAAATGGACATTCCAGTAATGCCCGGCCAGTGAAGAATTACATACATCAGCCTTGAGCGGAGAGAGGATGCCACCTTAGATTACATCCAATGTGCGCTGGAAAATAGGGGTACTTGCCGAGAAATTGGCACGGGATGCCTTGCTTTGAGTGCAAATTTATGACACCAGGCAATCAGAGGTTTCTTTAACTTTTAGAACTATTTTTTAACGTTAAACGATTCAGTTTTCATACGTTCTGCAGGACATGCAAGTTAATGGAACTGAAAGATGAGAAAGTTTTTAAACATTCTATATCCGTTGATAGAGTTCTCTTTCAAATTTGTATTACGTAATTCTCGTTAAATATTCATTTAAAAGATCTATAGCCAAAATCTATCTATCTATATATATATCTATCTATTATTTCTCTCATACATGGCATGTCAACCTTCAAGTCTTAATTAATGCTAAAGACTTCTTTGTAGAATAGTTGTAGCAATACTATGTGGAATAACATATTTCATACCGTTTCAAATGGCATCCGTCCCAATGAGAAAGCTATTGAACTATTTGTCATTAAACTCTTGATTTGAAGATGCCGTCGAGCTCATTAGCCGTTACCCCTCAGCATTCTGATATATATATATATATATATATATATATATATATATATATATATATATATATATATATATATATATACATTTATATATATTTGTGTGTGTGTGTGTGTGTGTGTGTGTGTGTGTGTGTGTGTGTGTTAACGTTTCCAAATATTACTGGTCCTCACTCAACAATGGTGATGTTAGAATTTATGCGATAATTGTAAGGAACGAGTCTGATATTCTACAGGTGACATCTTAAAAACATATTCCGGATGACGAATATGAAAAACATGTAACAACCACCAGAGAAGCTGCAAGTTAATTCATTCCATCCAAACCAAGAGCCAACTCTTGAGTTCCATGAGAGGCAATACCTGTTAGAGAAGAACGAGATAGGATGAAATACCATATTTACTTAACAAAATAAACTCAAAAAGGCCACTGCCCAGATACTTAAGAATGACCTTGAGACTAACACGAAAAGAAAAAAAATAGAATGCATTTAAGGCTATATAAATAAAAAAAAAAAATTAGAAACTAGGTAGAGGATAGACAACCATGACTAGCATGGCAGAAATTTCATGAAGGGATCAAAAAGGAAACCATCTCGATAGAAAAAGAAAAATCTGCCATCCAAGAAAAAAGTATACTGAAGTGAAAAGAATATTCCGAGAATATGCAGGACAACTACAGGAAATTCACGGATAATCCTGTAAGAAAATTTATAACGGTCAAGACATCAAATTAGGAGTATTTACAATGAAAAACTTAACGTAGAATTGACTTTAAATAAAAGCAGAAAAACTTCAGATCTTGGCAAATTACTTAGAGAAGTATGAAAGACAAGGAAATTTGATTACATTCTTCTTCGATTATAAAACGTTGTCTATGAAAAATACAATTAGGAAATAGACAAAAGGTTGTATTCCCCGTTTCCCCAAGATAGGTGACGTCGGAATCACAAGGAACTATAAAGTCATAAATCTTATTGCTATAGGTGTTAAGATTTATAATGGTCTGCTTCTCGAACATATTAAATCTTAAAATAATTTTAGTTTTATTTTGAAAGCTGTAACGAACACAAATAATTGACTTAAAGATACTCTTGATTTGTGAAGATCAATAAATGAAAATAATGAAATTAAGTTCGATACCTTAAAATAGATGTCTTTCCAAATGATAGATTCCTTTTTCGTATTTTTAAAATGATTTTTTATCTTATTCTATCTTCAGTTGTTTATTTGTATGTATTTTCTAAAAGAAGGAAATATGAAAAAAAAAAGTACGTTATTTGTTTCCTTTTTATTATAAAGTACCTAATGACGTTCACTGAAGTAAAATTAATGTAAAAATGTATCGAAACAGTTAATCTGACATATGAAAAATGACGTAAACTGGGTGAATAAAGCATATATATATATATATATATGTGTGTGTGTGTGTGTGTGTGTGTGTGTGTGTGTGTGTGTGTGTGTGTGTGTGTGTGTGTGTGTGTGTGCATGTGCACGTGTGTGTGTGAGTGTGTGGGGGAATTTGCATCTATTTTTCTCAGTCTGTGTTTGTATATTTGTTTATATACGAACGGATACCTAAAAAAGACACTCACATACAAATACCTACATACACACACAAGCATATATATATATATATATATACAGCGTACGATCGGTAAATTGTTTAGATTAATCAAAAATCAAAACAACCCTTACATCTTACTTTATCGGATATATTTACCTGAGTTCAAAAAAATACTATTGGTTAAAATACTTTAGGTTATATTCATTTAAAGAAATTGTCATTAGTTTCCCCCATAGCCTTTACACGACTTTGGAATATCCTTCAAACATTTCTAACAGTCTCCTTTCTTTTAATTACCAAGTTTTGCCGTTATTCATGACTTTAATTCCTCTTTAGTGATGCAGGAAATTTTGCTAGTCTTTGAATCAATCACGTTCCACAGATAATTATCCAGAAAATTTCAATCTGGGGTGGTAGGCGGCGAAATGTTATAATTCATCTAGTTGCACAAATTTTATCACCGTAATGACTGAGTTCACAACCCTTTGTGGAGCACAGTTGGCTGAGACTATAAAATACACCGACTGCATCTGTGTAGTGACGTAGGACCCGTCAAATGAGTGTCCTACATGTCACTAAACAATCTGATGGTGAAGATTCAATCCAGAAGCTTTAGGGAATATAGAGTACCGCTTATTTGCCATTGCTCCCAGGTCTATTCTGGCGCGGAATGTTAGCATCTGATCGGGTCCGATGTATGTTTCGAATAGAACTGTTTAAAATTAAAACCGTGTGAAAACAAATGATTTTGGTTTATTGAATAGTTAGAAATATAACTGTTTGCCCTTTTAACTGTATGTAAACAAATGACTGATGTCTAAGTTAATTCTTAGCAATGCATCGTAATACTTGGAACCACTTTAATGTGTGCAAACGAATGAGTAATGTTGACTAGAATTATTAGTGTTAAATAACAATTCTTGAAAATCTTCAACTGTGTGCCTAAATTGAATCATTCATATTATATGGCAGTACTCGAAAGAGTTTGACTGTGTGCAAATGAATCAAAGAATAGTGTTGAATTGAATAATTAGCGTTAAAAGTAATAATTAGAACGTTTGTGTATAAACAAGCGCAATGCTAGAGAATGAGCAAATTGAATTCTTACTCTAACAAACCTTCTATGTATATCAATTTTAATGTGTCTTAATAAATGTTAGATGTTAAAGTATTGCTATTACATTGTAATACTTAAATCCATTTAAATGCGTACAAAAGAATAATTAATCGAAAAATCGAATTATTCACATTAGATGGAAATACTTCAAAACAATCGAAAGTGTAAAAAATATTCTCCTGTTCGTTGAACATTTTATCCACGAAATGTGTTCATAAATTCTAAAAACGTAATATATTTGCATAATTTTTTGATGAGGCTATGCGCGAAGACGAATGCGGGTAAAGCGTTACTATCGAACGTGACAATTTCAAATAACGTGATATGATCATACTGTTTGTTTTTCATCAATGTAAATATGAATCTGTCTGTGAATTGACACCAACACATTTGAAATCGCCATATTGGAGATTCCACCATGAAGGTCACCTGTACACCATACTGTTCCAAAATATATGAAGGAGTAAATACCCTAATGGTGAGGCTTTCTCACCGATATTACCCAAATGAATCTAGTTTTCTGTACAGCACACACAACCTGAAATATTGAAAGTACGGGTAGAAATTAATGATCTAAAATATGACTATTTACCCTGACCCTATATATATATATATATATATATATATATATATATATATATATATATATATGCAAATTTCATGCAAAAATGTCTATTATGTCTAATGAAATTTGCATTAACGAAGAAATGCTGCCTAAATATACATATACATATATATATATATATATAGTTAAAGCGATGGTCTGTCGAATCGTAGTCCGCGAGTTCGTACTCCAGTCGCGCTATTACATTCACTTTCAGGCAAATATCTTTGGGAAAGGTATGAACCCCCTTATCCTCCCAGCTATGGGTTAAATAGTACCACTACTGTTCTTCTAGGAGAATGGCTTTGGCATTAAATAACCTAAAAAGAGTTGATATGCCATTAAACAAAGAAACGAAACCAACCAATCTACACCTATTCAGTAAATTAGAATATTCACTTTTTCTGTATAAATTTGCTGTTTCCCGTTCAAATTTGTTTAAATATTGACGGCTTACTCTTAGAATCATATATATTCGGTAAAAGAAAATAATCAGTCAGTATTTCACTATCAAATCACGTTTTCTTTGATATGTGAAATTTTTGAAACTGCATCATTGTTAAATCTACGAACAAAAAGACTAATAGATTAATTTTTATCAAGAAAAAAAGTATTTATCATAGGACAAGATTTTAAAGAACTGCATTAGACCATTTAATCCGTTGTTGTAGTACATTTTGCCTTTACTATTTTTTCTTCATCTTAATAAAGAACCGATTAAATCCCGAAAAATTTTCACTGCCACTTAAAAAATAATTCGCTTAAATTTTTCAACATTTAATACATAGTATTTTCTTAATTTTCTCTAAAGGATTCTTGTAAAACGTTCTATAGGATCTGTATCAGGGTTTTTTTTTTTTTGCACCCAATCTAGAATTGCTTACCTCTTCTCCTTGAAAACATTCTATTGTAAATTCCGCTATGTTGAGAAGCATGTACATGCTGAAAAAAGAATATATTGTCCCCCGACTTGTATTAAATATATGGCATTTGAAAATGAACAACAGAATCTGGATAGCAGAATTAATCAATATTTTTAAGAATTACATTTTTAAACACTAATAGCCATGTGCAAACTGAAAAATATTACATTTTGAGAGAATATTACGCTTTTTTGCGAATTTGACTTAATATCTCTCGGATGACTTATCATCAAAGACGAGATCCACGATCAACGAAAAAAATACATAATCTAGATTTATCACTAAAGATAGTCTGCTTCCATCGATCAAGAGACCAATTTTGATGATCTATATTCCAAAATGAACGCTTTTGTTTCAGTTTAAATGTCAGTAGTGGCTTAGAAATTGTTATTCGGCTGTCATATCAAAGCTGATGGAGTCTTCAGAGTGTTTTGGATCGAGAATCAGCTCCACCAGCATCATTCCAAGGATTGAAAATTTCACCACAATAGGCAAATCGATAGGAAATAAGGATCCTATTTAGCTGACATTCATCTGGAGATATTGTCTTGGGTTTGGACTCGCAGTTGGACTGTTTTAAACAGGTTCCTCTTGTTATCTTCGAGATGACAGAACGTCCCACTTGGAAAGCTATCTCGTTTTGAGTCTTGCCAGCTTCCCTCGACGAATGAATTATGATTTTTTACCTCTGATATATCCTTAACTCTTGCCATTGATCAGACTGGTCGATAATATTCCTAACATCATCGATGTTACAGGGTCTATGCAAATAATTTGACTTTGAGAATAATCAAGAAATTTCTTC
>OY757904.1:26375757-26398257 GCA_963585895.1 Sepioteuthis lessoniana
TTGAAGGGAGCGTTGACGCCTCGACACAACGACTCGAATACTATATAGAAAGTGATGGAGAAAGACAGATAACTGCCACCAGAAATAATTCTGACAACAGGAGGATGAGCAAAAACAAAAAAAACAAAAAACGAAAATGAGAATATAAATAATTGTATAGACGCTTTAAGAGACTAACAAGCGATATCTCACACAGGAAAACGATGATGTGTCTAAAAAAGGGAAGCCTCAAGAAAGAAATTGAATTTCTCTTTATAGCAGTACAAAACAAAGCCATAAGGACCAACCATATAAAAGCAAGAACAGATAAAATGCAACAAAACTGTGAATGGAGATTACGTGCTGATAGAAAGGAAACAACTACTCACATAAGTGATGGCAGCAGGCTTGCACAGAAATATTATAAGGCTAGACACGGCTCAGTGGGCAAAATGATCCACTTGCAATTGTGCAAGAACCTGGAATTTGACCATATGAAAAGTAGTATATGCATAACTTTTAATCTGTACTGAAGAATGAGACAAACAAACTTCTCTGGGACTTTGTGTTACAAATGGATCAAATTATATCGTCTAGATAAGAGGACCCAGTAATAATCAACCTAAAAAAAAATAGAAAAGAGAACTGCCGAATCTTGGACATCTCATACCAGAAGGGCGTCATCTATGTGGAGAAGAATGGATTTTTCAGCAAATAACGCTGTTATCCACAATACATCTAAAAGAAAGAAGTACTGGCTTGAACAAAAATATAAGACTTCTTGACCACCCAGCGTGCTCTCCAGACCTCAATCTCATAGAAAATTTGTGGGGATTGATTGTTGCAAAACATTATGAAGGAGATCGATAGTACTCAGCAATTTCTGAACTCAAGCACAAGTTGATAGTATGCCTAGGTACATTTTTGAGGTTATCAAAGCTAACGGCAGATCTAGAAAATATTAGATTTAAAAAATGCCTTTATATTCTATAGTTCTCCTCATCGGACTTATATTTATGTCAAAACCAAATTTCAAAATTAAGCATAAATGATAATACAGATATAAAAATGAATTGAAATTTCTTCATACTTTAAATTAATTGTATCTCTGCCTTATCTTTCATATATCTGATTTTCATAGTTTAAAAATTGTAAACAATATCTTTTTCTTCATTTTTGAGGGCTGTCTTATATTTTTGTCCCTATATATATATATAGAGAGAGAGAGAGATATATGTATGTATTTTGAAAATATATCTGTCCCTGGAAGGATAACATGTAAAAATGGTTTTGTTGGCTTTTTTGTTTAATAGCATATAAAAATTCATGAGTTATTTAATGTCAAAACCACCCCGCAAGAAAAACGGCAGTAATACTATTTAACCCTTTTCTGGAGGTATAAGTGGGTTCATACCTACCCCAAGGATATTAATCCCAAAGTGAAGCAAGTAGGGTTAATTAAGGTCGAACTCGTTTACTTCGAAGCCACTTTCCAGTTTGTTAGCAAATATATATATATATATATATATATATAGAGAGAGAGAGAGAGAGATCGATAGAGATTCTAATCGACCAAATACGTGTGTAGGAACAATCAGCTCAGAATGGATATGAATAAACTTTGATAAGTAGAAAAAATCTACAACCTAGAATAAAAGTAAATTACGAATTAAATATAATTCAAACTAATATATATATATATATATATATATATATATATATATATATATATATAAATTGCATAGAATTAATAAATCTGCTTATTTATATTAAAAAAATGTTACAAAAAAAATTAATAACTTATATATCATAATCTGATTTCGAAGTAGCTTCGAATTTTTACCAAGCACTGTCGGTGTGGTCAAGAAGGTGCTATTTCTTGCAATGCAGTAAGACTCTCCACCACCAAAAAAGTTTTTCGGGGAATTACTCTAAACTATATCTGATGGTGTGGAGTGTTCCTTCATTACCATTACTCACTTGTCCAGGTTGACTCCGAATTATAAAACTTATTAGGGTCTCATCTATTGGTCAAATACATCTATTTAAAAAGTATTCATATTCAATAAGACCGTGTAAAAATAGAACTACCAAGAAACAACGGCACAAATATGTAAAAGTTAATGTATAATTCATAGGATTATATAAATTCAGGCTACTGAATAAATCTTACGGTTCCACATACCGTTAAAATCAACCAATTACTAAATCAAGTGAAGAAAAAAATCAAATAATCACTCGAACCATTTAAAGCAGGAAATTCTATTGTATATCAGTAGAGAAGTGACAAAAGAACTTATTTATAAAAAAAGAAGATATAAGCTCTCTCTTTATTTACGAAAGCGTTGAAATGGTTGCGTGTGGGCGAGAATCAGGATTGCTAAAGAAACGCTAGGTTGCAACATATTTTCACCATCATTTCAGATTAACACCATGTGGAGATACATCTCCTGAGAGCCCTGCTTCTTTGTACTTCTTTCACAGGAGACTGATAAGGTGGGTAGCTCTCAACCCGGGCCTTACCTGTTCCCCAACCTTGGGCTAGCTCCCAAAACGGCGTTAATCTGCTGACTACTAACTAAATGTTCTGCTGACTGATCACCGACTTCTCAGAGTCTAGAACTTCCGTTGTTTTATATTTATCAGACGCTCACGCATTCTTCTTACGCAATTCACGTGTCGCTTGTTTACCTTAAGATAGAATTGCACATCTTCTTTTGGATCCACAAGCAAATAGTCCTGTCAAAGGTCAGTATGTAACTATTATTCGACGTGTTTTCTTTGTTTAGCTGGTCTCTAAAATGTAAAGTAAGTGAGGGTAAGGAGAACCAGGTTAAAGAAGAAGTTTTGATCTTTTTCCAGAATAATGCTATATAAAACACAATTTGACAAATAATGGACTGAATTTCCTGTACTTTATACATATATATGCACGCACACACACACACACACACACACGCACACACACACACAAACACACACACACACACACACACACACATATATATATATATGTATATATGTATATATAAATATATATATATATATATATATATATATATATATATATATATATATACATTTTTCGGAGTATCCTAATAGGCGTATAGCATAAAAACGAACTAATGAACATACCTCTTCCATTTCATAGGTATTTTTGCATGCCAAACACCCACTTGTTTCGTTCCTGATTTTTTATAATTATATTAACATATATATTTGTATTATATTCATAATATGTAAAATATTTTCATAATAGTTCACTTCCATCATTGAATTCATTTACAATGTGATAGTGATTATGCTGCGATCACTTTTTTTTTTTTTTCAAAGCATACTCTTTAAAACCCCACGATATTTCGTTTGCTTTCATTTTCTACAAATATATATATATATATATGTGTGTGTTTGTGTGTGTGTGTGTGTGTGTGTGTGTGTGTGTGTGTGTG
Organism: Sepioteuthis lessoniana; assembly: GCA_963585895.1. Taxonomy (NCBI): domain Eukaryota; kingdom Metazoa; phylum Mollusca; class Cephalopoda; order Myopsida; family Loliginidae; genus Sepioteuthis; species Sepioteuthis lessoniana. Next base: position 26,379,186 of record OY757904.1, read on the forward strand.
TGTGTAAAAATATCAAATTATTTATTGATCTATTTGTATACTAAAAGACACACAAGAACATAAAACCCCTCTCAACCACACATACACTCATATATATATATATATATGTATACATATATATATATATATATATATATATATACGAGTGTGTGTGTGTGTGTGTGTGTGTGTGTGTGTTAGAATGAGAGAGAGAGAGAGAGAGAGAGAGAGAGGGAGAGAGAGAGAGAGAGAAAGAAGAGCAGTATAGTGAAGGCGTTTATTCTATGTATTGAGGGTCAGAGCATTTGACAGCAAACTGACTACACGTCGAGTAGAAAAGGATCCAAAACTCCCCACATGAAGGACGTCAGAAATCAAGAGACACAAAAGTTTGATGCATGGACACAATACAAGAAATAAAACAACAAAAACTAAAACAAAATCAAAGAAAAGAAAAATTATTCAAAGTTTTTATTTATTCATTTATTTGTTTATGTATTTGCTTCTATTCATGCCAAAGAATCTATTGAAAATTTTCCTGAAGAGAAAATGAGAAGCGGCCGAACGCGATTTATCGTACTTTCCACGAGTCAATGTTACATTTTTTTCGCAGAAAAGCGCAGGTGTTTATATTTTAACAAAAAATAGAAATAAAAACTGATGAAAAGAACGAAGAGTATAGAAGCCCCAGGAAATCCTTTTGCAAAAAAATATGCAACTGAAAATCCGTTTCCTATATCTTTCGTTGTCATGTAAAGTTTTTACGACATCTTTCGAGGCAATGGAGTTGAAGTAATAATGTTCTAAGTGTATTTTTCTCGTGATATTTACTCGTATCTTCCGTTTCTCTTTTGAGATAGATTTTATACCAATGAACACTTTTTATTTCCTTTTATCTCAGATCAATATAATTATAACTAAACTAATCTAATTGATATTTACTAGTCAAATAATTCAAATTTGTTCTCGTTTAGATATCGATTAGAATTTCTACTTATGAACAAAGTAACTTGTTCTCTCAGCTTATTAATTAATTTATTGGTTTTAAGGGCATGTGTAAACGTCAATTTTTAAATACATACACGTTAAGGAATCCGGTTTATACTTGGCTTTTTATTTAGTTGTTTCTTAAAAGTTTTTTTTGCATCTATTTATTTACTTGTTCTTTATTGGGAACCCTTTTGAGATGAGGCTTCTTATCTGAGAATTAATTGTTTTTGTTGCAGACTTTTTGTCCTCATCTTGGTAGTTTTTTGTTGTTTCTTCTCACTATCTTTTGGCCAATAGCGGTTTCAATTCCTACCCAAGCCGGCCATAGGTTTGGCTTGGTCAAAAATGCATTGCGATAGACAACAACTATGGAAGGCAGTAATTACTGGGGATACTGTTACAAGACTCACTATTCCTATCCGAGGTCGCAGTTAATCACCTGAAGAAGGCCAGAGGTGAAATTTGGCCAAAACGTAGTGAGAAGAAACAACAAAAAACTACCAAGATGAGGACAAAAAGTCCGCAATAAAAACAATTATTTTATTACTATTTGATACAATATTTCCACATGGTCCTATCAAGTACGAATACGTTTTAAACATATCTGACCTAAAGATCGGAGGCTAACACGTACTACCACTTAGGGTCAGAGAGGACCTGAAATAATGGTATAAAAGGTAGTCAACACTCCAGTTACCCCATGAACCAGATTCTCACTATTGTATGCAGTTTAGTGTTATGACCAGGGCATGCACCCTGTTTAGGATTAAAATGTTCCTTTGGCCTTCTGCCTATATTCAGAGTATTATCCAACTGATTTATTTGTACACTGTAAAATTAATCAAGTATTTTACATCCATATAGTGCATTTCACAAATATGTATATTGTTTTTTGCAAGCTACTCAGAAAGAATCATGATTTCAGTTGTGTGGCTTTTAGTTTGCCATATTCAACAGATTATAGAAGGGTATGAATTGAATTGCGTATTTCAAAGTGTATACAATTAATCCTTATCTCTAATTTCTAGAACGTTTTATTTAGCAAAAAGTGAAATGAAATATATGATGAATGGCCATCAACTTACGTAATAAACTTTATAGTCGTTACTGTAAAGAAAATCTATCTATATTAATATGTTTATGTACCTTTTTACCCTCAAACTAAATCCGGTATTGCAGGAGGAGTCCTGTAAAAGTAAACGCTAGCGATCTGAATTGCGGCCTCGAAGTAAGCGTGTTTGAAATTCAGTAATGCTATTACGTTTATTTCAGATTAGTACACTAGAAAAAGGCATGAACACGCTTATCTCTCCAGCTCAAGTTAAAATAGAATCACTGTTGTTCTTTTGGAGGGGTGGCTTTCGCATTAAAGAATGAAAAATGTTATATATGTTATTAAACAAAGAAACCAAACCAAACCAATGTCACCAGTTATAGGAGGCGCATACGATAAGTTTCCAGATTCTTTTCGTATGGGCATTTTAATTGATAGTACACACATGAAACTCTAGTCCCCTTCGAAGTAATATCCTTCAGCTCCAATGCACTTGTTGTACCGTTCCAACAACTTCTGGAAGGCTACGTGGAAGTCCTTTTGTATGAGCGTGTCAATGACCTTCGTTACGGCCTCTTTTATCTCCTCAATTGTCCCATAACGACAGCCTGTGAGCTAAGGGAAAACCAAAAGTCACAGGGAGCAACGTCTGGCCTATAGGGAGGGCGAGGAACTGTCTTGATGCCCATCTTGGTCAAATAGTCTGTGACAAAGATGGAGCAGGGAACTGGTGCATTGTCCTGGTGGAAATGCCACTGACCCGATTTGAAGAGTGCTGGCCTCTTCCGACGAAATCTCTTCCTGAACTCCCTTAAAACCTCAACATAGTAAACCCTAACCCTAACCCTAACCCTTTGGCCAATCAACTCTGGTGTTCTGACTTCCTAACCCCTCCCATACCTCTCATCATCCCTCACAGACTCCATGCCTTCCTTGACTCTTTTATGTCAATCAAAAACGGATGCTAGATTCAGGCAAGATGGCCAAAAAGCAGTCTGAAGCATTCCATACGTTTCTATGCATTTTTTCCAAGTTTAAAACATTATTTCATTGCATATTGTTCTCCTAAAGTGTCACATTTCATTTTCGAAATTCACCAGCTGTGACAATCAGGCTTTAGTAGGGTGTATTCCATTTGCTGCTTTAGCTGTTCCTTTGAACCTGAAATCATAAATATTGGTCAGTCATCTCACAAGATATATTGCAATAACATACTGAATTTTCAAGTGTTTATGACAATTTTAAATGACCATCCGAAAAAAGTCTGGAAACTTATCGTACGCACCTGATACTTCCAATTTTTGATAAATTTGACCAAAATATCATTTAAACCAGATTAAAAATAATGAATTTTTCATATATTTTACAGAGTTAAAACAGAGAATTTCGTTTGATTAAACTAGGCTTCATGGCCTCTCAACCATTGCAGGTTATGTAACGCCTACTCCTGTTTATATATATATATATATATATATATATATATATATATATATATATATATATATAACCGGAGGAAAATACAATATAAAAGGCGAGACATACGTCAACTCAATATTATAAATTTATCTACACCTACTTTAGATAAATACCAAATAAAATTTCTCAAACTAGGTCTTAAATTTTGCTCCACTCTAAGAAACAACATAGAACTAAAAAAAAGACCTCAAAGAATTTGAAAAAAAATTAGGCTAACAGAAAAATTCAACAATAAAAAAAATACAGATGACTCCGTAGTAAAGAATGAAACCAAATTCTTCCCAGACAAAAGTAACAACAATGAACAAAACACATTCTTCGAAAAATTATGGAGAATAAACCTAAAAGAAAAAGAAGAAAATATAATCTCTCACAAAAATAAAACCAAGCCGTAAAAATATACTGGAAAATGAAAACATAATTATAAAGAAGCAGATAAGGGAAGCGCCGTAGTCATCTTAGATAAAACGTAATAACAAAACAAAAATCCGAGGAATATTAAAAGATGAAACTAACTACAAATTAATAGATAGAAACATAGACAATAATAACATAAAAAATCCCAAAATTCTGCTTGCCTCGTCGACTGGGGCTGTAGAATACACCGACTGCTTCTCTGCAGAGGGGTAAGACCCCCCCCACAACGATTGTCCTGATATGACACTAAACAATCTGATGGTGAGGTTCCAGCAATGCTGGAGCTTTGGGGCATACGAGTACCCCTTTATTGCCATCGCTCCCAGGTCCACTCTGGCCCGGAGTGGTAGCACCTGATAGGGCCCTATCTATGGGTTAAATAGAACTAACAGCATTCTTATGCTAAAATGAATTGTTTGAGTAAGCTGAATAGCTTGAAATAAATGTTTTTGACAATTAAACCGTAATAAAATTTAAACTGCGTGCTTATGCTTAACTGGATTATTTAAAATAGAACTGTTTTTCGACATTAAAATCGTATTTACACTCAAGTGAATTGTTGCATATAAATTCTTGAATAGTTTGAAATAAATGATTTTGGCACTTAAACTGTGTACTTATGCTAAACTGAATTGTTTTCAATAGAACAGATTATTTACATAAAAATGGATTTGGCGTTAAATAACCTACAAAGTTTGATATGCCATAAAACCCGACAAACCAAACCAAAATTCTGCAAAAAAATACGATAAATCATAAATTAAAAAAGAAAAAGATTTGTAATTAATTATATCCCCCCATAAAACGTCTTCTACGGACAACCAAATATTCACAAATCCAAACAAATAAGAAAAGGTTTAGAAAAACAAAAATCCGAATACATAAAAATTCCTACCCCATTGACTTCAAATTTAGAACCATTGTGTTACGCCCGTCAAGGCCGACGAACAGACAGAAAACTTATATACATTTTACTACAAACTTTCTAAACAAAATAAAAAGTTAAATTAGAGACAATATACATTTTTAACACTCCATACTGCAAAAAATTGATCCCAACACACTCATAGTCACATTTGACGTCACAAACCTATACAGTAATATCGCCCGTGAATTTGGAAAAAGCCATCTCATTTTCGACAGATAAATGCCCAGATATATCACACTGAAGATTTAGCAAAAAATTATCATTGAGGGAATAGTAATAATTCTTAATAATAACTTCTTCTAATCCAATAACGTTAACTACATCCAGACCCTTGGAACAATTATGGGAACTAAAATGGCGCCAATATATGTTACCATAACCCGAGCTAATATTTAGAAGAAATTCTGTACAAAATAATAGATAAAAAATACGACAACGCCATGAAAGGATAATTTATTAAATCATGAAAAAGATATCTAGATGATTGTTTCATATTCTGGAAATGCCTATAAGGAAACAGTAACAAATTACACAATTTACTTCAAAACCTACACTCCCAAATAAAATTTACAATGGAACACAGCTCAAAAGAACTACCATTTTTACATATCTTCATAAAACGCGTAAATGGACAAATAATCAGAGATATCTCAAACAAACCCAAAGACATCCATCAATCCTTCCACTTCAATAACCACCATCCCTAAAACTGTATAAAACTCATTACTTACTATCAAGCACCTAAAATATACACCAAAATCTAGGATAAGAACCTTAGAAAATCTCGCCTTAAAGAACTACACACAACCCTACACCAGAGAAGATACCAAACAACACTGATAAATAAAAGATTCGAATTAGCAGAAAAATGCTAAAAAAAAAAAGAATTAAGAAACCCGAAAAAGCTCAGCAACAAAAAAGCCCTTAACGTATATCACAACCTATAAAACAACCCAGAACTACACTTAGAAATGATAAAAATCTAGCAGACCTTAAAAACAATGACAAAATCAAAGAAATACTATACAAAACATAAGTTATTAAAAGCCAGACAACCCACAAATCTTAAAATGATAGTCACCACTTATACTTTCGGAGAAAACAAGACACAATGAGTTACCAAACGCAGAAAAAAAGCTGTGAAATATTACAGAATGGAAAACCCAAAACTTTTAAAAACCCGGAAACAAAATTCAGAATATATGAAAGACTTAAGCTGCAACTCAAAAAATATTGTCTACATAATCGAATGTGATAAATATAAACGAATATACATAAGGTCAACGCATGTCCTCAATACCAGAATATCACTTTACAAGAGCAATATTAGAATAAAAGAAAATAGAAAATCAAATGTATCGAAACACTCATCCAAATTTAGTCAAAGTAAATTCAAAATTATATCCATATACCAAACTAACGACTACAGATTACTTCAAATAAAAGAAATAAAATATTGGATAAATTTAAATAAACGTTGAATAAAACATGATTTATAAACACACACAACTGGAAAAAATATATATGTACACAAAAATTATTAGAAAAATTATTTGTACAAAATAACTAACTACCTGTAAATTTCTAACATCACTCACATAAACACACAAACAAAGCTCAACATACACACACACACACACAGAGAGAGAGAGAGAGAGAGAGAGAGAGAGAGAGAGTAAATCGAGAAAAATATATCAAATATCAAAGACCAATTAGTGGTTAAACGCAATAAGGTAGAAGCTCTGGGAGAAAAGTAAAGATATCAGTGACCTCTATATAAACTCATAACCTACTGAAAACATTTCAAACTTCAAACCTGAGTGAGTTCAAGTCTCATTGAGTACCCTATTCACAAGACCGTGTGTCATATATGTTATTTGAGGAAACCAATAAGCCGGAAACATGCACATATGTAAGAACGAAAAAATGAATAAATCTTAAAAAATACAAATCTCTTCGTAGACCTATTTAAAAATATTTCTTTCTTTAGAATACAACCAGAATGTTTTTATATCTATCTATCTATCTCAAATATATAGAGGAAGAGTAAACACATTTTATAGATAACATTGTTAAACGAGCCTGAGCTCTTCATAGTAGACAGTTAAATGGTTTCAAGTATTGATATATAACCCTCAGAATTTAACATCAGTAATTTGTGAGCACACAATTTGTTCTATTTGACCCATCAGGTGCTAATACTCCGATTAAAGATGGACCTTGGAGCAGCGGATTTGAAGGATTATTCACATTCTCCAAACCTCTCAAGTTGGAGCCTCGCCATCAAACCATTTGATGTTATATCCAGGACACTCACTGGGGATGGTCTTACTCCTCTGCAGAGATGCAGTCTGTGTATTCTACAGTCCCAGGCGTCTGAGCTGTGTTAGAATAAAGAAGGAAAAATGACAAATCTGTTTTTTAAGAAAGGGCAAGTCTAAACGCATGTTAGGATCTTTGTGTAAGGAAAGTAAATGACACAAGGTCTAATTTTGAGTTGAGTAAGTGTTCGCCAATGGCCCGGGAGACCTGGGTTCAATCCTAGGTCGAGTCATACCAAAGACTCAAAAAATGGTACTTAATGCCTCCTTGCTTAACACTCAGCATTATAAGGTACGGATCAAGGGTAAAGTAGAGCAATCCAGGGAAGGAGTAGCGCCCTCCCCTACACCTTGGTGTAGTAGCTATCGAAAAGGGAACCTTCGGGTTACCCTCGACTATGGTCGCCAACTTTATTTACTTTATACACCTGACCAAGCCGAAACACTGCTGCATAGTTTAGAACGAGCAGCAGCAAGCATAGGCCTCTATGTTAATGCACACAAAACGGAATATATGTGCTATAATCAAACGGTGGACATCTCCACTCTAGAAGGAACCCCTCTTAAACTAGTAGACAAATTCACTTACCTAAGAAGCAGCGTCAAATCAACTGAAAAGGACATCGAAACGAGGTTAGCGAAAGCATGGACAGCTATCAATAGGCTATCGATTATATGGAAATCAGACATAACCGATAAAATGAAACGCAATTTCTTCCAGGCAGCAGTCAAATCGATACTGATATATGGCTGCACTACATGGACGCTAACAAAACGACTGGAGAAGAAGCTAGACGGCAATTACACAAGAATGCTACGTGCAATCTTGAAAAAGTCCTGGCGGAAACACCCCAGAAGACACCAACTGTACGGCCACCTGCCCCCTATCCCGAAAACTATTCAAGTTAGACGAACCAGACATGCAGGACAATGCTGGAGAAGCAGGGACGAACTCATAAGAGATGTACTCTTATGGACCTCCAAACATGGCCGTGCAAAAGCAGGACGACCAGCACGAACATGCATTCAGCAGCTATGTGAGGATACGGGATGTTGTCCTGAAGACCTACCTAGGGCGATGAACGATGGGGAGGAGTGGCGAGAGAGGGTCAGGGATATCCGTGTTACCAGCGCGATATGATGATGATGATGATGATGATGATGATGATGAAAGTAGGTTTAATTTAGAGTTTTTCTTCTAGTCTTTCTTATTCAATGTTGAAGACTTACTCGAATTAGCGGAAACAACCAAGCAGATAAAGCAACCATGTCAACTCTAAGCATAACCACCGAAAAGAGATTTAAAATACCATATACAAACTTTAAAAATAAATTAAATAAATACACACTGCAACAAAGACAACGACTCTGGGAAACAACAATAAATTTAATAAGTTATAAGAAATTAAACCCACATTAGGGGAATAGAAAGAAGGTTACAGAAAAAACCGAAAAAAGTTATATTATCCAGACTTCGTAAGATCATACAATGACAACTCATTCCTACTTACTTGAAGCAAAGTAAGAACCAACTGGTCATGCATGCCAGATAAAATACACTGTGAAACACTTTCTCATTGAAAGTACCGACCTAGCCCATATAAGAGAACCATTTTATAGACATGAATGAGCTGTTCCAAAATATTGAAAAAAAAATGTGATATCATTTCTAAAAGCGATAGATATACACGGAAAAATCTGAAAGAAATGTCAACAAGACCAAGTTTCTACTACAAAATGTTCCTCTTCAACAAATACTCCAACAAAATCTGATCCTTTATATAAATTGTTCTAAAAAATCCTTTTTACTACAAGACGATTTTCTACAAAATAAACTTTCAGAAAACCAGATTATTTCTACAAACCGTTTCCCTACACATATATATAACATAACAGACTTTTCTGTCTGCCCCCCTTTTTTTTTAAACCTGATTTGGCATTGAATGGCCTAGGGGTTTGATACGACATAAAACAAAAACAAGCAAATAAGCAAACAAAAAATCAATAATGAAGAACACAGTGTATAATCCCCGTGTATAATTTTGTCATTGCAGAAGTCAGGCGGGAAGAACAGCAAGCCCCTCTAAAGAATTCAAAACATAAAAAATCCTCATCTGGGATTTGAAATGTGGAATCCGATTACATCTCGTTCGTTGATAACTATTATTCTCGGTGATATTTTTCTGTATACCTACGGGAAATCCTTGCAGTAAAATCATAAATATAACCAAGATTATGCTCAAGAATATATAATCAAGCCTTAATATATTTTCTAATTTTTAAATAGGGCAAAAGATAACAGCTGAATGAAAAAAAAACAACAACATGAAAACCAATAGATATAGCAAAAGCTACTGAATAAACTTTTATATGTAATTATGTCAACCACCAGCAACAATCGAAAAAAAAATGTAATATTCAATCAAATCATTTTTTCAGGAATAATTACATTCAATTTTGCGCATTAATAATGTATTTCTTCCAGTTTTCAAATGCATTTTTATTGGAGAATTATCAGTAATTATTCTTCATTCCACATATCCAGACGCTATTCTCTCAAAAATAACTAAACTAAATTTGGACTAATGCCAACCATTTCTATGTTGAATAAACTTGAAATACTCTACCTTAAAACCATGTTTAAGGATTAGATCTCCCAACCAAAACGGGTCAGTCTTATCGGCGGAACTCAAAATAGGCTGTGTGCATACTTTGCAGTGGGGTAAGAAACCCTACAAAAAATATTGCTATGAGTGAGAGAATTAATCAAATGAAGGGAAACAAGGGTATCTGCTTTTCATCCACTTATTTCAGTTTTGAATGATTTCAATGTGAAAAATAAATAATTATAAAACTTGATGTTTGGTAGACCAGCAATCTAAGAATTAAATCTTACAGCTTGTAATCTAAGATAGGATAATGAAATGTATATAAATTTTGTTTAATTTTGCTTAGAAATATATGTAAAAGTCGTACTTCTATCAGCCATCCAGATAAAGACTAATTTTTTTTTTAATATTTTAAATTTCGAAATTACATTTTAGCCAGCAGCAATTAAACCTTGGGGCATAAATCTTTAATTTTTCCTTGCAAGAAACACTAAAACATCATAAGTTACGACAGTACTCGATTTATAGTTTTTAGACTTAATACTTACTGTTCACGATAATAGGTAATAACATCATTATTTTTACTGCCATCAATGCGTGTCAACGGAAGGGATTCTTCTATCTCTCTTTATCTATCTCTCTTTTTTTTTTTGAAAGTCTTCTAGACAAGATCTAATGTCTGCATAGAATTGATAAATGCAAGTTTTTGCTAGTCTACCAACTTTAGTGTGTCCATGTGTAGTAGTACATTAGAGACCGTTGCTAATGAGTTCGTCCTTACTTCTCCAGTAATTCCCAGTTAGTTTTAGTTGATTTGGGTGATCAGAAGTAAGTGGTCGCTCAACTGCTGTTTTGTGTGCCGTTGCTGAAAGAAGCGAACCATTGAAAAACAGATTTATCTGGATTGTTGGTTTAATTATGTGTATTGAATATTCTATATACTTTTCTAAAGAGAAACTTACGTAAAATCAATACAATTTTGTTTTATACAAGGACCAAAAGTTTTTTATTTCATTATTTAATTACTGTTCAACTTATTACAAACAGATTTCAAAATACAATACAGTGGAATAAATATTTCCTATCTAAACAGACTTTTTATAGATGTCTCAGTAAAATACTGGTCAGCCCAGAAAAAAAACATTTGCCTCTACGGCAAGAAAGCTCCCTGGGAAATTAGGCTAATTTGTTGAATATATTTTCATTAATATTTAATTTTAAATATTCTACCAACATTAGTGTGTAAATTAATATGATATGAAAATAGGCAATAAAAAAGCAATGACTTGTTAAGTAAATTCTTGTTTAATACTCACACACACACACACACACACACACACACACACACACACACACACACACACACACATATATATATATATATATATATGCAATTTTAAAAAGAATTGTATAATGTGCAATTTTAATACCTTTATCGATTCTTGTTTAAATATGACGGATAACTAAAATAAAGCCTACCAACCAATCCAGTATCCTGCATTTTACACTAAACTATCTGATGGTGAGGCCCCGGTAATGCTGTGACTTTGGGAATACGGAGCACCCCTTCATTGCCATTGCTCCCAAGTCGTAGCACCTGATAGGGCCCTATCTGTAGGTTAATTAGAACTAACGGCATACTTATGCTAAACTGAATTGTTTGATTAAACAGAACAGTTGAAATAGAAATGTTTTGACAATTAAACCGTACTTACATTTAAACTGTATTAGTGTTATATCAGGACACTCATTGGCGGTCCTACCCCTCTGCAGAGGTGCAGTCAGTGTATTCTACAGCCCCAACCGACTGGGCAATACACAGAGTTAATATCAAAACAGTTTTATTTCGAGCAATTTACTGTAGCATTTGTACGCAGTTTTAATGTCAAAACAGTTCTATTTTAAACAATTCAATTCAGCATAGATACGCAGTTTAAATGAATGAAAACAGTAAACGCCAACCACCGTTTAGTTCTATGTAACCCATAGATAGGATCCTTATCAGGTGCTACCACGCAAGGCCAGAGTGGACCTGACTATATTGAAAACACAAAGGAGGAACGATGAGAGTCATTGTAAACGATACCAACAATACGATGGACAACAGAATGACAATTACTAGGAAACATAAATGGGAAGAAAAACAACTCAATTGGCGTTTTAAATGACTAATAAACAACATCTCACACGGGAAAACCTGGACGTGGCAGGAAAAATTAAACTTTAAGAGAGAAACAGAATATCTCCTAAAAGCAGCACAAAACAACGCCGTAAGAACCAATCATATCAAAGTGAGAATAGATGACGCAACAAAATACAAATATAGGTTATGTGGTGATAGAGACGAAACAATAAATCACATAATAAACGAATGCAGCAAATTAGCGCTGAAGCAGTATAAGACTAGACCCGACTGGGTGGGCAAGTTAATCTGCAGGGAGATGTGTAAGGAATTGAAATGCGACTATATGTCTACATTTGCCCATAGAATTCACGTGATTATTCAGCAAATTCTGCTACGCACGTTGAAAAGTCTCCCCGGCGTAATGGGAAACGAGCTTGATTGCAAGTTTGATTTCAAATCGCTCTCTCATGTTCATACTTGGAATATTACTATTGAGAAAGATATTAATGTCTATACCCACCCAGTTTGGGCGGGGTATATGGTATTATTGCTTTTCTTCTATATGGGTGGTTTGGCATTAAACAACTAACGAAAGATATTATGTCGCTAAACAAACAAATCTAAACAGCTCTGTCGTATGTAGGAATCCTTGTGGTGTAGTAAATAACATGATGACATTCGACATCGAAGTAAGCAATTTTAAACTCCTGTTGGTCTATTGCACTTAATTTCTGTCTTACAATCTTGCAAAAAAGGCTGGGAGAAATGATTCCCCCTTCGATATGGGATAATAGCGCCACGATTGTTTTTCTACAAATATTGGTTTGACGTTAATTAATGCATGATTTTTGATGTGCATTAAAAACACTAGTATGCAGAGGTTTTCTATTTGATGGTTTTTAATTGAAAATTAAACGGTAAAATATTCAAACGAAAATGTTTAAAAAGGAAATTTACAACTTCAATACATTTTGTTGCCTACCTGAGAATTGAAAATGTGGTAACCTGTAAAACCTCTGAGATGTTATATTTAGTATTTTTTTTAATTTCAGGGCATTACTGATTATACATTGAGAACTTTTTAAGGTTTTGCTCATGATTATTTTACTCTTTGCAAATTTATCGCATCAGCGACAGCAGGTAGCCTTTCACTGTAGTCTGAGTGGCAGTAAGTCACATCAGATATGCAAGACTCTTCCCAGTACTTTAGATGGTCTCAATGATGTCTGGATAGTCTCCATTTTCCTTTGGATATCTAAAGTCTCTTTTCAAAGCCTAAAGAAACTGTCCCAAGCACAACATTATAATCATATATATATATATATATATATATATATATATATATATATATATAGTGGAGCAGCCTAGTGAATGAATTCGTTGGCTTAGTGATGGAGCTTTGTAGATGATTGCTTGTGGCTTGATACAGAATAAATTGAAATGACCGAAATCTTTATGATAAAAAACGTTGTGACGTAATCTATCTTTATGTTTTCGAAATTTTTATCATAATACGATTTATATTTTCAGTACTGTTAGATCAAACTTCCTGTTATGGCTCTCCGAAATGAAGAAAATTTCATCAATCAATAGATGAGTAATGACTTTACCATTTTTTTTTATTTGGAAAGGGAAATATCTTGCGCTATGCGTTACACAAATCAATAAAACTAAATATATACTTAAAACTGATAATATGCCTGAGTAAGACCCCGAAACAACATGAAATCTAAGCAAAAGTGTATAAGAGTAAGATAGTTTCCCGCATCATAGAATTAAATTTTTGATTGACCTGGTACCCATATGCTAATATGATTAGAATTGTCTTTATACATACAAGACCAAAGTACAACTTATAACTCTCAAACTTTATTTCCACGTATCTGATTTTATAGAGTTACTGTCGGATGATCCATATACAAAGAACATACGGTTCATCTTTTGGAAGTAAACAATAGTAAACTCCCAAATCTAGCTGAACTTACTTATTTGAAAAATTAACACTAACATTAGTCGTTCTAATACATTTAAACATTTTATCTGCATTTAGATCAGCAATAATTTTTACATTTATATGCGTGGCTTGTCTTCATCTTTAACTTAGTTATCAAGATTGTATAATGCGAAATTTCGTGGTTCGAATTTATTTGAATAAATTACTGCTATTGCATATGCCACTTTACCTAAATGTATCCTTACCCTTTGATGGCTTGAACGATCTTAAAAGATCTGCTCTTGGATTATTTTCATCTCCAAACAATTCTACCGTACAAACATGGGTGTCCTCGTGGTGTAATGGTTAAAGCGATGAACTGCGGAATCGTAGTACGCGAGTTCGTTCTGCAGTCGCGCTATTATGTTCACTTTCGGGCAAATACCCTTGGGAAAGGAATGAACCCCCTTATTCTCCCTCCAGCTATGGGTAAATAGTAGGACGGACTAGGTTCTTCAGCCTTGTTGAGGCAACTAGTCTAGGAGAAGGAAAACTCTGAATTCAAACCTGTTAAACTCCACTTAAAAATTGACCTTGTGTCATATCCTACCCGAGCGGAGGGGTTGGTAAATAGTACCTTACAAACATAGTCTTCAATCATCATCATGACGTGCGGCTAGCACGGATATCTCTGATCCTCCCTCGCCACGTCTCCCTATCATTCATCGCCTTCGGCAGGTCTTCGGGGTTACATCCCGTATCATCACATAGCTGCTGTATGAATGTTCGAGCTGGTCGTCCTGCTTTTGATTGGCCATATACGGGGGTCCACAGGAGAAATCACTTAAGATCTCGTCTTTGCTTCTCCAGTAGTGTACGGCATGGCTGGTTCATCTAGCTTGTATAGTTTTCTTGATAGGTGGTAGGTGGCCATACAGTTGGCGCCGTGTGGGGTGTTGCTGCCAGGACCTGTTCAATATTGCTCGTCGAGCTTCTCCTCGAACCGTTTAGTCAGCGTCCAAGTAGTGCATCCATAAAGCAGTATCGACACGACCGCCGCCTGGAAGAAACTGCGTTTCATTTTATCGGTCAGGTTTGATTTCCATATGATCGAAAGCCTATCGATAGCCGTCCATGCCTTCGTTAGCAGTGTGTCGATGTCTTTTTCGGTTGATGAGACGCTGCTTCCTAGGTAGGTGAATTTGTCAACCAGTTTCAGGGAGGTTCCATCTAGTGTGGTGATGTCACCTTTCTGATTAAAGCATATAAATCCAGTTTTCTGTGCACTGGCATGGAGCCCAATGCCTGCAGCAGTCCATAATTGAATATTTGTATTATTATTTTCAAAATGTACTGAAGAAGTTTATCGTAGGTAAATATTGTAAATTGTATTTTATCAAGGTAATGATTAAGTTTTAAAATGCATAAACTATACTAAACGTTTCCTTCTCTAGAGTAGACCAGTGGGATTGGGTACCATTTTATTTGTAAGAAAAAAGCTAAAGAGGTTTTTCTGTATCCTTCCTCACAATTCAATAAAACTGGGTCGGTGTAAGACACACGCCAACATCTGAATTTGAATCGTCTGTATTATATAGGTTAAAAGGTTTATTCAGGTCCAGGAATACGAACATAGACACTAAAATCAGCTAATCTTTTTAAAGATCAAAGGCTTGCTCATACTCAAATATGGCAAACTTTCGAATTAAATGAAATTTTGTCCAAATGGCATACAGTGAAAAATGAAAGTCACCCATAATAGAAAGCGTTTTTCTTCATTACTTTCGTCTAGGAGTAGCGCCCTCCCCTACACATTGGTGTAGTAAGCTATCGAAAAGAGAGCCTTCGGGTGACCCTCGACTATGGTCGCCAACTTTACTTTTACTTACTTTTCCTTGCCAACGGACAGATTTTATATGCAGTCTTAGCGCTATCCAAAGTTGCTAAATAATTTCAATAATCAGAAGACGTAATACCTTACTCTTTGTTACCTAATTCAACGAACGATTGCCAATGCAAAAAAAGTTTTTATCCATCCTTTTCCAAAGTTAAAACGATGATAAAAGACTAAGTCTTCGCGATCTTTAATCATCTTAGCATCCTTCGTTTCACCAATGACTGTGTCATTTCGGTACTTCTAAGAAGTTCAGTACAGTTTTTCTTAATTGGCCGGTAGCTGCCATTATATATTTTCATTTTCATCTTTTTAGTTTTACCAAGATCCTTTTCTGTTGCCGCAAATAAATATATTCCTTTCTCATAGTTTTCAAATGGGAGCCATAAATCGCTAGTGTATATCTTTATCATTGATTTTTGTATTATTCTACGACTACAACTACTACTACTTCATATCCTATCAATGTTGAAAACCTGGAAGATTTTATTTGATAAACGTCTTTGTAGCAGCCTAACAGCTTTATTAGTACTAGTGATAATGTCTAATAGTATTTTCTTTCGGCTATCTATCTTCGCTAACGTATTCCATCTCGAAACACCGCGAAAATCAATTAGATACCCAGAATCTATTCGTTCTTTGTAATGTATTTTTTCGTTGAATTTATTTCTATTTCTAACTAAACTTAGAGATGCTGGCAGAGGCTTTGATATAGTAATGAATGTCATCTGCGTTATATTTCCAATAAAAAAAATCTTCTTACAACTCATCAGAATTTTTATGGGTAATGCTCCTAATTCATATTAAATACACTATTTTCCTGTCATCTGCTTCCAAAATTATGTCTCTGTTCAAATTGTGTACTATAGAAATTCGTGTTTGATTGGTAGTCGGTTGACTTGGAAATTATTTGTCACACAACCGTCTAGAATTAAGTAAGTATCTTTTGCCATCCTTAAGAGATGATTTAGTCTTAATAATGTCGAACACGTTCCTATGGATAATTTCAGGGTTTCTTTCTAAAGTATCTAAAAGTGCTCTATAGCTGACATCATCAATATTGTCAGGGATAGTACAAAGATTGCTCGTAGCATTATTGTAAATGTCGACAATCTTGTGACTTACTTCGAACAGACTGTACAAATTTCCCAGAACCCTGAAGATGCACATGCACTATACAACCGAATCTTCAGCTTATATCCAGTATATTGTTCTAAATTCTCCGATCAGAGGTTTGATACTATTTACCAACCCCTCCGCTTGGGCAGGATATGACACAAGGTCAATTTTTAAGGGGAGTTTAACAGGTTTGAATTCATAGTTTTCCTTCTCCTAGACTAGTTGCCTAACTAAGGCTGAAGAACCTAGTCTGTCCTACTATTTACCCATAGCTGGAGGGAGAATAATTGGATTCATACCTTTCCCGAGGGTATTAGTGCTATGTGAAATGCAATCAGTCTCGTCCAGGATTTGAACTCGTGTCGCCGTGTTCATTTTCTACGACGATAACGACTACACCACAGGCACCTCCATCAGAGGTTTGATATTCTCTCCTGATACACTTGGTACTCTTCTCCGGTGGGTCATGCCAGCCGAATAAAATCATGTTTGTGCTTTCTTCCAAACGAGTCATACTTATATATACTGTTTTTTTATTAACCTGATGTCAATGGTAATCATACACAATAGCCACGTGGGAACGTTCAACTCTGACCTCGGATCGGATTGAGGGTTCAACCACCGCTATATAGCAGCTTCTTCTTGAGTTGCCCGTTCTGGTTTAATTATTCCAGTTTGTAACTGCGTACAATTCAACACCCTCGTAAATATATCAACTTATTTTTTCCATTTTTGGACCTACCTAAGGACAACTTCGAAAAACCTTACTTAATAGAGAGACTACGCTACATTTATATTCTCGTATGCTTTGTCCCTGTTGCAATTTGTTGGTCGATAGCCAGAATAACACAACTAAAGTATCAAACGGTTTCTGCGATAGATTAGTGCCATCAAATCACTTCAAGTTGCACCTGGGGTTGACTCAATAAGATTTTTCAATAAATTTTCCGCTATTGCCGTTCATAATGGATATGCCACCTGGGAACCTTTTCCTCTGGTTTTTCAACAAGTATATAAAAAACTTTTTCAACAACGGCCGGGATATTTTTTTGCACATCGAAACGTGAAATATTCGAAAGAGAGGTAGATGGCAATTGATCACCTAACAATCTTTATTTCATTAATTAAGTGCGGAAATAGGTTTGCAGATATTTATTGGGCCAGGCCGAGAAGAAAGAGAAAAAATGAAAAAAAAAATATCGAAATCACTTTTTGAGATTGTTCCTATTATCCGGTTGTGGTCTCAGAGTTTGGGTCGTCTAATCGAAGACTGACGTTATTCACTGTATTACAACAACCCCTAATACGTTTCAGTTCAGACCATGGTTTTATTACCTATGCAACTCCTCATGTATCGCTAATGGTTGGATAGTCGTTGAGATAGAATGGACGAAATCTTCTTGAAAACACATTTTGTGAGAAAGAAAATACCGAACGACAAACTTATGCTGAATAACTTTATTTTCAAAAGGTGGTGCACCCAATTAAAATGAAACTTGGGGATAAATGTGGTGGCGAATGTGTCTGAGGCAGAAACCCTGAACTTGTACGATCTGTGAAGCCTCCTGTCTATATTATGTTTTCGGGGAGAAACAGTGAAGTCTTATGAATAATTTAGACTCTGACGCTTTGTCTAGTCAGAAACGCCATGACTTCTCAGTCATAAGTACGTTCTGCTTGACCGAGTTCACTAAGTTCCACCCTGTCTGAGAAATGAACCTGGTAAATTCCCAATTGCCACCAGCCAGTACTGTTTTACACACACACACACACACACACACACGCACGCACTCACACATATGTAAATATGTATACATACATCATATAAATATCTATCTATCTTTCTATCTATCTCTCTCTATATATATATGTATATGTATATTTTGGCTGCATTTCTTCGTTAATACAAATTTCATTAAACATAATAGACATTTTATGTCTACATATTTTCTTCTGGATCCGTTCGAATTCCCGTATTACTTTTATCGTATTCGGGGGGAAATTGGTTTATGTATTGTCCATAGCTTTATGTATCCCTAGTACTTTCTGTCCGACTTTAGGCCATCATCAGGGTAGGATCTATCACAAAAATGATATAACTTTTGTTTTAGCATATTATTACTATGTAAGAGCGTCTTTACCGTTGAAGATTATGGCGTTTGCTTTTAAATGGGTTTCTATAATTAGTGTCAGTAGCTAAAGACATTTAAGTACATTAGCATTGGTG
>OY757904.1:26400757-26430757 GCA_963585895.1 Sepioteuthis lessoniana
CAGAAAGAACTACTATAGTTTACGCTTCAAAATGAATAATGATATTTCCAGTCTGTGAGTAATACACAGCGACAAAAGTGAATTCTTTCTTTCTTTTTCTCTCGCATTTTTAAGAAGTACTATACCAATGTAAAAGAAGTACTATCTGGTTGAATGATATTTTTTAACAGCATGTCAATCCGTCTCGGGTTATTTCATGCCTAAGATTTAAAGTATCCCGTCCATTGTACATTGATATTTACATTTGCTGTGCAGTTGATTCTTGAGGCTTTTTTCCTTTAAAAATATTTTTATCAAAAATAAAATAGTTTTCATTCAGATATTTTTAACTCAGTCATGTGAAAATAACCTGGACAAAGTGCAGAAGGAAAATTAGGAATATTCTAGTATAATAATAAACGACTCTTTTATAAAACAAGATTAATCTTAAATTGAAAAAAATAAAAAAACAAAATAAAATAGACGCAGCAGTAAATTTACTCTATATAGACACTCTTTCTTTCAATTATTGTATCAACACACCTTCAAAACGATGTGTATATCATCAAAATAAATTCTGGATACATTTTATTACATTCCCTCTCAAGAGCAGTCTTAAGCGAACCATATTTGGATGGGAAGTTCCATTTGTTTTGTTTTTTAAAACGCTCCACTAAGCTTAATCGAGGTATGAACTTGAGGGAGGCCCTGAAGAAACTCCAATTATTTCGGAATTTTTTTTTTTTTTTGCTTAGTTTCGGCGTTAAGCAAACCGTAGATTTTTTTGTCGTTTCTTTTTTTGCTCACGCATATTGGGCTTAATTTTCAAGAAAAAGTTCCTGAATAATAGAGTTAATCTTGAAAATTAAGATTTATCGCTTTTTCTTTGAAACTTGAGTAATCAGACTAAAAAAAAACAAAACATTTTACGAATCATTCCATATTTGGCTTCTGCATCCTATAGTTCAGGTAAGAATAGACTTAATGGCAAAAAGGGTACTTCACACAATCCTATCTCCAAAACTGGAGCTTAGCTATCGTTTTTGCAAGGGATGGAATCAGTGTATTCTAAACCCCTACAAGAGAGTGGCAGGGCCGTTGGAATGAAAATGAATTGCTAATCGGGGAGACAGAAAAAATAGCAATGTTTTAGAGACGGTGCAAAGAAGTGGATCGTTGTAGCATGACATAGAATAGATGGTTAATCGTTCGCCTATAACTGAACATTGTTGTGTTTTATTCAGTCTATTTTTTTGTTCGACGTTTTCTTTGGGTCTTTTTACACGTGTGTCTACCTAGTCCCAATTTATATTTTATTTTAGAATTCCTATAGCCAGCATTGTTGGGGGATTGTAGGACAAGGGTCACTTATTGCTGAATAAAAATAGGGATGCTTTTTTTCTTCCTGGGTCTTTAGATTTATGTGTCGGTTTTCCGTTTTACTGTTTTTATTGCTCAGCAGTGTCCTTTAATTGACTGGCCGGTGTTTAATTATGATTATCAGCTGTTGCTATGAGTTGAGATTACCTTGAAAAATCAGTAAGTAGTATGACCTTAAAAGAAGACTCAATATCAAGGTCTGATTAGAAATAGTAAATATATCAAATATTATTCTAGGAATAGTTAATGATTCAACATTGTGATGAATTCCGTATTCATGTTCCTTTCAATTAGTTAAATCTATGTTGATTCTAATACTGTCTGGTTTTACCTCTGCTTTTTATAAGACCACTATCCTTATCAAGGCTTACAGATAGCATAGATTCCCTATGGCAACCCCTTGCTATTTTTCCATATCGTCCTTCGCTCTTAGTAAATCCTCTAGAAACAATCCAGCATCTGCACAGAGCTGAGGAATATAATTTGCTACTGCTCAGGCAACATTGCAATGTCCATGCTTACGAGTCCATAAGAAAATATCCCTTACGTTTCCATCTCTTGAAAGGTTTATGAAATGGAAGGTAAGTGCAACTGTTTTTTAGAGTAATCTTTCCAGCACATGTTCTAAACAGCACCATGTGTAGTTCTCGTTTAGCTTATTTTCCATGTCTTAGCAATGCAAACATACGATAGTTTTGACACAACGACAGCTTTAAAGCATTCCCGTTTTATCGTGAGTGAGAGGAATAACTTGTCAATAAAATCCCATGATTATGTAGACAGTAGATGATATATTTCCTGTGAAGTATGTAAACTAGTCTACAACTTCTCACTTAATCTATCTATTACAGTGATCACAGTGTAGCAATCTGTTTACTTCTGAAGCAAAGAAGATGTGTAGTGATCAGAGATTAATTTGCCGATGATAATTTGTAGGGACGGTTAAATTGCTTTCTTCATGTCTCTCTTTTTTTTATTTTTAATAAATTCGGTTTTCATATTTCGAAATCTTTCTTACAAGTGCCCAAATGGATATTAAGCAGATTTTATTCAACTCACAACGCTTAGAATTTTAATTAATTTTCTTGACAAAAAAGAATATTAAATTGAAATTCAAGATTGCATCCAGAATTAATTGAAGTAATTAATTTACACGGAAGCTAAAACACACAAGCAAAAATACTGTTATTCAATTAATATTTCCCTCGACAGTATAGACCAAAGTTTCTCAACCGGAATACACATTGTGCTAAAGTGTCTGCCGTAATTTACTTTCATTCACACCATTTGGTCATGATGTCATCAATACAGAAGCTTCAATTTCCACAGGGATTTTACTGCGTTGAATACGACTGAATATTGAATATTGTATTTAAACTATCCAGAGATTGAATTTTGAAAAAAAACATGGTATATTCAGGATTATTGTTATTTCTTCATTTATATTAATTATCATAATAACAAGAATTATATGTATCCTAATAATCTGAAAATTTATATGATCATTGATGTACAAACAAGATAATAAATTTTAATAAAAAAACCAAAATTGACATAAGAAGACGATCTTGGAGAATTAGAATGTTCATGTATTTTTAGAAAATGTTAATACTTTTATGATGGTTCTTTTATGATGTTATAATTATAAAGTCTTATACTTTCACACCCTCTCACTCAGAATATTATTAGTATCTTCACACAGGTTGTCTCCGTATTATCACTTTTGTTTTCTTTTACAGATAATCAAATAGAAATTTTGACATTTTTTAATCATCTGTGAGAGTTCAAATAGTATTTTGTTGAGGGTGCTGAAGATGTGGTGATAGTTTAAAAGTAAAGTATGTTTACATTATTTGTATTCGCCCTATATTTAAAAATTGATTACTGTTTTTCACATGAATTTAACCATCCCTATTGATCAGCATGTTTTATTCAATGTATATTCTAGTGAGGAAATCTATTTCATGTTATAATTTCATACATAGGTGATAATAAGAGCCTTTCAGCAGTCTATAGAGACATCACCTTCAATAGATCTGTTTCTAAATTTGCGAAATACAAGGATATTGACGTACAAATGGTTAATTCATTTCCCATATAACGAATCTGAATTATTTAGGATAATGGACTAGAAGATTTTTGTCAGATTTAAATAATGAGATTTTTATATCCATCCAATGATCGTTCAAAAGTAATATATATTTAATCCGAGCCACAGATTAAGTTACACTAGTTTTCATAAATTTTATGAATGTCAAGCCTCTGAAGAATATAATGTTATTTATCGTTTTAATTGAATAGAGAAAATAAAACGCACATCATATTTCTTAAGATAAAATATTTGCATGCCGTACCAAAATATTATCGTCTTATATTAAAATTCCTTCGTTGTTTATCACAGTCTTGTTAACTATACCTCAAACTTTAATAGATTTGAATAAACAATACGTCCTATATTTGGAAGATACTGACATACATACCGCAAAATAGTTTATTTCAACGTGTACACTTACACATAAACATGTATAAACACACATATGCCTTCGCACAACGTATTGATTGATACATTCATAAAAGGATGTGTTTTTGATATATATATATATATATATATATATATGTATATATATATATATATATATATATATATATATATATATATATATATATATCTGTGTGTACTTTTGTTTTTTCATATATATATATATATATATATATATATATATATATATATATATATATATATATATATGATATAAAGACCAATGTTATAATCTTTCCGACCAACAGAGAAAATCATCAAATGCATCTTTGGGGTTGTATATTTTGACCCTAAATGTATTTGTGCATATTTTTCTGTATAATTAAATGTTTATCTTTGTATCCATTTGGATATATAAGGAAATACGAAGAGAATCGTACCGATCATGAAATATACAAAGAACATCAAGCACCCAACAGAATATGTCCACGGAAAATGTTTTACAATAATAATAATAATAATAATAATAATAATAATAATAATGTTCTGACGGTCATGACATGCAATTAATGATTGACAAGAAACAGAATTGCATGTATTTGGTTTTCCCTACTCGACACAACTTCGTAAGTACCCATTAAATTTCTCTGTTCCTTCTTTGTGGATGCCGTTCCATCTGACGATTTTCTGGAACCGACTTATCCTTGAAGTCCAATAACCCTCCGTATGTTGCCGCATTTTCCTTCTACTATTATGGCCAATTAGGCAGAACTCCTGGCTGTATTTTGAATATGTGCCTTCTTTCATGTATTGTACTTGTCGAAAACAGTAACACGCTACAGAGTCCTGAGATAGTCTCATTAGATTCCCTTTTCTTTTTTCAGTATACATGCAATGAAAACATTTTATCTGACATACGGTTTGCCTTTAATTTTCATTTAAAATAAATAGAAAAAAAAACTAAAATGAACAGTCCTAGAGAATCACTGGAATGAATCGACTGAGAAGATCAGTGTACACGGTAATCAACCAATAGTAATTTCATTCTACCAAAATATTTTTTTTTATAAACCGAGATAGGTTATTGAATCAATCTGAATTATGAATATCTAATTAATAAAAAAAAAAGTATGAATATTTGTGGAATAAATTGAATTCTGATTAAAACGGGATTAAATACATAAATAAGTGAAACATAAATTATATAGTAATTAGGAATTTTGAATATTAAAAGCTATCATCATAATAATATAGAGCACTTTGAAAAACAGAATTGGTGACCCTAGTCCACATCCCGAGACGAAATTTTCACTGAAAATCAAAATTCTCGTAAAAGACATGAATCAATTGCTTCTCCCTCCAGTTATAAGAGGATCATTTTTGTATGGGCACTTTTATTGATAGTACACCCTAGAAACTCAAGTCACCTTCGAAGTAATCTCCTCCGGCTGCAATGCACTTGTTGTACCGTTCCAACAACTTCTGGAAGGCCCCATGGAAGTCCTCTTGTGTGAGCGTGTCCGTGACCTTCGTCACAGCCTCTTTCATCTCCTCAGTTGACACATAACGACAACCTCTGAGCTTAGGAAATAACCAGAAGTCACAGGGAGCAAGTTCTTGGCTATAGGGAGCGTGAAGAAATATCTTGATGCCCATCTTGGTCAAATAGTCTGTGACAAGGATGGAGTCGCTAATTGGTGCATTGTCCTGGTGGAATGCCACTGATTTGAAGAGTGCTGGCCTTTTCCGAAGGAATCTTTCCTGAACTCCCTTAAAACTTCAACTTATTAACCCTAACCCTCATCATTTGGCCAATCAACTCTGGTGTATTGACTTCTTTACTCCTCCCACACCATTCAGCCTCCCTCACAGACTCCCTGTCTACCTTGAATCTCTTATGCCACTCAAAAGCTGATGCTTGATTCATGCAAGATGTTCCAAAAGCTTTCTGAAGCCTTCCATACGTTTACGTGGCATTTTTTCCAAGTTTAAAACAGAATTTTATTGCATATCGTTCTTCTAACGTGTCCTCACGTCCAGATTGCATTTATAAAACTCACCCGCTTTGATAATCAGGCTTTAGTAGTATGCATTCCGATTCCTGCTGTAGTTGTTAAGTTGAACCTGAAATTATAAAAATTGGTCAGTCATCTCATACGATGTATAGCAATAACGCACTGAATTTTCTAGAGTCTACGCCAATTTTAGATACCTGTACAAAAAAAGTCTGGAAACTTATTGAAAACCCCACATAAGTAATCAGTCGGACAGATTGTTTTTTTTTTAGCTTGTTTAGGAAATAGTTTTAGGAGATGAATCAATCGGATTTTAAACCAGCTGCATTCTTCTTTCATAATGAGATTGTGACCCACCTTACTTATGGGGGAAGGGTTTTATAAATAAATATATTAGTCTGGTGATTTACTATCACTATCAAATTTCTGTTAAAGATAATCTTTCAAATCTAAGGAGAAAACATGGTAAAAATTATAGCAAGAATTATTTTAGCCTAGAATCTGAATAAATAATAAATTATAGAAAGTGTTGATTGTATCTGGTTTTCGTTTGGTAATATTTGTACATGTGTGTATTAGTCGATTTAAAGAAACGTATACCAATAAAATTTTCTTCCGTACTTTATCCAGCTCAGGGACAGCTATCGATAAGCTATCGATCATATGAAAATCAAAACTGACTGATAAAATGAAACGCAGTTTCATCCAGGCAGCGGTCGTATCAATACTGCTGTATGGATGCACTACTTGGACGCTAACAAAACGGCTGGAGAAGAAGCTAGACGGCAATTACACAAGAATGCTGGGAGCAATATTGAACAAGTCCTGGCGGCAACACCCCACGAGGGCACCAACTATACGGCAACCTACCTCCCATCACGAAAACTATCCAAGTTAGACGAACCAGACATGCAGGACAGTGTTGGAGAAACAGGGACGAGCTCATAAATGATGTACTCCTATGGACCCCCAGATATGGCCGATTAAAAGCAGGACAAGCCGCTCGAACATACATACAGTAGTTATGTGAGGATACGGGATGCAGCCCTGAAGACCTGCCAGAGGCGTTGAACGATAGGGAGAAGTGGGGAGAGAGGGTCAGGGATATCCGTGCTGGCAGCAAGACATGATGATGATGATGATGATGATGATGATGATGATGATGTAAAAAGACTAGTATGTTTTTAACATCACTGCTATGCATCGACATATCTTAATTCTTGTGTGCGTGATATATAATGAAAGTGATTTTAAGTGACAGTGAACGAAACGTTTTATAATATTTTCTACTCCTCCTAATCATCATCATCATTCACATCATCATCATTAATGTGTAAATACAGCATAGAATCGTTTGAACTTCTCTCTGTATCTCTCGTCATCCATCTCAATGCAAGTCTTCCAGACAACTTCCAGTGTCGGTATAAAACTGATGAATGTAAATTCTTTGGTTGTCAACTATTACTGGTATATCAATGCGTAGAAGTCCATCGGAGAAAGTTGCTTATGAGTTCGTCTTTACTTCTCCACCAGTTCACAGCAAGTCTTGTTCGCCTTATTTGGGTGGTTTGTGTGATTGGAAGTATACTTATACAACAGCAATGTTTATTCATTTCTCATTGATTTAATCAAACATTTAACTTCAGTTTGATCAGTTTGTGCTTCACTTCACTTAATATGCAAACGTCAGATTTTCGGTGACACTTCGTATAAAATGTAGCGTCTTGCGATTGCCAGGTGAATATATCATGATTTATTTCTATTATACCCAGTCTGTTGACGCAAGGATGAATGACTTATTTCCCGTTAATTTCAGTTAAATAGTAATCGACAAAGATTTATAATCATTTCAAAAACTTATTTCTCCAATAATATAATTTTTATTCTGGAGGGTTTTTTTTTAAACGGAAACTACCATAAACCATTTGAGTATTTCTTTATTACATAATAGTCTTTTGAATCATTTATTTTATATGAAATATCGATTTTTTTATTGAATTTCCTCGTACAAATTGCCAAGTTATTAATGTTTTATAATTATGATTTTTCAATAAAAGTCAAGGTTAGATAATATTTTATCTGAATTATTTATCATGTTTTTTGAGATAAAGAAAGTAATTGGTATTATATCGTAATTTATACGAAATTTTATGAACGTACACTGATAACTGAAAATACTTTTATATCTGTATGTAAAGATACAAATATCTTGATGCACTCATATCAATATTATACTGATTGATTTATTACGACAAAAAGGCAACCCGTCTAGGTTTATATTTTTGTCAAGATGTGAAGGAATTGTGTTCAAGTTGAAAATTTGTATGTAGTTATTTTTAAAAAGTTACTATTTGCATAATATTGTGGCGAATACTACGAATTTTAACCACGATCAGTTTTACCTCTATATAATAACCTAGCAGATACTTCCACTCCATATCTCGAGATAAGGGTAACGAAGGCCTACTCTACACTCCCCAGATATCCAGCACCGATTCTTCAACATCAGTTTCAGTTTATTGTCTTGTCCAATACACTGTTTTTTGGGAGAAGAGGGATCATAGCCCTTAGCAAAGGATAAAATCGATTTTTCTAAGTTCCATCACCAGAATAGAATCTATATTATAGTAAGTAAAGTTAGCGACCATAGTCGAGGGTGACCCGAAGGCTCCCTTTTCGATAGCTACTACACCAAGGTGTAGGGGAGGGCGCTACTCCATTCCCAGGATTGCTCCACTTTACCCTTGAACCGTACCTTATAATGCTGAGTGTTAAGCAAGGTGGTATCAAGTTCCATTTTTTGAGTCTTTATTGGCCCAGCGGTTAGAGTGTTCGCCAATGGCCCGGGATATTATAGTAAGTTCCCTTTATATTTATGAATATATACGTCGACTAAACTCAGAAGAAAAGAAAACATGCTCTCTAATAAAACGATGTCAAAAAATGAAATTTTGATGCTAAGGAAATCCACTATGGTATAAATCTTCGAAATAAAGTATCACACACACACACACACACACACACACATATATATATATATATATATATATATATATATATATATATATATATATATATATATATGTGTGTGTGTGCGAGTGTGTATGTGTATGTGTGTATCGTCATCCACAGACAGATCTGTTTCGTTCTATCAGAACTCTTCAGTGTGGCTAGACAGGCTAGATTCCCGAAGCTAGGATCGAAACCCGGTTGACTCAAAGGCCAATCCAATATATATATATATATATATATATATATATATATTCTTCCGAATATATAAAGACTCATATAAACTTATACATGTACCCGTATATATATATATATATATATATATATATATATATATATATATACACGGGTACATGTATAAATTTATATGAGTCTATATATATATATATATAGTCATCCACAAACAGAATGTTTTGTTGTAACACAAATCGTCAGTGTGGCTAAGCACGCTATATTCTCAAAGCTGGGATTGAAACGCGGCTGACTCAGACTCCAATGTAAGATTTATTTGTTTTGTTTACATATATTTGCTTAATGTATTATATATATATATATATATATATGAGCGTAATTTGACCTATCATTGCTGACGGTGGCCACGAGGTTCCTTTTACAGTAGCTATTACACTGATTTGTAGGAGAGGGTGTCTCTTCTATCCTTTGGTAGTTTCACTTATTTTTTATCTGTACTTTACATTGGTGAGTGTTAAGCCAAGAGGCATTATGTAGATTTTTTGGAGTCTTTGCTATGAGTTGTTTTGGGATTGAACCTTTGCCTCCTGGACCACTTGTGAACACTCAAACCATTATGCTAATATATATATATATATATATATATATATATATATGTATATATATATATATATCTGTGTATGTGCGTGTGTGTGTTCGTGTTGACATGATTTTGTGTGTAAATGTGTTTTTGCTTGTGTCTGTATGACCATTTTTGTTCTATTTGTTAGTATATTTCATAGACTGGGTTATGAACGCGTCCAATGAAATCTGGATGATTCATAGTCACCTCCAGACACTCCGACATAAGTCGAAATTTCTGATGTTTGCTGTGGCTCAATGCCATTTTAAAATTGATAGTCCGGACTGTTCAAGGAACCACATTGACATATTTACTGGCAAATTTAACTGATTCGAATCCGCCAAAGACTCATCTCAATAAATCTTTCAAACCAAATTTAGTAGATGTTCTTAGACAGTGATGAAGTCTACATTTCTAGCTGAAATAGGAGTTATGCGTGAAATATTACAACACGTAACTCTATAACCACACGAAACTGATGATCGGTGAGAATCACGTTTTCAAGTAAATCTTGATACTGTTTTCGGATATAGTTGGTTTCTGTTTCTTTCAAATATATAAATTGTATTACGAATTTTCGCTTACTAAACCGACATCGGCACCGGTGGGTGTAAATTATCAACTTTGTTCCTGGGTTCCTTCGATTCTGGCAGCATTAACTCACCCTTGAAAACGTTTTATTGGAACTGGGTTGTTTGGCAGGTGTCTGAGGCGCCTCTGAAGAAAAATGCCGACGAAAGTGAGCAATTCTTGACTCTACCGCACGTATGGTTCGCTTTTTCCAACGTATCCACTAACTAATCTGTCCTTGTGTTACATTTTTGGTCAATGGCTTTTCAAATGAATACATTCTTTTGAACATAATGAAAATATGAGGTACACATCCTTATAAAAGACACCTAAAAAAAACATTTAATAAGCATCCTTTTGTCTAGAACACACTCGACAGATTACTTATGTTTCTTGGTAGTCCTAATTCGTTACCCATCTAAATAGTGATCAGATTCATCATTGTGTAACCCCAATGATCTATCCGGAATCGATTCTTAAGATGTCAGAATTAACCAAAAAAATAAATACAATCTTGTATCTTGTAAAAGACCTGAGGTAAATAGCACCAAGCTAGCATTGAATTCGTAACCTAGTAACAACTGATATGATAGACTTCCTTGTTAATCAGTACACCTCATTGAAATCCCATCTCTCTTTCTTGAATGTTTTTTTTGTGGTTGAGAATAGACTGGTCTCAGACGATATCCAGAATGAGACAATTTAGAAATATATTATTTTTTCTTGAGTATATTGTAGCAATACACGTAAGTAAATTTATAATGTGTGTTGTTTGGGATGTGGGATTGGTTAAGTTTGGTTTGGTTTTATGGCATATCGACCATTTTAGGTCATTTAATGCCAAATCTTTTATATGCATATATTAAAGATATGATTTCTAAACACATTTTGAAGATACTTTTTTAAAACAAGCTGGGGCTTGTTTTTTTGAACACAGTAAAATGGCTTCATTTAATTTCGAACAGCTCAGTTTAGCATAAGTATAGTCGTTTGTTTATATACAGTTAGTCATTGGTTTTAAAAGTTTTTGTTTACAAAGAGTTAGCTGTAAAAACTGTTCAATTTCAAACTATTCAGTTTTTTATGTCAACAAAGTAAACTGAAGGAAGTCATTGAGTTCGGACCAGGCGTATTACGCTTAAGAATTGCTCGATACGAAGTGGGTTGGTTTAATATATTCAGGTGGGCTACACCTACGTATAGACACAAACACAGAGAGAGAGAGAGAGAGAGAGAGAGAGAGAGAGAGAGAGAGAGAGAGAGAGAGAGAGACGCTCGTATCTATATGCGTATTCGTTATTCAATTAAATATATTCATATAACGACAGAAGAGCTTATAATATCCTATATTCATTTCCTGTGGACAACTTCTTCATAATTCCGTCATTTTAAATCGTATATAATCATAATCTCCAATTAAAATATTGCTAGGCACAATGAGAGCAATATATACCCACCATTTTAATCATGAAACATGTATTTTTCTAAGCATCACGTCAAATATTTTAGCATCTATATTTCTACTGTGTATATTAAAATCAAACTTAGGGACCCTGTGCCAGAGATGTTCCGTTAACAGCCAATTATACAACTTTACCTTCTGTGAATACTACTTTTCCTCCTCATCACATATCAACAAAGAAAAATACCACGAAGAAAATATCTATATTTATAAGTGTAATTGTTTATCTCTTGATTAAAAATGTCCACAAATATTGATATACAAGAAAGTCATAATTTAGTAGTTGCGTGTGGATCAATAAGTGGATAAATGAGGATAAAAAGCTGATGCAACCTTCTGCTTTTTATTGGCGTGTCAATAGTACCTGCTTTTTACACTGAGGGCTAGATTTAAATATTTGCTAGATATGCAATATCGATATCAGAGCTTCAGTAATCATTTTCCTATTAGTGATATTGCATAGGAGAGTAGAAATTAAAGACATCCTTTGGATACGACGAGTATTTACGCAGGAGACACTGACTCTCAGGAAGGAACGTACAGCTCATCTTTTTATTCTGAAAGGGTGAGAGAATAATGGCGTGATCCTTTTTTATTGAAAGGAGCAATTTAGTAAGCCAACATTTCGTTACATATTAGGTTCTATTTGTGTACGTTTTCAGTGTCTCTTTTGGAAGGTATCAGAAAAATGGAAGTTACTTGAGACAACGATTTGAATCATTGGTGAATTTACGTCATCTATTTTACTCGGGCTCACGCAGGTGAGCACCAAACCCAGTCGCCAATGGAATCTCTAATGCTGACAGTGTAACGTAATGGCCAAGGGATTTCGGTTCATGCCTTTGAGTTTAGTTAGGCTGAGAACCTTTAGGCTCAGCACATGGGTTAGTTAGGTGCAACATTGAGGCAGGTGTTAACGCGGGCGCGCGTGGGCGGATGGAGGGGTAACTTAGATGTCACAATAGTCCGAGACGAAACGGGTGACGGGGTGCGAGTGACGTCACGCACCGGAAGCGCGCAGAGGTTTGTGGAGAATTGAAAGAAAGTTAGAGAGTTGAATACAAGACTCCAAACGAGGAGGATCGACTTTTGGAGCTCGCAGACACGAGGCGAACTTGCGCCCTGTGGGAGCCGCTCGAGATGGGGGCCAAATGAATAAGACAGCAGAGACGATTGTGTTTCTCTTCCTTGTGTCGAAACTTTTAACTCAAAGTTTATAAAAAAAGTTTCGTAAATGAAGGAGAAGCCGTTACGTATTTTTCGTATTTTCGAGATTCCTATGTTCTATCGTTATGAACATTATATGTCTATTTCGCACATGGCGTTAATTGTGAATATAGTACAACAGGGCCATGGGTCAAATGAGTAGAGTGTTCGCTAATGGTCCAGGAGACCACGATTCAATCCCAGGTTGAGTCACATCAAAGACTAAAAAATGGTACTTGTTGCATCCCTGCTAAACACTCAGCATTATAAGGTACGGATCAAGAGTAAACTGGAGCAATCCGGGGAAGGGAGTAGCGCCCTTCCATACACCTCGATGTAGTAGCCATGGAAAAGCGAGTCTTCGGGCCACCCTCGACTAACATCACAAAGCTTACGTTGCTTTATTCAATATCTGGATCCCCGGAATCGATTGCAGAACCTTACACACACACACACACAAGCATGTGCGAACGTACATGGACACACACACTCACATGCATGCGGACACACACACTCATACACATACAAATTCTACACGAAAATGTTGGGCCAATGTATTTTAAAATTCAGACAAATACGATCAAATGATCAACAGAAGTATTGCTTGCTGACAAAATTTAGTGAAGTTGATACTAAAAAGTGTCCTTTACATAACAGGAAGTAAAATACATTTTATGCTTTCTAAAGTAATTTTTAATATTTCTGTCGAAAATCTATTCGTTTGAGGGAATTTATTTTAAGGATTTCTTTTATTTTTTGGACTGATTGATGTAGTACCAAAAAATGTTTATTTTTCTTCTTGCAAATTAAAATGTGAACACTATCAGAAAAAATAAATCAAGACTCTGAGGCATGAAAATAAAACACAGTGATTTAAAATAATTATGCCTAGTAGTCCAAGTAAGATTTCGAGTCTAACAACTGACTTGTTCTGAGAGAAATTTCATTGCATCCAAATTGATAGACTTGAGAGAGTAGCTATTTGTGCTGATTTCAAAAAGATCTATCCATGGAGTCACCACTGGTATACAATTCTGTTTTGCGTTTGAGACCTAGATATTTTTTCCAGAATTAAGATTCGATTTTTTTCAAAGAGCTTCGATTGATTCCTAACCCTGTTTCCTTCAATGTCCATTTTTACTTAACCGCGTATGTTTCTGGGCGTTTATTTCACTTACCGGTAATTTCTTCTTCCAGGATTAAAAAAAGCTCATACAACTAGAGTTAGGTTCGAATGTAAATGATAATACTGAACAGCAAAATGTAAATGATAATACTGAACAGCAAAATTTCTTTATTAGTTAAAAGTTTCGGACCAGTCAAGTACTTGAATATTAGAATGATAATTTTTTATGAATATGAAAAATATTCATTTAAAAAAAAAAAGGGTGTGTCTCAGACTAGAAGTGGGACATGTTTAAGTCATGAATTTATTTATCTATTCTGTTATTTGGCGGGGGATAAGACAAAACATTATTGGCCAGGATTTAATCCCGTTTTTGCCTATTTGGTTAAGTGAAGAATATTCTTGTTCGACACATTTAAAAACATTGTCAGTT
The DNA here is from genome assembly GCA_963585895.1 of Sepioteuthis lessoniana. Taxonomy (NCBI): domain Eukaryota; kingdom Metazoa; phylum Mollusca; class Cephalopoda; order Myopsida; family Loliginidae; genus Sepioteuthis; species Sepioteuthis lessoniana. Next base: position 26,415,231 of record OY757904.1, read on the forward strand.
GGATAGAATTGTTTCATAATTGAAGACAAAACAGACATTACCAGATAGGATTTCTATCTATCTATCTATCTATCTATATATATATATATATATATATATATATATATATATATATATAAGTAGGTAAAAATGATTTGATTAATTGACTGAATGAGGTTGATGATATATCAACGCGTTCAGAGTTATTTCATGCATATATATTAGGAAATAACGTTCAGATTACCCATTGATGCGATCCCAACAGGTAATACCATTTCAGGTTAAGGTGGACATGGAAATAATGGCAATCAAAGAGTATTCCACTCTCTATGAGGTCGCGTCAAGATATGCTGTGTCATATCTCGGTCACTCTTTTTTATGGGGGAGTCGTGCCTCGCATCAATGGATAGTCAGCGTTATCTATGCCCTAACAAGAGGGCGTATAAGATGATTGAAAGTGACAGAATCTCAAAGATGCATGGAGTGTTGAAAAAAATCAGAGTACTGATTTTAACTCCACATGTGTCAGATTATCTGGGATGTAAAGTGTCGGACAGTTTCAGATCACAGTTGAAGGAAGTGCTAGGCATTTCCAACTAAAGTCGTTGTTTGCTATCAATTATTAACGTCACACGATAACTTAAGATGACCCTCGGGTTTCCCCGAGTAATTTTTCCATTGCAAAAATATGTGCTCTGGTAATGTAAATGCAATGTTGAAGGTACCTCTCACTAAGAAATAACCTGGTGCCCGTCAGTGACAAACAACTAGGTGACAATCACAGTGTGAGCCAGGAAGCTCACACAGGAGAGTTGGAGAATTTAAGAAAGGGTATGCAATTTGCTGAGCAACTAGCAGAATGATGAGAAAATACTAATATTTCAGGCTTAAAAAACACACATGCTTTATTGGGAGTGAAAAATTATATATCTTCCCTGGATTGACTAAAAAAAATCTGTTCCCGTATTCCTGTTTTTGAAAACCAGTGCAGAGGAAAGTTGCAACATTTATTATAAAGTGAATAGGTTTTTTGTGAATACGTGTCTGTCTTTTTCTTTTCATTTTTTAAAATCATTTTCATCTCTTCTTCAACACTGTCCGTTTTCTTTTTTCGGCCCCGGAATTTATAAGATTCATTGATGACTTTCTTTACAACATGGCTAGTTTATCTATGTATGATTTCAAACAAACTCCCCAACATTCACCCAGTAAAATTTCAACAAAACATGGTTGAACCGAAATAAATCTCTTGGGAGTGTCTATGTCTCATTTCAGAAATATTTTTTAAATTCATAATTAAGTACCTCAAAATTGGTAAAATTTTTGAACAAGAAAACGGGATCGCTGAATTAATTAAATGAATTAATTAAATAAATTCATTTCATTCAATCTAACTCCAGTTTATTACATCGGGATTAAATTGCATAAAATGAATTTATTTAATCAATTTATCTAAGATAAATATGATAAATGTTAAAAAAAATGTAACGAAATAAATGACAGCCAAATAAAATCAAATAAAACTCCAGAATTTGTGCGTATTCTTCATAAACATGATTAGTCTGTTTATAATAAATATCTAAAACTAGTCATTGGCGACTCGATTTTTTTGCCAATGATCGCAGTGATACGTGGAACTCTGAGTAAAGGAGGATACTTTGAGCTATGTAGATGTAAATTCATAAAAAGCGAGCCACAAAGCAGAAATCTTGCAATACTTTATTACGATGCGTAGTGTATTTTGATGACTATGAATTCCGAGACTGAAGTTGAAGTTTGTTCATGTACACGCATGTATAAATAATATGTACCTGTTCAAAATTTCTGTAAAACCAGGTATAAATAAATTTCTATGAGTCTGCACACCTATATACACTCACAAATACAAATATATATGTATATATAGATGTACTTTTATGTCTATGTGTGTGCGTGTCTATCTCAGTACGACAGTGTACGGTTTGAGTTATATATTCGTACCCGTGCGTTCGTGGGCATTTGATTATTACGTTTTTAATATATATATATATATATATATATATATATATATATATATATATATATATATATATATATATGGCAGCTTGCCAGCGTCGGAAAAAACATGATTTACATTTTTCTTTTTTTTTCTTTTTCTTTTTTTTATATTTCCCGGGTCGGCAAAAGACTGGAGACACATTGAACTAGGGATGATCACTGCGTCGGAATAAAACTCATGTCTTTTTCCAAGAAAAAAGATTGCTCAAAACAGATACAGTGCGTCGCATTCCGACCGTTGTCCGTTGCATTTCTCCCAAGAGACACGAGCCTGAGCACATCGCGGTGAGATAAGCTGAGACTTCGAACGAAAGGCCAAAAAGTTTGAATTGAAAATCAAACTATGTTAAGAATATGCACAACTTTGAAAATAAATTACAAAATAACTTGCCAATAAGTTTTCCCTAGTTTCATACATTGAACTTCTTTTTCATTCTTCTCAGATATCAACATATTGATCGCAGTAGGTATTAGACTTTTACGGAATTTCGTAAGTAACAAAATCCTCTATCAACCTATAAGTGAAGGTTAGAAAACTCTGATTTTATCTCCTGCAAAGAGGTAAGCCTCCACCATTAGGATACTATATTATGACTGAGGGCTAAGCGCCAATTAGAGAGATCAGGGGAGTAGGGAAAAACTCTTTATAAACAATATTAAAATGTCAACTCTGACCAAAAGTTGAAGTAGCTCTTTGGGTTCGGTTTATATATGAAATTGGTTTGAGTGAGAATACTAATAATTAATGTTAATTTATGGACTTCTTTGCATGGATGTACGAGGGTCATTAAATAAGTTTAAAGACTTTTTTGTATGGGCACTTTTATTGATAATACACGCATCAAACTCAAGACCCTTCGAAGTAATCTCCCCCGGCTGCAATGCACTTGTTGTACCGTTAAAACAACTTCTGGAAGGCCCCATGGAAGTCCTCTTGTGTGAGCGTTTCTATGACTTTTGTCACAGCCTCTTTCATTTCCTCGGTTGTCTCATAACGACAGCCTCTGAGCGCAGGGAATAAGCAAAAGTCACAGGGAGCAAGGTCTCGACTACTGGGAGGGTGAAGAACTGTCTTAATGCCCATCTAGGTCAAATAGTCTGTAACAAGGATGCAGTTGTGGACTGGTGCATTGTCATGGTGGAAATGACACTGACCCGATTTGAAGAGTGCTGGCCTCTTCCGACGGAATCTCTTCCTGAACTCCCTTAAAACCTCAGCATAATAACCCTAACCCTAACCCTTTGGCCAATCAACTCTGGTGTTCGGACATCCTTACTTCTCCCACACCTCTCATCATCCCTCACAGATTCCCTGCCTTCCTTGAATCTCTTATGCCACTCAAAAACTGGCGCTCGATTCATGCAAGATTGTCGAAAAGTAGTCTGAAGCCTTCCATACGTTTCTGTGGCATTTTTCCATGTTTAAAACAGAATTTTATTTCATATCTTTCTTCTGAAGTGCCCTCACGTCCGGATATCATTTTTGAAATTCACTAGCTGTGACAATCAAGGTTTAGTAGGGTGTATTCCAATTGCACACACATACCCACACACATACACACACATATACCCCTACACACATATCTACAAACACACACATAACCCCTACTCACACCCCATCATACACACACAGGCCCCCAAACACTCATATGCATGCGCACTCACTCGTACACACACACACGCGCACGTACCAAAGAAATAGCTTTGAAAAAGTAAAATCAGGGAAATCAGTTGGGTTTTGGAATAAATCTATTTGAAAAACATTCTTTAAAATATTCAATCACACACTAAGGCATTGCAAAAGTTTCTCATATAATTATTTATATACTGGATTATTTAGACGGCAATTCAACCCGTCCTGCGATATTCTAGGCCTAAGTTTAAAAAATAGCGTTCATTATGCGATTACATATACCCCTATTTTGCATTTGCTTTAATATTTTTTTGACACATTGTCCCATGGAATATGAATAAGGTTAATCAGATCAATTGAACACATAGTTGTGAAGCTAGCAGTTATTACAACACTCGACCTACGTGAATTTGTGTGTAATGTCAATAAAGTAGTACTTCTCTAACCCCACACATCCAGAACTGGAGCCTCACCGACCTATGGAGCTTTTTGTAATTTCCAGGACACACTTTTTTGTTGCAGCTAGGATCTTAATCATCTCCAAGGATACAGTTAATGACTTCAAATCTCCACCGACAAAGTGAGCGAGAATTACTCGGAACATCATTTGCAATGTAATTTTAAAATATGTTAAACCTTAGTTATTTCCTTACATTGATGTTCTCGAATATATTTTCCAAAAAAATACAAAATAAACGAGATAGTAATGATTATGTGGTACAAAAAGAAAAATATATTAATTTGATTGATATTACGAGAAAATTGGTTTTCATTTGAAAAATCATGGCCAACAAAATTAATCAAACCAAAGATAAAATATATTCTCTTTAACCCCCAATAATAAATAAAACAAACTGTAAATTATATTGTCGCAAAGGTGATCTAAATATATGCCTGTAATTAACACCACCATATATATATATATTTTTATATATATATATATATATATATATAGAAAGAGAGAGAAAGAGAGAGATAGCATTGTTGTTTATGTCACCACTTGTTTTATGTCCTTTATAAATGTTGCTTCCTGGTCACGCTATTTTCTTTTTCTGATAAAACTCATATTCGATTAGAAATAGGTTAAATCCACCAGTGTTCAAACCAGTTCAACTGATGTCTGTAGACTTTCTCCTTTTTCGAAAGTTCATATCAATATGTAATTTGGGAGAAACCAGACTAATCTTTATATATATGGATATTGGTACCTATTGAAACAGTTTGTAAATCGATATTATTTGTGATGGAAAATTTGAATCGCAGGTGCCCTTGCTTTAAGCATATATATATATATATATATATATATATATATATATATATATATATATATATATATATATATGTCAGAAAACTTACTTCAGTGCTTCTTTTTCTTTTGATTCTTCAGGATGTCTCTCTTTCTCTCTCCTCCCTGTCTCTCTCTCTCTCATATATATATATATATATATATATATATCAGTGCATGTGAGCATGTGTACGAAAGTAATGTTACAATGAAAATAGACCCAACAATTATAAAGCACATCTAGATAGTATACTTTTAAGGTCACTGAATTCTGAAGACCAGTAAAATATCTTGGGATGTTGGAATCAGATCCAGTAAAAGAGAATCATTGAGTTGTAAATAGGAATATAGATTATCAATATTTCATTTCAACAAGAATATGATTTGTGAATATTACATCTAAAATTACTCTACTAAAATGTATTTAACGAACCGGCTCAGAGAATCAGAATGCTACATCCTGGAATTGAATTTATTTCACAATCAAAATATAAATAAAAGAAAGACAGGAATCAACCGATATAGTACAGCAACTGAGTATTTAAATAATAAAGCCATACATTTAACTCGAAGTGTTGAATTACAATGAATTTAAACCAGAAGAAACTAGGAAGAAATAAACATATGAGAAATTGGATTGATTGTTTGATTACAGGTAATCATGAACATGTGGACAACTTTCAAATGACTCTTACTCAACCATATGCACACACAAGGAAATATCCAAGAAAAATAGAGGCATAATATATTCTCTGATTTTGAGACACAAACGGATTATACAGTCCTATCAAAATAGTTAGATATGATTTAATTTCATTGATAAAAGAACGTGTAAATTATTATTATTTTAACAGATCACGAAGTTTAAGTAAAGGAAACTGTATAAATATCTTAAACTTGCAAGAGAATTAGAAAAATCGTAAAACTTTCGTTTACAGCAATCCTGATGCTGTAGCCTTTAAAACATTGTTGAAAACCTGGGAAAGATACTTGTGAACTTGATATTCGATGTAGAATTGACTATCTCCATCACAGCCCTGACGAAATCAGAATATAGAAATGTTCCTGGAGAATTGAGATGTATTGTCACTTGACTCACAATGAAAATCACCTGCTGATACCGGATTAAATCTTTTTGGGATTTCTGAAGAATCAGATTAATAATAAAAAACAAGAAACGAATGTCAACAAGGGGACCTGAGGGTTCAGTAGATCCCTGTTTAAATTAAAGAAAAACGAAAAGCTCAAGAAATATCTGGAACTTGATGGAGAATTACAAGATGTCTCTTAGTTAAAGGTGAAAATAAGGCTAATCTAGTCAGAGGACGCAGAACAATTCGGCGAAATGAGGAAAGATGATATAATGAATTAACTCTGACTTCGAGTAAGTGTTAAGAATGTTCAAAATACAGCATTGCTAAATGTGTTCAGCTGCAATATCACAAGAAGCAAATTGAAACTTCAGTCGTGATATTGCGTTCACTTTTAGACTTGGGCCCTTGGGAAAAGTATGCACCTATTTATCCCCTAATGTTCTTCTACCAGGATATATTGCATTAAATGACCCATGTAGGCTAATATTCTATTTAATTAAAGAATCCAACCAAAGCAGGAAGCACTACTGAGATCAACAGGAATACGTAGAAGAGTCATGAAGAGCTGTGGTGAATTGATGTCATTTTATATACAGAGAAAAAAACGAACAATTTAAACTGGTGTTAAAAACTTGCAACAAATATTATGTTGAAAATATGAAATTTACCGTTAAAGTCTGATGAAAAGTGAATTATTTCAATTATTTCCCCATATCAGGGAAGATAACTCACCTCTAATGTATGATTGATTATTCTCGAAAAAAAGGCAGTATGAGACAACACGATGGCTGCTTGACATCATACCATTTGAAAACAGTAAATTGCTTATCCTGCAGTATCCTAGTCGAGTAAAAATAAAAACGAATATATTTGTGTTAGAATATATATTCAATTGTTTTCGGTTTTATTTCGTTGTTCGTAATATTTGGGTTATAACACCACCATATCATGCCTAGGTTAAAATATGAGTTGTCGTAAGAAATCTGATGATAATGGTATAACGAAAATTAGTACTATATGATGATGAAAATGATACAAGTATATTTATTTACATTGGAAGAAAGAGTGCTCAGTAACTAATGGTATTTTTTTAATAATCATATTTCTATTTGTCTCCGTCTGTTCTGCTAAATACTATATATATATATATATATATATATGATTTATTACAAAAGTTAACGATGTATCAGACTTCTAATATTCTAACGTAGGAGGCACTGACTTAGAAAGATGATAATTATTTTGAGAAAGTAAGCACCTGCTTACAAGTCTAGAACATAAAGATGAATTCTTCTTCATAAGAAAATAAAACAGATATGTAATAACAGTCGCTGTTGTTTCCCCTTTCATCGTAGAGATGATATTAATAATTTTACTTACGAATATAGGTTTGAGAATATAAGCCACCATGGGTTAATTTATGGTGTCTAGGATATTTATATGCAATCCAAACATAATCCAAGCTATTAATACTAGTTACTATGTAGTATCTACTTTTAACCTGTACATTTGAACATGTAGTAGGAAGCCGTTCCTCATCAACAGAAAAATACATTGACACGTGGCTAACGAAGGCTTGGACAGCTATCGATAGACTCTCGATCATATGGAAATCAGACCTGACCGATAAAATGAAACGCAGTTTCTTCCAGGCAGCGGTCGTATAGATACTGATATATGGATGCACTACTTGGACGCTAACTAAACGGCTGAAGAAGAAGCTAGACGGCAATTACACAAATATGTTGCGAGCAATATTGAACAAATCCTGGCGGCAACACCCCACAAGGCACCAACTATACGGCCACCTGCCTCCCATCACGAGGACTATCGAAGTTAGACGAGCCAGGCACGCGGGACACAGCTGGAGAAGCAAGGACGAGCTCATAAGTGACGTACTCATATGCACCCCTGTGTATGGCCACGAAAAAGCAGGATGACTTGCTCGAACATACATACAGCAGCTACGTGAAGACACGGGATGTAGCCCTGAAGACCAGCCAGAGGCGATGAATGATAGGGATAAATGGCGAGAGAGGGTCAGGGATATCCGTGCTAGCGGCATGACATGATGATGATTATGAGTTATGGAAATCAGAAATAATATCATTGTTGTATGGTGAAATAATACGCAAAACAGAGGAATTGTAGTCAACTAATTAGACATAGAAGAAATGACTATTCATTGATTCTGTAATATCAGTCTGCCTCAGAATCATATGTGCCTTTGATGAGAGAGAAAAAATTGAAAATAGGAGTTAACGAAGGAGTTAAGAGAACTAGAAGGACAGAAAGAAGTACTGAAGCAGAAAGTCACATTGATAAATTTAAAACAACACTAAAAATATATCAAATTGGAAAACGCCAGTCCATGATGGATTACATAGTTTCTGGTGCAATAATTCGCCTCTATTCACGTCAGATTAGCACTAAAAATGAACAGATGCCTACAAAGAGCACATGTACCCGAAGAGATGACCAAAGGAAGGACCGCATTCATCCAAAAAGATCTAGGCAAAGGAATTGCCCCAAACAACTACAGACCCATAACTTGCCTACCGATGACGTGGAAAATATTAACAGCACAAATAAAGGAAGATATTTACAACTCGTTAAGAAGCCTCAGATTGTTCCCTGAGGAAAAGAAAGGATGCTACAAAGGATTCAGTGACACAGCAGAGTTAATTTACATAGAGCAGCACATCCTAAACAAGAACAAAACCAGACGGAAATATCATGCTATGTCCTGGATTGATTATCAAAAGGCATATGACACGGGCCGCAAAGGTGGATAATAAACAGCCTCAAAATGTACAAAATATCACATGAATTTATAAACTTTATCGAGAAAACCATGAAAACTAGGAGTGTGGAATTGACAGCAGGAGGTAGAAGCTTAGCGGAAGCAAAGATCCGAAGAAATATTTTTCAAGGTGATGCATTATCATAGTAATTATTCATAATCGCCACTATGTCACTTAAGCAAATACTAAGAAAATGAACAACCGAATACAAACTTTGTTAATCACAAGAAAAGATCAATCGCCCAATGTACATGGATGACATCAAACTATTCACAAAAATTTAAAAAAAAAAGAACTGCAAACTCTATGTAACACTATGTTGGTGTTCCGCCAAGCAGACAATTCCTTTTTCTGTTTTGGCGCGAAACCAGACAAAGGGTTTGGGACTTGAGATCTCGGCGTGACCGGAAGTGGTAAGGGGACGCGAGAAGAGAGTTGGAAAAAGGAGCTCGAGGAGGCAGTTGGTGAGGGACGACGGAGAGAGGCGGTCGCTACTGGACAGCAGAGAGACGAGTCGGCATGAGATAGGGTCCAGCCATAGTGAGGGAAGATGAATCGGCATTCCAGTAGCGTTGTAGAATTTTCGCCAGTAACCCACGCTAGCGTTGGTCTACACATGCACAATGTTACATAACTTCCTTTCTGCACTTGAGTTAACCCAAACATTTTGTTCGTTTTGTTCATTTGTTCTCTTTTTTCTCCCGCTCCCTCGATTGTATTCCTTGTAGCGGTAAAGAAATGTGCGATGCCTCATATCGGAACCACTAGTTGATCAACGGCCGTAAAGAAGTGAAATGGTTCGAAGAAGTTGACGTATCGGGGGCCGAGGAGGTAAGGTCACACTAATACATTCAGATAAAATATACAGTCAGGACATAGGAATGGAATTTGGCATAGTAAATGTGCCGTTCTAGTAATAAAAAGCCGCAAACGACATCTGACTGACGAAATTGAACAACCAAATCAAGACAAGATCAGAACGCTCGAAAAAAAAGAAACCTACAAATACTTGGTAATCTTGGAGGCTGACACCATCAAACAAATGGAAATGAAAGACAAAATTCTAAATAATATCCTAGGAGAACTACAAAATTACTTGAGACAAAACTGTGTAGCAGAAAGCTTGTCATACGAGTAAATACCAAGGCTGTATTCCTCTTTAGATATTCGGGACTCTTTTTAAAGTAGAGCAGAGAAGAACTTAAACAAGTAGACCAAAGAACAAGAAAACTAATGACCATGCATAAGGCATTACCTCCCAGAGACGACGTTGAAATACTATATGTGTCAAGAAAGGAGAGAGGAAGAGGTCTGGCTAGCATTGACTCGAAGACTATATAGAAAAACAGCAACTAGGACTGATTACCGCCAGCTGTAACACTACTGAGAACACTGTGGACAACAGAATGACAATGACTAGGAAAGATAAATTGGAGAAAACCTGGATGTGGCTGGGAAAATTAAAGTCTAAGAAAGAAACAGAATTTCTCCTAATAACAGCACAACATAACGCCATAAGAACCAAGCACATCAAAGAGAGAATTGATTAGAAGCCACAAATGTGGTGATAGAGACGAAACCATCAATCACATAATACGTGAATGCGACAAATTAGCATAGGAGTATAAGACTAAACACAACTGGGTAGGCAACGTGATCCTCTGGGAGATGTGTAAGAAATTTTGATTGGACCATACTGTGACGCGAAATTGACTAAAATCCCTAAACGGGACTTTATTTTCGCACGTGTGAAGACGGGGCAGGTTGGCACTTGATCCCCTACAGAAATAAGTCCTGTTCAGAGTTCTTTTCTCAGGCAGATAAGAACTGGCATATTACGTGAGGGAATAATTTAGGGCCAGACTGGCCACCGCTGGCAAAGGGGTCCAAAATTTCACACTATCACACACCCACCAGGCCGCTAAACTTCTTTCCCTTAGATAATAGAAGAATACGGGCCTATAGGTCTTAGTTGTAATAATATTAATGTTGTTGTAGTAGTCGGCAACTCCGGTTTCCCGTGTGATACTTTAGGAATTAATAGGACAGTTCTAAGCAAGATAATGTAAGGCGAATAGAAGCTGAAAGGAAAGCATGAAATAATAACATAGACCACATGGTAAAATGAAAATACATAGGTTCTTTACTACGGTTATATATATATATACGTTCAAAGTGTCAAAAACATATAATAGGATAGTCCATGAATATAAATGTCTTTTCTCGGCTTTTATCCCTCTTCAAATAGAGAGAGAGAGAGTGGTAAACAAAATTTGGGTGTAAAGGAAAAATGTCCCAAAGTTACTTATCTTATTTTTTTGACGGGGTTCCACTGGAGAATTTCTCTTCTTTCACGGGCTAATAGACTTTGTACTGTTTTTAATACTGGCTTGAAGGATTTTGGAGTCCTTCGTGTCTCAGTTAGTCTTCTGTCTTTAGCCCGGAGTAAAAATGGCTATCGTCCGTCTGCCACGAGACTTGCTCAAAACTTTTTTACTTGTGCCTTACTTCCGCTGAGGGGAAGGGAACCCCACTTCCGTTTGGGGTCCCCGCCAATCATTTGGCTTCTATCTTTTTCCCCTTCCGATGTCCGGCGACCTGAGTTCACTAAGTGCGAACATCTGCGTGACCCACATTCTCTCCTAACGGTCACTTTTTGACTGCTAGATAATGTTAGTTCAACGGGGGGATAGTATCATTCTTACCTCTTCGTCTTCGTGAGCTATCACGTGACAATACGAATAAGTGGTATATGCACTACCCAGCAGCTGTCCTAGAAAATTACACACATAAACACTTACGGGTCTTTGACATTCAGAGAGATCATCTAATCTCGGCCAGAAGACCAGGCCTAATAATAATCAAAAACAAATAAAGAAAGAAAAAATGTGGACTTTGCAGCCCCAGCTGACCACTGAATAAAACTGAAAAATGTAAAAAAAAATCTAAGTGCCTAAACCTTTAGGGAATCCCCAAAAATATGGAACATGAAGATGGCAATTATACCAATTGGGCTTGGTGCTTTTGGTACAGTAACTAAAAGATTATTTAAGGGAGCGGAGGACTTGGAAGCTGGAGGACAAGTAAGGATCCTCCAAACTACAGCATTATTTAAAACGGCCAGAATACTGAGAAGATTCCTAGATACTTGAGGGGACTTGTGGTCACTCAAACTCCAGTGAAAGACCATCAGCAAAAATTGATGTGAGAAACTCTCAGGAGTAAATAATGATAATATTAATGATAATAAATTTGTATTAATTGAGTAGTAAATAATTTGAATTATTGTTAACAAAATGATCAATACGTATAATGATATTGACGATAATCGCTTTAATTAGAATGGCATTATTCAGAGTAGAAAATGCATAAAAATGTTTAAAAAATAAATAAAGACTAAATTTTAATTTCCAATGGAAATCAAATAAAACCTATATAAATATAACAAAACGAAATTAGATTGATATTACTAATAATGTTCATTGCAACGTTTTCTTTAATATAACAATAGATAAATAAAACGAAAGTGTTTTTTTCTTGAAATCATCATCATCATGTCGTGCTGGTAGCACGGATATCCCTGACCCTCTCTCGCCACTTTTCCCTATCGTTCATCGCCTCTGGCAGGTCCTCTGGACAATATCCCGTATCCTCACATATTTGCTGAATGTATGTTCGTGCTGGTCGTCCTGCTTTTGCACGGACTTGTGTGGGTGTCCACAAGGGTACATCACTTATGAGTTCGTCCCTGCTTCTCTAGCAGTGTCCTGCATGTCTGGTTCGTTTAACTTGAATAGTTTTCGTGATAGGAGTCAGGTGGCCGTACAGTTGGTGTTTGTGGGGTGCTGCCGCCAGGACTTGTTCAAGATTGCTCGCAGCATTCTTGTCTAATTGCCGTCTAGCTTCTTCTCCAGCCGTTTTGTTAGAGTCCATGTAGTGCATCCATATAGCAGTATCGATGCGACCGCTGCCTGGATGAAACTGCGTTTCATTTTATCGGTTAGGTCTGATTTCCATATAATCGATAGCCTATTGATAGCTGTCCATGCTTTCGTTAACCTCGTGTCGATGTCCTTTTCGGTTGATGCGACGCTGCTTCCTAGGTAAGTGAATTTGTCTACTAGTTTAAGAGGGGTTCCGTCTAGTGTGGAGATGTCACGCGTTTGATTATTGCACACATATTCCGTTTTGTGTGCATTGACATAGAAGCCTATGTCTGCGGCTGCAGTAGTGTTTCGGCTTGGTTGGGTGTATTTGCCAGTATCGCTATGTAATCGGCGTAGTCGGCGTCGGTAATTGTTTTTGCGGGGTACCTTCTGCTTCTTTTCTTTGTCAGCTCGAAGCCGTTCTCTCTGATTTTGTCAATCGATGTTCTAAGAACGTAGTCTAGACAAATGATTAAGAGGTATGGAGCTAGCGTGTCCCCTTGTAGTACTCCTGCTACAATGTCGAAGTATTCTGTGTCCCCATCTGCTGATCGTACTTTTACTTTGGTGTTCCTATAGAGAATCGGTATGGCTGCAACGGTTTCTTTAGGTATGCCGTATGCTAGTAGGATTTGTTCCATCTTTCCTCTGTGAATGGAATCGAAGGCCTTGGTAAAGTCGACAAATATTTATGTCGCTTGTAGGTTTTTTGCCCGTACACCTTCATGTATTCTACGGGTATTAATATTTGTGAGGTCGTGGATCTATTTCTTCGGAAGCCGTTTTGGTTTTTCCTAAGTATGTTGTCGATTTTGGGTTCTATGTGGTTTCGTAGTAGGGCATTGTAGATTTTGGCTGCTATGGATGTAAGTGTTATGCCTCGGTAGTTTTTGGCTAATACGAGGTCTCCCTTTTTAGGGAAGGGGTGGATGCATTCCTTCATCCATCAATCTATCGGATTTTGATTATTTACTGCGTTGCAGTGTCGGAGCAGTATGTCGTCGAATTGTCTGGTCCTCCATACTTCTGGGGGAATTTCGTCCAGCCCTGCAGCTTTTCTCTTTTTAATTTTTCTGAGAACCGAGTCGAGTTTTTGTGTGAACGGTCCTACTTTAATGTCCAATTGTTTACTAATTATTCTGATGATTGATTAATGTGTTACTTTCGGTTGGTTTCCAAGTAGGTTTTAGAAGTGCTGTTTCCACAGTTTTATTCTTTCTTGTTGGTTTGCAGCTTTCAGTTTTGTTTTTGCTGTGCTCTTTCTTTTACAAACTCCGTTTATTGTTTGCCAGGCTACCCTAGATTGTTTATCTTCCACCGCGTCTCTAATCTTATCTATCTGATTTAAAATAAGTTAAATTATTTACAATATTTTATTTGATGAGGGTTTATGAACTTTGTAATTTTATATATATATATATATATATATAAGGATACATAATACTAAACAATGATGACATTATATCCGTTTTTGACTCGAGATTCAAGCCAATTACTTTTTGGTCACCCGGTTTTTTTAATTAGAGTTAGAGTCTGCTTAAAAGATGTATATTTTTCTCAACATTGTGTGACGGCTATATAATGAAACTGGTTTCTTTTGGTCAGTTATAATTTTACAACAGCCAACCGAGGGTTTGTTGAGTTTTTACAATCATTTGGAAATCTGCTCTGTAAGAAATATATATTTTCTCATATTTTTAGCACTCACAATTGATTATAAGAATCCTCTTATATATCATCATAATCATGTCGTGTCGCTAGCACAGGTATCCCTGACTCTCTCTCGCCACTTTTCCTTATCGTTCATCGCCTCTTTTTGGTCTTCTGGGCTATATCCCGTACCCTCACATAGCTGCTGTATGTATGTTCTAGCGGGTCGTCCTGCTTTAGCTCGTCCATATGTGGGGGTCCATCGGAGTACATCACTTATGAGCTCGTCCCTTCTTCCCCAGCAGTGTCCTACGTGCCTGGCTCGTCTAACTTGGATAGTTTTCGTGATGGTGGCCGTATAGTTGGTGCTTTGTGGGGTGTTGCCGCCAGGACTGGGTTAATATTGCTCGCAACATTCTTGTGTTGTTACCATCTAGCTTCTTCTTCAGCCGTTTCCTTCCCCGACTCAACTTCTTGGTGTATATATATATATATATATACTATGGGGCATGAATTCATGATTAAGATTAAAAAGATTGCTAATGTGGCTATGAAGGCAAAAAAAGAGATCCCACCAAAAGAACATTGGCTTGAAAAAGTGTTTTTAAAATAATCCTACTTTGATTATATATATATATATATATATGAATATATATATATATATATATATATATATATGAGAGAGTTAGTGTATATCTCAGCATATATCTTTATACACAATTACACAAAAATCTTATACATATAAATGAAAGAGAGAGAGGAAGATTGTGTGTGTGCGTATATGTGTATGTCTGTGAAGGCGAGATAGAGAGACAGAGAGATAGTAAGAGAGAGAGAGAGAAATAACTATATCAGCATTAATATCGCGATGAATATGCAGAAAGGAATTGAAACTTATAACAGGAAAAATGAATTAAAAAATAAGTAAACACACACTTCATAATAAAGTAATAATGTTTTGTTCGGTAATCAAGAACACAGAAAAAGAACTCATGAAAAATATGAATCGCACATTTAATTAAAAAAAAAACATGATATCAAGCAACTGAGAATATAGCATTTCTTTACAGTCTCTTTTATAACACGTTCAAGATATTATATTCAAGATTACTTTTTCTT